>VZQC01005680.1:4164727-4198913 GCA_009823505.1 Rhizomys pruinosus | reverse complement strand
AGAGCTAAGCCCTGTGCAGCTCAGCATGGAGATGGAGTCATGGTGTTAGGGACAGAGCTAAGGCCTCTATGCAGCTCAACGTGGAGAAGGAAACGTGGTGTTAGTGACAGAGCTAAGCCCTGTGCAGCTCAGCATGGAGATGGAGACGTGGTGTTAGGGACAGAGCTAAGGCCTCTATGCAGCTCAGCGTGGAGATGGAGACGTGGTGTTAGTGACAGAGCTAAGGCCTCTATGCAGCTCAGCATGGAGAAGGAGACATGGTGTTAGGGACAGAGCTAAGGCCTCTATGCAGCTCAGCATGGAGATGGAGACGTGGTGTTAGTGATAGAGCTAAGGCCTCTATGCAGCTCAGCGTGGAGATGGAGACATGGTGTTAGTGACAGAGCTAAGCCCTGTGCAGCTCAGCATGGAGATGGAGACATGGTGTTAGTGACAGAGCTAAGGCCTCTGTGCAGCTCAGCATGGAGATGGAGACATGGTGTTAGTGACAGAGCTAAGGCCTCTATGCAGCTCAGCATGGAGATGGAGACATGGTGTTAGTGACAGAGCTAAGCCCTGTGCAGCTCAGCATGGAGAAGGAGACATGGTGTTAGGGACAGAGCTAAGCCCTGTGCAGCTCAGCATGGAGATGGAGACATGGTGTTAGGGACAGAGCTAAGGCCTCTATGCAGCTCAGCGTGGAGATGGAGACATGGTGTTAGTGACAGAGCTAAGCCCTGTGCAGCTCAGCGTGGAGATGGAGACATGGTGTTAGTGACAGAGCTAAGGCCTCTATGCAGCTCAGCATGGAGATGGAGATGTGGTGTTAGTGGCAGAGCTAAGGCCTGGCTGAGGAGGTGACAGGGGAGCTGAGAATGAAATGCTAGGAAATAGAATTCCCAGGAACAAAACAGAAACTGCCAAGTGGTGGGTTCAAGTGTCTATTAGCGGCAGGCTGCTTTGCTCTGGTCCTCTGACCTGGTTTGCTTTTCTGTTCCTGTGATAAAACACTGACCAAGAACACTTAGAGAGGAAAGGGTTTACTTGGCTGACAGGTCACAATCCATCATGGAGAGAAGCCAAGGCAGAAACCCAAATGGAGACCATGGAGGAATGCTGCTTACTGGCTGCCCCCCCAACTTGTTTAGCTATATTTCTTACATAGTCCACACCCACCTGCCCAAGGCTGGCAACACCCACAGTGGGCTGAGTCATCCCACATGGATTGACAATCAAGAAAAGGTCCACAGATAAGCCACAGGCCAATCTGATGGAGAAATTCTTCAACTGAGGTTCCCTCTTCTCAGGTGTCTGTAGTTTGTGTCAAGTTGACAAAAACTAACAAGCCTGTAATAAGGTTTTAATGTGTATGTCCTACTTAGCCTTAATTGTCAACTTGATACCATCTGTAGTCACCTGAAAAGAGTCTCAATGGAGTAACTCTCTTTATCATTGGCCTGTGCACAAGTCCGTGGGGGATTGTTTTGTTTGTTGCTAATTGATGTAGGAGGGCCCAGGTAATGGTGGGGAGCATTGTCCTGAGTCAGGTGCTCCTGGACCATATAAGAAAGCTGACTGAGCATGAGCCTGTGAGTGAGCCAGCAGGCAGCGTCCTCCATGGTCTCTGCCTGAAGGTCCAGCTGGAGTTCCTGCCTAACTTCCCTCCATGATGGACTGTGACCCGGAAGTTGAAACAAACCTCTCCTCCCTTGGGTTGTTCTGCTCACAGTGTTTGTCATAGCAACAGACGGAAACTAGCACACTTGGCAATTTGATCAATTGAATCCTCAAGGCCTCCCTCGAAAATCTGGTCTTCTACATCTGCATTTATAAAGAGACAGAGTCTAGCCACATCGATCTTGGAGACGTTTCCATTGTCCCTTGTATCTGTCAAGGACTTCACGACAAGATGTCACTCATGGCACTGCTTCCTGTGGCTGTTGAGGACAACGTGAGATGCTTTCTTGGGAATAGAAACTTCCAGGGCAATGAAGCATGAAGGATGTGTAAGTGTCACACTACAATGAAGTGTGGGACATGAGGACACACTCTCAATTCAGTTAAACCATTCCCACTGTCAGTACATCTAGGCATTTGTTCTTTCATTTCTGGAGATTTATTTATATTATTTTTAAAATTATATCTATGTGGGTGTCAGTGTGCCTATACTTGCATGTGATCTAATGCATATGGAAGCCAGAGACATTGGGTTCTGTAGAGCTGGAGTTACAGGTGCTTTGTGAGCTGCCTGACTTGGGTGCTGGGAATCGAACTCCAGTCCTCTGTAAGAACAGCAAGTACACATAAGCACTGAGCCTCATCTCCAGCCTCCCATCGCTGTGTTTGTGGTAGTTGGAGCCAAAAGACAGTCAGGTGAGCAAGTGGACATCGGTGATCAGACACATGGGGCTGAAGCTTACTTGATAGGATGAAGCTAGCAAATCAGTCCAAGATACTACAACCCGCAGATTTCATTGAGCCTGCTCTGCATATGATCCAGAGAAAGAGAAATCAAAGAAACTGGGAAATGTCTTAAAACATCACCCTTCTCCAGGCCTCTGCCTTTCTTTCTAGAAGTTAAACAAAGTCTAGATCCATGATTGCAAAACCAACTTCTATTTTCCCACAATTCCATGTAATAGTCTCATTGTAGCTCAGTTAGATCATGGAGCTGGAAATAGCATCAGTGTAACCTATGACCCCTGAGGACAGCTTCCATGGCTAGCAGGAGGATGGGTACTTCTCCCAGACCTGTAGAGGGCCTGGTATTTGCTTTTTGAACTACCCTCAGCTGCCTGTGGGTGTGGAGTCAAGCATGGCTTTCTTTGCTCATGCTCAGACACTCTGATATTCCTGTGGGGATGGAAACAGCAAGGGGAGCTGAGCTGCCAAAACGCCATCCCAGGAACCACACCAATCTCATCCATCTAAGTTTCCACCCATTTTTGGAATTCACTTCTTCCAAGAATTAGACTTTAAGCACACTGCACCACCATTAACCCCAATCCATCCATTCTGTTACACAGCCACATGATGATGAATGACAGGGGACCTTGGGTATGATGTGTCCTCAGGCAATTCCGTTATCTTGTGACTGTACACAAACCAAAACAGTGCAGACACTTGCTGTGGCCCCTTGATGCAATCAGGACACACTCTAGTTACCAGACCTATGATATAACATGGTACAGCACACTGTTTTATAGAAATCTCTTTTCAATGAGTAGAAGAGATCCACTCAAATAACAGTTTAAAAGTAACATATGTTCAGATTTGGTGCATAAGCCTGTAAACCCAGATACAGCAGGAAGACCACAAGTTCGATGCCAATCAGTGCGATGGAATGAGTTCAAGTCCAGCTGATCAACTTAGGAAGAACATATCTCAAAAATAAAAAGTTTTAAAAAGAGGGGGTGGGACTGGTGATATAGTTCAAAGATAGAACTTTGGCCTAGAATCCCTCAGTGAGGGGCTGGGGGTGTGGCTAAGTAGTAGTGCACCTGCCTAGAATCCCACAGTGAGGGGTGAGGTCCTGGTTCATTGGTAGAACACCTCCTTAGGATCCTCCAGTGAGGAGCTGGGGGTGTGGCTTGGTGGTAGAGCCCTTGGGTGAAATCTCAGTACCACAAAAGGGAGGAAGAGACACACAGATGGATAGAGACAGAAAGACACACAGAGAGAGACAGAGAAGAAGAGGAGGGAGAGAGAGAGAGAGAGAGAGAGAGAGAGAGAGAGAGAGAGAGAGAGAAAGAGTGAGGTGGGAAGGAGGGAAGAAGAGCATTATGTAGCAAATATGTAGAACAGTAACAGTTATTGTGTGTCGTGATCAATGTTATGTATGTACTGTAAATACCGTATTAACCCCAAAATCCAGCAGTGCGGTCAGTTAGTTCAGACCAGCCAGTGCTACAACATGTGAGTAGCATATTTCGGCTCCATTATAATCTTATGCAACCACCACCATCTATGCTCCCAGTCATGGATGGAAAGATCCCGAGCCTTGCCTGTGAAAATTCCCTCCTAGGGACCACCAGAACCATTTTATGGTCTCTAATGAATAGCTTTCCCTCCAAATATTAGAAATCCCAGAGCTGTGGATTTTATGCTAAAAATCTGGTTACCAGACTGGGACTTGGAAATATCTCCATTCTCTCTCCTTTCTGGCCATTTGAGAAGTAGGGACAGACAGCTGAGGTCTGTAGAGAATTTGGAGATAAGCTCACGTTGTCAGAAGGCAGAAAGACTAAAGACCCAGGCTGGAGAGCCCAGCAGCACCAAGGACTCAGGTGTCACCAGAGCACAACTTACTGGGAGAAATGGCCGCTATCCCTAGACGAGACAAGGGCATTCTCCATATCAATAATGTCAATTATCAAAGGGTGTTCAGTTCTTTGGTGGGGCTGTTAACATATATTGCTCTTATTAACCTTTCTGATGAAGACTCTTTCAAAAATAATTATATTAAATATGACTCTCTGGGAGTTTGAACTGTGTGAATGTTCCATTTCAGCACTCACATCACATGAGATGGTGAACACCTGATTGCCTGGTTACCACATGGAGGTTTTAATCAAGACTCCTTTTCTTGGCTCTGCTGCCTGCCTGAGGGCCAGTCCTGAGAGCTGTGGGAGGCTCAATAAGATTCAAACATGGGAGGATTAAAGGTTAGACAGGAAACCAGGAAAGAGGCTGGCCTGGAAGGGGGCAGGTCTCCCACAGAAGCGTGATGGTTAATATTGACTGTCAAGCTGACAGGATCTAGAATCACTAGGAGACACAGCACTGCAAATGCCTGGGAGGGAGGGAACTGAACTTCTAGGTTGAATTAATGGAGATGGGGAGACCCACCCTGAATGTGGGCAGCACCATCCCGTGGGCTGGGGTCCTGGACTGAATAAAAAGGAGAAAGCGAGCTGAGCACCAGCGTTCATCTCTCTCTGCTTCCTGACTGTGGATGTCATGTGAGCAGCTGCCTCACATTCCTGCCACCATGCCTTCCACCATGATGGACTGTGCCTCCAACTGTGAGCAAAGTAACCTTTCCTTCTTTAAATTCCTTTTGCCAGATATTCCGTCATGGCAATGAGAAATTAACTAATGTAGGAGGTGCAACCTGTCCTTTGGAAGCAAAGATATTCTAAGGAGATTCTCTTATACCCTTCCCTTCCCTTCCCTTGACTGTAGAAACAATGGTCTAGAATTAGAATTTCCCCAAGAATCTCTTGTTTAGAAAAAGAAAAGGCTGGAGTCTGGTGCACCCACAGCGGGAGCTTTTCTCCCAGGAAGAGATTTGACACATTTCTAATGCTTGTCAGACCACCTTGCAGGAGAGATTGGAGCTGAGACAGTGATGGTCAGTGATGGTCAGTGATGGGCGGACCACACCTTGACCAGGACTTCTTAGCTATGTAAACCTCTTGCCCTTGCCATAATTTTTCTTCCACTTAAAGTTCACATTAGTCTCCTGGAGACAAACTGGGAGGTCACTGAACCCCCTTTATTTTCCTCTTTTCAAGTAGTCCCATTGACTAAATCTCTTTTCTGTGCCTTTCACAATGAATCACCTCTAATAGGTGTGTTGGAACTATTAACAGAGCCTCGCCTGTTGGTGAAACAGGGAATGGGGGAGAGTATGGTCCGGTCTTGAGCAAAGCCTTACGAAATTAGCATATGGGCTGGAGAGAGCACGGGCACTCTTGCAGAGGACCTGAGTTCCGTTCCCAGCACCCATCTGTGGCTTCGGTTCCAGGCGATCTGATGCCCTCTTCTAGCCTCCATGGCCACTGCACACATCACATGTGGTACCTTAACATACATACAGGCAAAACTCTAATGCCCATAAAAATTAGCATCTGAGGAAGAGAAGTTGGGAAGGAGAAAGACTGGAAAACTCAAAGCTGAGGCCAGCTAAACCGTCCACTGACCTAGGTGCACAGGCACTCCAGAGTGGGTGACAGTGATGGGATATGGGTCATCATCATAATAAGAAGCACACACCTGAGTGTGAGATTTAAGACAGAGACAGGTTACATGCAAAACCACATGTCACATTGTTGGCTTGGACTTTCCTGTGGTGACAGATGCCATGTTCCAGAGCTCAGCTGTGTCTGCTCGCCTAAGATCATCACAGGTGAGCTTGTTGACTGTTTGTGCCTGCACAGAAAGGAGGGGCAGAGAGTGTCACAGGACTCTTGGCTGAGGGTTCAGCCACAACTCTCAATCCATGTTTGGCTATTTATTGCTAACTGTTTGTGGTCTGGTGGAGAGGATACAGTATATAGGCTTGGGGAATATTAAAGGAGGGTCTTCTGCCGTTTTGTGGGGCTGTGGGGAAGCAACCATCCATCCATGCTTGAGTGAAGACTTTCCAGTGCACAGAGAGAGAGAGAGAGAATACTCCTATAAGTAAACCCTCACCCATTGCTCTGTAAGTAAGCTCAATAAATTCACCAGTTTCCTAGACTATAGTTTGGTGAAATTATAATTCAATTTGTCTTTGGGACCAAGGAAGTAGGAAGCTGGATGTCGTTTACATACTCCCACAAAAAGAATTTTAACAACACCTATAAATAATACATAGAGAAGCACATACTATAGTAATGATCCAATGAAGTCCATGTTAAGGTAACACAAAAGCCCAAAGTCTTTGTGTGCCAGCACATGCTTTCTTAAAATTTTTATATTTTATCTTTTGCTTGCTGCTACCCATGTACCTCTGTCTAATTCTTTCTTCTGGGATACAAGAACCTGGCACCTCTTCAGAGATGTCCTCTGTGTTAGAACCCAGACCAGACTGCTGATCAGACCACAGTCCCTACAGGAGCCCCTCTCTGTTCACAGACACCCATAGGCACCTACTGAGATAGTGTCTCTGAGTCTCTAGCTAACAGACTTTCTGGTGCCAAGTCCCCATCCAAACCTCAGCCAGATGCAAAACCAACCCCAAAGGGTCTTCGACAAGACCGAAAACAGTCCTCAAACAGACCCCAAATAGTCTCTAACCATATATCATCCAGACCTTAACTAGACCTGAAGCAGACCTCAACCAGACCCTACGGAGACATCAATCAGACCCCAACCAGATGTCAACCAGACCACACCTGGGCCCAAACCAGACATCAGCTTTTTAGATACTCATAAAGGAAACCCAAACTTCCAAATATCTAGTAGCCAGCCATTACATTTAATAGTTGCCCAATAACCTGTCTTCCAGTTGTCAAGGAAAATATATTTAATGCAATCATTAATATGCTTTCACTTACATTCAATACCCTTAAGAGACAAATGAGAAGTTTGTCCAAACTCAGCCAAGTACCTTCCTTGTGAACAAACATGGGCTGCGTGTCTCTGCTGGGATATGGGGGATTCAAGGTCAAGTCCAACGAATCCCAGACCCTCCACATAACCCAGAAGGTCATCTGGTTCACACAGTTGTCTCTCTTCTTTTTTAATTATGGCATCTAATGCCACAACCACATTCAGATTTGGAGCTCTTTCCCAACCATTAAATTGCTACATGTGAGGCTGTATTTTAATCTCTGATTCACTTAATTGCTTGTGCTGTGCTCAAGATCCAAGACCACAATTACTGTTTCCATGGGAATAAGATCTGCAGTAGCTTTTCCATCCCCCTCCGTGTTCCCTTGACTGTCACTTTCATGCACCCTCCTGGGTGTCCCAATTTCCAAGGAATGTTCTTCAAGCCCAACCAAAAGGGTTGGAGGGTGGGCCATCAACCCAAACCACAGTCATGAATACCAGGAACCTGGCTGCCACCCAAGTCCTCCTTTTTCTTTTGTTTTTCTGTCAGTGCCTGTGTGTGAGGTTAACCTTAGGTATTATTCTTCCCTTGTTAGCCACCTTGTTTTTGTTTGTTTTGTTTTTCAAGACAAGGCATCTTACTGCAACCTGGAGCTCATGTAGTTAAGCTGGAATAGCTGGCAAGTGAGCACAAGGGATCCCCCGACTCTGCTTCTCCAAGAGCCGAGACTACAAGTGTGTGTCACCACACCCAGCTCTTTACCAGGGTTCTGAGGGTGGGATTCGGGTCCTCATGCAGGTGCACCACTTTGCTGACTTTGTCCCTAGGGCTCAGTTATCAGTAGAAAAGTGTCTGAAAAAATACCACTTCCTAATGCTGTCTTCCAGAAAATAAAAATGTCACAGTGCCCGCACAAGGCTCTGTCCCCTTCAAACCCAGATTTTTTTTTTTTTATTTCTGTATGTGTATGAATGTACTGTCCACATGCAGGTCTGTGCACCCGTGTCGTGCAATGCCACGGAGGTCAGAAGATGGTGTTAGATTCCCCTGGAACTGGAGTTCTCCTGGAATTGGAGTTTCAGACGGTTCTTGGCCGCCATGTGGGTGCTGGGGATCGAACCCGGGTCCTCTGAAAGAGTGGTCGGTGCTCTCAACTGCCAGGCCATCTCTCCAGCCCCCCATCTAAACCTCAGCCATATGCAAAACCAACCCTAAAGAGTCTTTTTTTTTTTTAAAAAGCCCAAAGTACAAGCAGCACCTACCATTGAATATAAAAAATCATCTCACTCTAAGAATTTAGCAAATGAAACTGTTGGGTTAACCCCAGTGTTTACTGAGTGTGGTGAAATGAAGGACTGGACCCGGCCTCAAAGAACTCAAATTCTGGGGAACATGATGGTAGAAAATGTCCAGTTTTCTTATTTTTACAGATGAGGGGACAAGAATCTAAGAACATACAACACGGATGTGATTGTTAGACTCTTTATGCCTGTTGAAAGCCTGGCTGTCTGGGGAGGAGTGCCAGAATTTCTCCGTAACTACTTATTTCTCAGAAAAATGGGGAAAGTATTAACTGTCTGCAAAGGCCAAGGGGTAGAGAAGTCACATTTGTTCTTGGGAGCTCTATTTGTGCAGGAGAGGTGAATCCCTTCCTTACAAAGGCACAGCCTTCCGAGATTATCTGTCTGTGATACAAAAACACAAAAAAGACCATCTCTCTGAAGTCAGAGTCTAGGGATAAAATCATAGCCTAATCACACACTTAGGAAATGAGGGCAAGAAGAGTCACATCTAAGTTCCCTTCTTCACCTGAGAAGGGGAAAGCAGGGTTCACCTCACCTCAGCGACCCAGAACACCACTACCCAGCAGGTGTTGACAAATATTTCTTTCTTTTCCTCTCTTGAGTCCCTGTCTTGACTCTGTTACACATCTCTGTAACCCTGGGAGAATTATTTAACCTTTCTGGGTCTGAATTTCCCTCACCATAAAACAGAGGATGTGACACGATCCTCTGATTTTCCTTCCAACTCTCACACACTACAGTTCTGTGACTGTGAGCTGCCCTGTGGGATATGGTAATGGGTTACATTCCACAGAAGACTTGGATGTCATATTATGGGCTGTAACATAGCTTCCAGCAAACTCTCCCACTCTCCCTGACAGAATTCCCCATTGTTCTGAGCTTAATGAATAATCCAGGAAAACACATGCTACATCTGAGTGCTCCTGTCACACTCAGGGGCCGCCGGAGGTGACACTGGAAACTTGGAGGATTCTGTCAACACCCTCCTTCCCCATGGCAATGACCCCAGTCCAAGTAAATGTACCTGCTTCCTGCGCTTCACACAGCAAGGTCAACAGCACACATTCTGCTGCCTGCTTCCAAGGCAGCTTTAACATCACCCTGCTTTTGTTCTGTTCCTTTGGGACCCTGTGCACTGTTTGTCAGTCTTACGCAATGGTCTGTTTAAGCTCTATCATTTGCTTTAAAAGATAAAAAGATAGTCTCACAAGATGGCTCAAGCAGGTAAAGGCACTTGCTGCCGAGCCTGATGATCTAAGTTTGAGTTCCAGGACCTACATGGCAGAAAGAGAGGGCTGACTGACTGACTTATGAGTTGTCCTCTGATCTCCACATATGCTCCATGGCAGAAGAACATGCATACACACTCACACAGAGACACACATACACACAGACACACAGTTGAAGAGAGGACTTCCTGATCTTACAGAAGACACAAGTGTCGTTCCCAGCATCCACTTGGCAGCTCACAGCCACCTGTAACTCTAGCTCCAGGGGATCTGATGCCCTATTCTACCTCCACAGGCACTGCAGTCACATGCCTATGCAAATAAATAAATAAATAAATAAATAAGAAATGAGTCTTTAAAAAGAGGTTACATGAACATGACTGTATGGGGGATGGAAAAGGCACGGTGAGTCTTCTCCCCATAGCTTTCAAGAGGCCCAGTCCTACGCTACAACAAATGGAACCACAAGCTTTGTTCAGCCACTCCTTCAGCCACACACACAGCAGCTTCAGTGACTTCAAAGAGATGGAGCACGGTTAGAATTTTTCCCAATAGAATCCCCATTAGAAGAGTGGAATTCTGTGGAAAGACTCCACAAGTCTCAGGTAGCAGATAAGAGGCCGCGGAGTATGTGTATGAGCATGTAGGGTGCCGGCTCCTCACGGATGGGTGGACACTGTTTTGTAAAACAGAGAAACGACTGTGAGCAGCTCTTCAGGTAAAGTTAGAACATAGACAAAGATAAGAGTGGGGTGGGGGGGAGGAAAAGATTCCCACAAGCTAGAACATGGCTTCCTCTGAACGGGAGCAAAGGAAGATTTAAGAATTGATTTTACAAGGAGATAGAAAGAAGGTTAAGAGCCACTGAATGGGAGGAGAGCTGTGAAATGTTGGTTCCTGGACACAACACAGCTATCGCATTCGTGAACTCTCGGCAGCTGTGGTCATCTGCACAAGATCAAGCCGCACAAAATCCCATCATCGGTAGGGAAGCAGTCTCTCATGCCCTGTTCCAATCAGAGGAGCTACTGATAGTTGATGACTGAGGGGAAGAGTCACTGTCCTTTGGGGACATGGCCACTGGTGGGCTGCCCGGGCCCCATGGAGGGCCACACTCCCATGTGCATGTGGGCAGTACTAACTGGACTCAGGGGTTATAAATAACAATGAAAAAATGGGTCATAGAGTTGGGAGGGGGCTGGGGTAGATGGCACTGGGGGAGTTGGAGCCAGATAGTGGTAGGCAGAATCAATGTGTACTTTATAAATGTGGAAAACACTCAAAGAATAAAACTAATAAAGAATTGATACTATAGTTCGCATGGAACCACCATGGAAATCAGTATGGAGGTTTACCAAAAGACCAAAATCAGATCTACCCTACGACACAGCGATGGTGCAGCTGGACATTTACCCAAAGGACTGCAAGACACACCACATATTTACTTGCACAATGTTGATGTTGTGTTTTTTCACAATAGCTAAATTATGGTATCCACATAGGTGTCAATCAGTAGAAGAATAAATAAGTAACATATAGTTATAAGGTTGAAGCCCACCTAAGTCAGGGATTTCAGGAAGCCAACTGAGGCAGAAGTCCTGAGAAATAATTACCCTGGACTGTGCCCCTACAATCTGAGAAAAGTTGCTGCAATATCCTAAAATCACACCTCACTAGATACCAGACCCAGGCCTCGGTTTCTCTCAAGATGCTCCTACTGATACCAGTCACAGGTCCTAGTTTCCCTCAAGATGCTTCTACTGATAACAGCCTCAGACCCACCTATATCCATTCCCCCATCTCCTTGAAATGGGGATTTCCTTATAAACTCACTTCCTTATATTCCTGGGTATAAACCTGCAGTTTGGGGGACAGTCTAACACTAGTCATCCTAATCCCAATTTAGGCAGGCCAGTTCCCCCACCAATAAACCCAACTTCCATTTCATCAGAGTACTGACTCTCTCTCTCCTCCCTGCCCTGGGTCTCCCCTCCAGCTGAACCTAACAATAGTGGGGCTGGGGAGATGACTTCATAGGTAAAGTGCTTGATGAGCAAGCAGGAAGACCTGGTTTGGACCCCCTGCATCACATAACATAAAGTGCATGTCTGTAACCACAGCAGTGGGAGGAGGGACAGGTGGATCCCAGGGCATTGCTGGATTGCCAGTGAAGCCAAAATCGCAAACTTCGGGTTCATGGGAAGACTCTGTCTCAAAACATAAGGTAGAGAAGCACTTGAGAAAGACATCCTTATATTAACCTCTGCTGTCCAAACAAGCCCACACAGGCAAACACAGGCGCGCGCACACACACATACACACACACACACACACACATGCATACACAAGTAAATATGATATACATAGACACAATGAAGTTGTACTTTGTTCTGAAGAATAAAATTATGTCATTTGCAGTTAATGTAACTAGACAGTATCATATTATGCAAATTAAGTCACACTTAAACAGATATGGTGTTTTCTGTCATCTGTGGTTTCTATGTTTTATATAGATCCATAAAATCATATATATGTATGATACAAAATAACTCAAACTATTTAGGGGAATGACTGGGACTAAGAAAAGGGGAGAGAAGAAGGACAGGATATGAGCTGGAGGCATGATTGCAGACAGAGAACATGGTCAGAGTACATTATATACCCAAGAAAATGTCATTATGGAATCCATTATTACATGCAATAGATATGTGACAACAAAAATTACTTAGAAGAAATTCAGATGCACATGACAGTGAAAGAAAGCAACTGGGAAAGGCTGCATGCCACATAACCGTAACCAGAGGACATTCCAGAAACAGCAAAACTACTGAGACAGTAAACAGATCAGGGTGCCAGGAGCTAGTGTAAGACCTGAATCGAACCTTACCCTTGAGAGACCCCAGAGTGAGAGACACAGAAACAAAACTCTATGCAAAAGCAAGAGGCTTATTCTTCTGGTGCACCAGGGTTCTCCTGTACAATGGGAAGAGGTGAACCCTGAGCAATCTCTGCATACAGTTTTTATACACTTAGAGGAGGGCAGGAATTGAACCCCAGTCTCCTGTGTAACAGGTGGGGATACTCAGCATGCTTGGGCCTGCAGGTGGCTTGGGGCCAGGGCCCTCAAGGTGGTTCTTCCTGGAAGTATAACTGCCTATGTTTTCCTGTTATCTGCTGACCTAGGGAGGGGTTGCTATTTGCTAACCTAGGGAGGGAAAAGGCTCTGACCTGACAAGTTGGCTTGCAGGCCTTTTATACAGGGTCTAGAGGAATCTTGGTGGGGTTTGGGTAACTTCTAGCCTTATTGGATAATAGCAGGCTTACAGCTCATGGTTAGGTCAGCCCACCTGCCCCCACATACCAAAGGTTATCTTTAGACACACTCTTAGGACAGGAACGGAACCAGGTCTAAGGGAATTTTTCTTTATGGGTTCAGACCGCACCTGTTTCCCAAGCTTATGATGTATCTGGTGGACTCCAGCCTGAGGAAAAGTGAATTCTTAACCTTTGTCCAGAGTAGAAGTCTGGAATTAACTCTTATCTCTTCACTAGCAACAAGAGAGGGGGAGATGGGCAGAACATAGAGGATTCCTAGGGTAATGACAACACTCTGTGACAGAGGCTGTGTGCCATTGTGCATAATGAACAGGGCTCAGAGATGTCTCAGTGGGTCAAGTGCTTGCCGCCCAAGCATGGAGACCCAAGTTCAGAGTCCTAGAATCCATGGGAAAAGCCGGGCACAGCAGTATGCCTCTGTAACCTCAGCAATGGGAAGCGAGATAGGCAGGTTCCTGGGACTCATTAGGCACTCAGTGTAGCCTATCAGGGAGCTCCTGGTTCAGTTAGAGACCCTACCTCAAAAAATAAGGTGAGGCCAGGCATGGTGCACACCTTTTATCCCAGCACTTGGACGGCAGAGGAAGTAGATGGATCTCTGTAGGATTGAGGTCAGCCTGGTCTACATAGAGACTTCCAGGCATCTGGGGCTATAGGAAGACCCGGTCTTAAAAAAACAAACAAAAAATAAGGTGGATGTATTGGTGTGCTTTCCTTACGAGTTTACTGAGTGCATCAGCGGCAATACCTGTACCACTCTGGTGCTGGGTGTTCACAGTGAGGGAGATTGTGGAGGCAGAGAGTACATGAGAATTTTGAAATTTCTCATGTACTTTCCACTCAGTTCTGCCATGAACCTAAAAAGTACTCTAAAAATAAAATGTTTAGGAACGAAGGGATGACTCAGTCAGTAAAGAGCTGGTGCTACAAACATGGACTTGATTTGGGATCCTTAGCACTCACATAAAAATAAATTGGGGACAGCAGTGTGTGCTTGTGAGCCCAGTGCCAGAGGTTGTGGACAGAGAAAAGAGGATCCCTGGGCTCTCTGATCACCAATCTAGCAGAATAGGCGAGCTCCAGATTCAGTGAGAGACCCAGAGAAAGCTGCGTAAGATGGTGCACACTCAAGAGCCAGTGGAGGTGGCTCTGTGAGTTTGAGGCCAGCCTGGCCTACACTGCAAGTCCTAGGCAAGACAGGACTACATAGTAAGATCCTTTCTCAAAAAAACCAAAACATTAAGGGGCTGGAGAGACGGCTCATTAATTATGAGCACTGGCTGCTCTTCCAGAGGACCTACATGGTGGCTAACAATTGTCCTGGGGATCCAACACCCTCTTCTGACCTCTGTGGGCATTTCATGACCCAGGTGCACTTACATACATGCAGGCAATACACTCATACACATAAAATAGAAATATAAATGAAAAGTATTTAATAGGGGAAGAATTCCTATTGCTATTGCTTCCTGTGAACACTTGGTCCTGAAGCTCTTTTCTTTCCTACTCCCTCTCCAATTGTATCCGACTAAGACCTTGTCATAATCTTGTAAAGTCAATGCATCCTTTCACACCTGAATTTTTCTTTCTTTTTACTCTGTGGGGAAAATAGTGAGAAGTCTAATTTCTTATCCTCATGGGTGCAGAACCCAGAGGCAGAAAAAAAAAGTCAAAGTGCGATGGGCAGTGCTGTCAACTTGACAGAATCTGGAATCACATGAGAAACAGGCCTCTGGGCACTGCTGCAGGGAACTGTCTTGATAATCAACTGATGTGGAAGACCCAGCCTAAATGTGGGAGGCACCTGGGCTGTTAAATTGGATAAAGCAAACTGAACAATAGTGTGCATGCATTCAACTGATACTGCTAACTGAGAAGGCACATGATCAGACGCTCAGTCCTTGGTGCCTTGCCCTGGCCCCCATGGACTGTAACCTTGAACTGTGAGCCGGAATGAACCCTTTCTCCTCTAAGTTGCTTGGGTCACAATATTTTATCATAGCACCAGAAAATAAACAAAGATCCCAAGTCTTAGGAAAGAAAAGAAATTGTGCCTTGGGAAAGTGAAGCAGGAGAGTTGAGTTTGAGGCCAGCTTGGGCTACGTAGCAAGTACCAGGACAGTCAGGGGTACAGAACAAAGTTCTGTTTCAAAACTATGGAAAGAAAAGAAAAAAGGGAAGGGAAGGGAAGGGAAGGGAAGGGAAGGGAAGGAGAAGGGGAAGGGGAAGGGGAAAGAGAAGGGAAGGGAAGGAGAAGGGGAAGGGGAAAGAGAAGAGGAAGGGGAAGAAGAAGGGGAATGGGAAGGGGAAAGGGAAGGAGAAGGTGAAGGGAAAGGGAAAGGGAAAGGGGGAAAGGTAAGGGAAATAGACTGTGAGCAATTTTGAATTTCCCCCAGTATCAGAAATGTGAGGTCCTGCTATACAGATTTCAGGGCTCAGAAATTCCCAGTGACATCCCAGCTATGTTAAAGATTCAAGATTAGCATAGCTAATTACACTCAGGTTTTGAGAATGTAGTCATCGAGGAGAACAGAGAAAAGTATAGCACATTGTTTTAGCTAATCTTTATTGTCAAGTCGGCTGGATTGAGAATCACCTCTGGCATGTCTGTGAAGTGTCTAGACTGGGTAACTGAGGAGGGAAGATCCTCCCTGAATGTGGGCAGCACCATCCCACGGACTGGGGTCCTGACTGAATAAAAAGGAGAAAGCGAGCTGAGCACCAGCATTCATCTCTCTCTGCTTCCTGACTGTGGAGGCCATGTGAGCAGCTGCCTCAGGCTCCTGCGGCCATGCCTTCCCACCATGATGGACGACAGCTCAAACTGTGAGACAGAATAAACACTTCCTCCCTTATGTTGCTTTTGTCAAGTGTTAACTAATATACATAGGATCTAAAATGAACAGGTATGGCCCTTACCTGGACATCGTCATGAACTTGTCCAACCACTTGGGTCTTATGATCAACACAATCATTACCACTATAAAATTTAGTGCTTCTAAATTACAACTTAGTCCATTTTTAATTGCTCATCTGAAATAAAACTAGGTAACATTATAAAGAAAATAATTTTGCCTAGATGTAAGGGTTCAAGATCAAGCGCTTACATGCAGCTGCATGGATCAGATGTGGTAAGAAACGCCTGGTGTGACATTGAAGATCACATGACAAAACAGGAAGCCATAAACCATTCAGGAAATGAGCCAGCTCTTGTAACAATCCGCTGTCATGGATGCTTGAGTCCCAAGAGAGCTGCCTTAAAACCTTAGGGTGGCTTCCCAATTTCCTAAAGTCCTCCTATCAGCCCCAAACCTCTTTGTACGTGTTTGTACCTGTGTTTGCAAATGCATGGCCACATGTGTGCAGGTGCAGTTGCACATGGATGTAGAGGCTAACGGTCTACATGAGGTGTCTTTCTCAATTCTTTCTACCTTATTTTATAAGACAACTCATCTCACTGATCCTGGAACTCACCAAGTGGGTTAGGTTGGTTGACCAGCAGGCCCCAGTGATCTTCCCGTACCTGCCTCACGGTGCTGGGATTACAGGCCGGAATCAGCATCACCCAAGCCTGGCTTTTACGTGGTGCTGGGGATCAAACTCAGGTCCTGTCACTGCAGTTTACTGACTGAACTGTCTCTTCAGGCTCAAGTCCCATCTCTTAATGGTCCCAGCAACTCAGTTCTCAATGTTGCTACCTAAGCTCCCAACACAGAAGTCCTTTGAGGACACTTGCAAACCAATTCCAATCTCTCTCTCTCTCTCTCTCTCTCTCTCTCTCTCTCTCTCTCTCTTTCTCTCTCCTCCCTCCCTATATAGGTGTATATATACAAATATGTGTGTTTCCTATATATGTATATATTCCATACATATTTTATATATACATACATATGTATATATGAAATACCTTTCTTTTTTATTTTCTTTTTTGAAATATATTTGATATATACATATAAATATATTTCCAAAAGGAAACATTGATAAATAAGAGAAGCAGTATAATTGGTGAGTTTCCAACCACCATATTATGGAGTCCAAGTATGTATAGAATATCCATCTGAAATGTAAAGCTTCTCCTACCCCTTACACTGGGAACCACCACTATCGGCCCCAGCTGTTCTGGGAGTGCAGCTTGTAGAACTCCCACAGTTCAGACCGCACTGGCTGAGGTGAGCAATCACCAGCCGCACCCTGGCGTCTTCCTAATATGGTGGGTCATCCAGAGCACAGACAGTTGCATGCTAGGCCCAGAACAGCAGCAGTCAAAGAGCTTTGTAGACTCTTTGCTGACTTTCATTAATCTCTCTGGGGCCCCAAGAGGTCAGAGAAGTTTACACAATGGAGGTGGAACTTGCTTTCCAGGCTGGCTCAGCTAATCTTCTCCCTAAGGGCTGCAGGCTTCCCCAGTCATAGCCAAACTGCCAGGTGATTGGGAGGTGAACTGCAAAGGTGTGCAAATATTTGGCTTCATCCAAGATCAAATATATCATTTTTTCCTTCTCCCTGAGCTCTACAAAAATGCAGTCAAGCTTCAGGAACTGCCTAGGAGTAAAGAATTTTGCATATGAAGCACAGCTTGCTTTAAAGAAATCGCAACGCTGGACTAAAAGTCCATTTTTTTTTTTCAGAAAGGCTACTTTTATCAGCCCATTCAGAGTAAAAAAAAGTCCATTTTTATGCACAAAAAAGTTACAAAAGAGATTTTAAAACTTTACTCTTATGGTCAGTTTGACAGGTTCTAGAATCACCTCAGAGATTGGCCTCCAGAACACCTTGATTGTGTTAACTGAGGTAGGAAGAGCTGCCCACTGTGGGTGGCACCTTCCTATAGGCTGGGATCCTGGACCTTGTAAATGGAAAGAGGGAGTTGTGGAGCAGTGTGTATTGATCGTTCCGTGTCCTGATTGTGGGCATGATGCAAGCAGCTCCCTCAAGCTAATGCCACCTTGACCACCCCCTTGTACACAATGGAATATTCCCTGGAACTGTGAGCTAGAAGGAACTCTTTCTCCCTTAAGCTGCTTCAGTCACACCATTTTATCTTGGCCACAGGGGGAAAAGAAACAAGACACACAACTCAGTACTTGTTAGCTAATGCCTGGTAACAGGCAGTGTTCTATATGAAACAACAACACAAAATCTTAGTTTTTCAAGACTTCTTCCCCATCATTATTTGGACTCATGCTTACTAAATAAGAAAGTTACTCATAATTCTGTTTTCCAGAAAGTTCTGAATCTTGAACTGTTAGTAATTTGTACAGTACAGACTTATCCTCCCCAAACAATAAAAAACACTAAAGCTAGCTGTCCTGTGTTACCTGGGGCAGCCAGAGAAAGACTTGCTTTACTCCCTGTGTGGTTTCTTTCTCCCCAGAACTTATTCTGAGGCCACTAAATTACACTACACACACAGACTAGGGCAAAATGTTTAGTCAAATTGTTATGTGGACTTCATATTCACTAATTTCTTGTGTGCATGTATTTGTGTTTGCACATGTGTGTGTACATGTGTGTGAATCATGTGGAGGTCAGAGCTCCATGTCAGGAATCTTCCTTGGTTGTTCTTATTTTTTGAGACAGGGTCTTTCACTAAATTAGACCAGCTGGCCAAAGAGCCACAGAGATCTACATCTCTTCAACTTCTTGTGTTTTTCACTTGGGTTCTAGGAGACTGAACTTAGGTCTTCATGATTATGTGCAAGCACTTCTCCAACTGTGCTGTATCCCCGGTCCCTTTATATGTATGCACCAAGCACTTCTGCAACTGTGCTGTATCCCCAGTCCCTTTATATTTATTAATTTCTTTTAAAAATTTCTTTTCCTAATTATGTGTATGTGCATGTGAGTGCAGTACCAGAAGAGGCCAGAAGAAGTTGCCAGATCCCTAGAGTTGTGAGTCACCAAAGGTGGGTACTGGGAACTGAACTCAGGTCTTGTTGAAGAGCAGTACACACCTTTAAGAGAGATGCTGAACCATCTCCCCAGCCCCAACCAATTTATTTTATTTATTTATTTATTTATTTATTTATTTATTTATTTATTTGTTTATGAGTGTTTTGCCTACATGTAGGTAAGTGCAACTGTGTCATGCAATGCCCACAGAGGCCAGAAGAGGGTGTTGGATCCCCTGGAACTGGAGTCATGGATAGTTGTTAGTGGCCATATGGTTGCTGGGAATTGACCCCAGGTATTCTGGAAGAGCAGCAAGTGTTCTTAACCACTGAGCCATCCTCTCACCCCCGACCACCAATGTCTTAGAATGAATTTGTGAAGGAAATTCAACTTGTTCCCTATTTTTTGCAACTTTTGTTTGAATGGATCAATGTGTTTAGGGTACAGCCTCTGATTCCCCCTTCGGAAAAAAATCTTTGTAGGAGTCAATGTGCTTAGGGTGATTTTTTTTTTTATCTCAGGTCTTAAGTTTCTTTATAAAACTTGCCTGTTTAAAATAAATTGCCTGTTTCCTCCTCCTCCTCTGCTTCCTTTTTCCCCTGGAGTCTGCTAGAGAAAACTAGCAGCACCTGCTACAAAGACACCTGCACATCCATGTTTACAGCACTGTTCACAGTGGCCAGGATAAGGAACCAGCCTAGATACCCAATGACAGATGGATGGATAAAGAAATATGACATGTTTATGCATAAAGATCAAAATTGTTATTTGCAGGAAAAGGGGTAGAACTGAAGATCCTCATGTTAAGGAAAATAAGCCAGACTAAGAAATATAATTATTCCATGTTTTCTCTCGTATGTGAAATCTAGATTTAAATGTGTCCATATCTATCCACCCATCCATCCATCTATCCATCCATCCATCCACTCATCTAGCCATCTCTCCACCTATTCACTTATAAATCTCCCCATCTCCCCATCCATCCATTCACCCATCCATCCATTCATCAATGCACCCCTATCAACCTATACATCCATCCTCCATCTCTCCACCCTTCCATCCACCTAGCCACACATCTATCCATCCATCTCCCATTTATCTTCCCACTCTCACATCTACCACCACATGCATATATCCATTCACCTGTTCATCCATCCATTATTCCATCTCTTCCTCAGTCTAACAACCCATCCATCCTCCCATCCACCCACCAATTCATTCATTCATCTACCTAATCATCCTTCCATTCATCCATCTACCCTTCCATACATCTCATGATGCATCTATCTATCCATCCATTCTCACACTTATCCATCACTCAGGGCATGCATCCATCCATTCATACCAGCACCCATCCATACATTCATCCCCTACCCACCACCCATCTACCCATCCAGACATTCATCTATCATTCCACACACTCATCCACACACCTATCCATTCATCTATTTTATCTGTATCTTCAAAGCATTGTAGCTTTGTTCAGTATATTCCAGTTCTTAGCCCCCAAATCTCACATTTAATAAGTGAGATAAATGAGCCCCAGAAGGGTTTAGGGGCTTGTTCTAATTTATGAAATGGCCTTATCTTCTTAGATAAAAACAGAAGCTTGCTGAGGGCTTGATTCATACCCCTGAAGAATTTAGCATAAGGCTTTTGCAATTAATGAATAACTGATAATTATCAGAATGGATTAATGGTTACCCTGAAGCTAACCTCTCTACAGTTGCCCTCAGATAGAGACAGGCAAACCCTTTGAAGGAGAAGTTAATGACAATAAAAAAAAACAATTAGCAGTCATTTAATGAGTGTCACAAGTTAAAAACTGTGCCAAGTGCTTTCCACATACCCTTTGTAATTCTCCTAATACCCCAATGAAACAGACTATAATAATTATAATTAGCTCAATAATAATAATCTGCCTGATTTAATAGAGGAAACTGAGGGTTTGCATTATGAAATCACCTGACCTAGGTAGTGTGGGGAGAAATCAGATGGACCCCAGGTGTCTGTGTCCTGTATGCACCTGCTCTCCTGCTCTACATTCCAAATCTCCTTGCTGTTGACAGAAAAATGGTCCCAACACCAGAAATGTGATTTGCACCTGTGTCACTGCTTCTCAGAGTACTGATCTGCACAGTCTCATCGGTTATTCTAGAGCTCTGATCAAAGGCCAGAGCCAGCAGGAAGCAGGATGGGAACAGATAGCTGGGATTTTCCCAAGACAAAGCTAGTCAGGGACACCAATCTCCACCTAATGATTCAACTTTCTGATGCTTCTTGTTTGGCAGAGGCTTCAGAGTGACAAGTCACCGTCCAGCTTTTACATCAAAGGATACACTCAGGGCAGTTCATTAGATGCTGAAAAATGGAAACATGGTTCAACATGTGCATGCTCTCCTGCAAACCACAATGGAGCATTAGAGTGGAAGAAAATGTCTTACAATAATAAGGAGAATGGGTACAAATATATATCAGCTAGTGGGTAGTGAGTGGGTGGATGGATGGATGGGTGAGTGGGTAGTGGATGGATGGATAGATGGATGGGTGGATGGATGGATGGATGGGTGGATGGATTGATTGGTGGGTAGTGTGTGGGTGAGTGGATGGATGGGTGGGTGGGTGGATGGATGGATGGATGGGTGGGTAGTGGGTGGGTGGGTGGATGGATGGATGAATGGACGGATGGGTGGATGGTTGGATGGACAGACAGGTGGGTAGATGGGTGGGTGGATGGATGGATGGATGGGTAGATGGGTGGGTGGATGGATGGATGGATGGATGGATAGGTGGGTAGATGGGTGGGTGGATGGATGGGTGGGTAGTGGTGGGTCAGTGGATGGATGGGTAGTGAGTGAGTAAATGGATAGATGGACAGACGGGTAGGTGGATGGATGGATGGATGGATGGATGGGTGGGTGGGTGGATGGGTTGGTAGTGGGTAGGTGGATGGATGGATGAATGGATGGATGGGTGGGTGGGTGGATGGAAGGATGGGTGGATGAATGAGTAGATAGGTGGGTGGATGGATGGATAGGTGGGTAGATGGGTGGGTGGGTGTTTGGATGGATGGATGGATGGATGGATGGATGGATGGATGGATGGGTAGGTGGGTAGGCAGGTGGTTGGATAAGCTGATGATAGATAGATAGATAGATAGATAGATAGATAGATAGATACATAGATACATAGATACATAGATACATAGATACATAGATAGGAGAGTACAGGTGAGTGTATGAAATAATGGATGGACAGGTGTCTATGGTGGTAAATGGAAGGCTGGGCCGATGAATATATAAATGGGATGGATGGATGGATGGATGGATGGATGGATAGATAGACATGGAGTGAATGGAAGGGTACATGGATGAATAAGGTGTGTGGGTAAATGGGCAGATGGTTGGGTGGATAGATGGATGAGTAGTGTAGTTCAAGCTGGCCTGAGCTTCTTCTTAAACAGTGCCAGCTTCTGAAACACATGCTTTGTATATCTGACCAGACTTCTGGATCTACACGTGTCATACCTCCATCAAGGGTCAAATATTCCAACACAAATTGATTGCATTTGTGTTGAACAGTACAGATGTTTTCTAGCCATTATTTTAAAAACAATACTGTCTATCGAGCATTTACATAACATTCACATTGTATTAGGTGTCACGAGTCATTTACAGGTGGTTTAAAGTATCTGAGAACTGCATATAAGTTATGTGCAAACATTGTGCTGCTCATGGAAAAGGCTTCAGCATTAGTGAAGTTGTTTGAGGAAGCTGGGGAACCTTGAGGAGGTGGAACCTTGCTGGAGAAAGTGAGTCACTGGGGGCAGGCTTCTCTCTCTCTCTCTCTCTCTCTCTCTCTCTCTCTCTCTCTCTCTCTCTCCTTCCAGCCTGTCAGGCCAGCCTCTCACTGCTGTTGCCGCACTTCCCCTTCAGGATGGACTGTGTTCCTTCTGGACTGCAAGGAAAAATAACCCCTGTTTCCCACAAGTTGCTTTTTGTCAAAGTATATTTTATCACAGCAACAGAAAAGTAACTAATTATAGACAGAGAGGCATCTGCCTATGTAACTGGGTGTCTGAAAGAGAAACCCCCCCCCCCCGAGACAAAGCAGGTTGCCTACTTTTATAGGTTTTTCAAGAGAATGAGGTTCTTTCACCATGAGGAAGCAGGCTTACTTAATGTGTGACTTGGGCTACATAACTAGGTCATGCTATCCCTGGATAGGGGAATAAGTAAGATCCAAGCTATAAAACTATGGTTTGGTTAATAGATAACCTATGCAACGTGAGACAAAAACCTCTGAAACCGTGAGCCAAAATAAACTTTTCCTCTTTATAATCTGAGTATCTTGGACATTTGTCACAGGTTATGGTGGGCTGGATTTATTCTTATCCGCTCCATCTTCTCTGCTTAGATATGAATTACCTGGAGGGCCTGGGTCCTCTACCAACTCTCAGATACTCACCAGGCTGCTTGAATTCCAGATCTTTCACAGGACTGCTTACCCTTTTCTGGTTGGACTTTATCTTTTTCACATTCCCAACTGGACTCAAGCAAAAGCAAGCTGCTCGGTCCAGTAGACAATAGATCACCTCCTCGGGACAGGTGTCATGCTTCTGTTAATATAGCCAGGGTGGCCTGCCTGGGAGTAAATCACTCTGTGGCTGGCACTGAGTTTGATGTTTTGTCGCATCAACTCATCAATCAAGGACAAACATGTTGACATCTTCCTAAGTGATATGTGGCATCTGTGGAAACGAGTAGAGAGATTAGACCCCCAGAGGCATTTCCAAGATGCACCATGACAGTACTGGGTTAGAAATCAATTTCAATCTCTCTTCTATTATTCAAGGCAAGTCAGTTCCTAGAATACACCAACCTCATCAGAAAAGCAAATGACATGCATACTCCACCCTCCAAGCGTCCACTGTGACCTGATTCCCCTTGCTGACAAAGACAGTTCTTGTCAGACTTTAAACAAGAGGCACTGGGATGATGGAGCATTGACTACTCTACCAACATTTCCTTCAACTCATGGCCAGGGCACGAAATAGGGTTTTATGGCTTGCATCTTAACTATCCCACCAAAGCTCCTGTGCTGAAGGCTTAGTCCATAGTGGGTGGCACTACTGTGAACTGATAGAGACTTCAGAAGGTGGGGCCTGCTGGGAAAAGAGGCAATGCCTCTGAAGAGACTGTTGAGACCCACCTCATCACCACCTCAATCCCTATCGTTTCTGACTCTACATCTCTCTAACATCATGTCTATCTCTACCACCATCTCCATTTCTATCCATGTCTATCTCTACCCCATCTCTATCTCCATGATCATCTCTAACTTGATTTCTATTTCTATCCTCTATCATCATCTCTGACTTAACTCCACCATCAGCATCTCATCACCATCTTTATCTCTATCACTTCTTTACATCATCTCTACTTCTATTTCTATCATTATCTGAAATTCTACCTGTTTATTGCCATCTCTCTTTCATCATCTCTATCTATCTTTATCTTTATCTTCCTTGCTATTTTTGTCTCTCTCTCTAATACCACCTTGTCTCTACCAGCATCTCTATGCCACAGTCTCTATCTCTATCACCATCTCTGTTTTTATCCTTATCACCTATATCTCTCCATCTTTCTCTGTCATCTCTACCACTGTCTTTCTATTATCTCTATCCCTCTCTATCTTCATATTTCTCTCTGCTTCCTGGCAACCATGAGGTGAGCAGCTCTACTGTGACTTGTCCTTTTCTTCACCATAATGTTCTGCCTTTTCACCATCTCAATAATGGGTCCAGAGGGCCACAGAATCAAATCTCTGAAACTGTGAGTCAAAGCGCTTTCTCCATGTATGTTGATTATCTCAAGTGCTTTGTCATAGACACAGAAAGTTGACTAACATAAAGAGCAAAGGTCTAGGGTTCCACAATATACTTCAAGAGCATGTCCCAATGATCTAAGAGCCTCCTGCTGGGCCCCACCTCTTCTCAGCCATGTCTAACCTGCAGCCCATGGGCCATAATAGCTGTCAATGCAACCCAGTGCATTTGTACTAACAGCATTATATCCCCATGTTTAGATAGTGAAAATCGTTTCACAGCCCTGTTGTTTGAATGTGAGATGCCTTCTCTGCCAGGCTCGTGTTTTGAACCTTGTTCCCTAGTTTGTGGTGGTATTTGGAAGGGCTGTAGAAGTTCAGGAGATGGGGCCTAGCCAAAGGAAGTAGGACACTGGGACCAGGTACATTTATCCCTGTCACATGCTCTCCTCTCTGCTTCCTGGTCTGGCTGCCACAATGAGACCTTCCTGTCACCATGGAGGTGCTCTCTGATGGAATGTGTTCTGAAACTGAGACAAATAAACCCTTCTTCCCTTAAGCTACTTCTGTCAGATATTTTGTCACAGCAATGAGAAAAGCCACCAACTCCCAATCATGTCAAGCTAAAGAGAAGCTTTAACACCTAGGATTTGAGGGTACAATTAAGATCTAGGGGGCTGGGCTGGAGGGATGGCCTAGCGGTTAAGAGCGACGACCGCTCTTGCAGAGGACCCGGGTTCGATCCCCAGCACCCACATGGCGGCTGAGAACCGTCTGTGACTCCGGTTCCAGGAGAACTCCAGTTCCAGGGGAATCCGAGACCGTCTTCTGACCTCCGCGGCATCGCACGACACGGGTGCGCAGACCTGCATGCAGACAATACATTCATACACATAAAAATAAATAAATAAATAAAAATTAAAAAAAAAAAAAAAAAGATCTAGGGGGCTAAGGAGATAGCATGGTCCATAAAGGGCTTGCTGTGAAATCGAGACTAGAGTTCAAGCCACAGAACCCATGTGCTAGACAGCTTCGCTGCTCACCTTGCCACACCTGGGAAGAGGGAACCTTACTTGGGGAATTTCCTCTACGGGATTGACCGTGGCTGTGTCTGTGAGACATTTTCTTAACTGTTGAGTAATATAGGAGGACTCAGCCCACGTGGGTGGTGCCATCCCCAGGCAGGTAGCATTTGGTTGTCTAAGAAAGTAGGCTGAGCACAGTCCAGACAAGCAACCAAGTATGCAGCTTTCCTCCATGCTTTGTGTTTCAGTTCCTCCCTCCACATTCCAGCCTTTCTTGAGTTGCTAGCCTGGCTTCCATAAATGAAAGACTGTATCGTAAGCTGAAATAAATCTTTTCCTCCCCAAATTGATTTTTGGCCATGTTTTATCACATTGATAGAAAGCTAACTAGAGCAATCCATATTTAAAAAGCTGGGCAGGTTGTCATCTACCAATCTGGCTCTTACAGTCTCTCCATTCCCTCTTCTGAAGTGACCCCTGAGCCTTGGGAGACAAAAGCTTGATACAGGTGTCCTATTCAGGGCTAAGCACTCTGAAGTCTCTTATTCTCTGCATGTTGGCCAGTTTTTCATGAACTCACAGCAGCAGTGACAGCATAGACAAAAACCATGTAAGCCCAAGCCAGACAAAATCCTGACATAGAAGTGGGGAGGTGGGGAAGAAGCCCCAACCCTATATCAGGAACTATTTGCAACCTACAGGTGCTGGGAGTCAGTTTTCTTTAAGGGTATGATGCTGGATATGCTAACCAGGGCTCACCAAAGGGGATTTGGGGACACAAATTTGACTCAATATATACATGAAATTGGGTGGGGGATATTAAGGGAGTGCAGATAGGAGAAAAGATCTAAATACAATCAAAATATAATGTGTGAAATGGAAAAGTTCAATAAAATGAAATAAAAGAGCTGGACATGGTGACACACGCTTGTATTCCCAGCACTCGCACTGGGAACATGGCGACAAATGGATCCCTGGGATGCACTCAGCTGATCTCCCCAAATCATTGACTTACACACCAGTGAGAGATGCGGTCAGAAAACAAGATGGACAATGCCTGAGGAACAAGGCCCAGGGTTGACCTCTGACCTCGACAGGAATGTAAGCACATGTACCTGCACCCACAGATGCACCTATATGAATACATACATATACAGGGGAGAGAGAGAGAGAAACACACACACACACACACAGAGAGAGAGAGAGAGAGAGAGAGAGAGAGAGAGAGAGAGAGAGAGATCCAAGCAGCTTTTGGTAACCTCCAAAAATCAGTTGAAGGCCAAGTAGCAATCTCAGATCATAGCTCTCTGGCTCCCACAGCCTTTAATAGGATGCAATCCACCAGAGCCCAAGTCAGCAGTTCTGTGTCTCCTGAGAGTCTCCAACCTTCTGTGTCTATGTTTAAAGCTGATCCTCTCAAAAAACCTCATAAATTAACTACATGAGTGCTCTGCAACTTTGTTATCAAATAGAATTTTGCTTATTGGAAGTTGAAGTTTCCGTGACTTGTGTTTTGGCCTCCAGCATCAATTTTTCTGCCAAAACAACTTTGAATTATCTCTTTTGGTCTGGACTATTTTTCTGAAACTTGGAACAGTTAATAGTGGTGTTTTGTGTGTGTTGTAGTTAATAGTGTTTGTGTGTGTGTGTGTGTGTGTGTGTGTGTGTGTGTGTGTGTCTGTCTGTCTGTGTGTAGAGAGAGAGAGAGACAGACAGACAGATAGATAGAGATCGGTCTCAGTTGTTATTTCTCAAATGGCACCCACCCTGTTTTTAGAGATAGTTTCTCTGCCTAGGTCTGGAACTCCCAAGGCTGGTTTGCCAGCAAGCTGCAAGAATCCTCTTGTTTCCACTCCCCCAGAGCTGAGATTATAGGTGTGCACAGCCATGCCCAACGTTTTTGAGGCCAGAGATTGTACTGTACAGCCCAAGCTGTCTCTGTCTCCCCGACCCTCGTAGTGTTTCTAGATGATGTCCACACTCTCCCACGGTGAAAGAGGAGGATGATGTGAACTCTCATTTTGCTTCCATCGCCAATACCAAAAGCAGCTTGAAGCAGAAAAGGTTTATTTCAGCTTGTAGGTTACAGTCCATCCCTGAGGGAAGTCAAGGTAGAGGTTCAATCAATAGGCAAGAAGATGCCCCACAGACAGGCTAATCTGATGTTGAGGTTTCCTTTCCTCAGGTGATTATAGACTGTGTCAAGTTGATGAGACAACTAACCAGGACAGCTTTCTACACATTCATACTTTTCCATTGCCATATAACATCCAATTACATAGTAAACACATAATCTTTCATATATACCTTTATTTTTTTTTTTTGAGACAGGGTCTCCCTGTAGCCCCGGCTGGCCTGGAACTCACTCTGTAGACCAGGCTAGCCTGGAACTCACAGAGATCCACCTGCCTCTGCCTCCCAAGTGCTAGGATTAAAGGCATGTGCTTAAAGACAGTTCTTAGGTACCATGTGGGTGCTGGGAATTGAACCCAGCTCCTCTGCAAGAGCAGTTGGCTCTCTTGACCGCTGAGCCATCTCTTCAGCTCCCATATATACCTTTTTAAAAAGACAGGATCTCATGCAATATAGCTTCTGTCACACTTACCATGTAGCCAAGGATGACCATGACCTCCTCATCCTCCTGCCTCCACTGCTCCTGTTTCAGGATTACAGATATGTGTCGCCATGCCCAGCTTTTCATACACGCCATAGTTAAAGTAGGACAGAATCATATTCATCGGTGTATTGGGCTGGGTCACTCATACACACAAGCAAGGACTTTGACACAAGGACTTGAGGATGGGTCTTTTACTGGGGACGTATTCTCAGGAGATGGAACTGACTTGAACCAGGAAAGAAAATCACCCAATGACTTGTAATACTAGAATCTGCCTGGTGACTCATAAGATAGACCCAGAAATCTGCTGTCCCCTAATTACACTTCCTGATTTACATTCACTCTGTCAGCAAGGGCTATGAGCTCTATCCTCACACTACATCCTGAGGTTCCGACTTCAATACCTTGTGGTGACATCTCTGACCTGGATCACTGTGGTCACTTCCCAAGTGTCCCACCCATGGCTGTCTGTGCTTTTCTGCAATTCATTCTCCTTCATGTGCAGAAGACATTTATAAGAGAAAAATCAGGCTGCCCCAAGCCCTCTGACACTTCTCATTGCACTGAAAATAGAATCCAAAGCCCTTCCCATGGTGCCACAAATAACCTGGGCTCTCCCCTCTCTGAGTCTCACTTCTTACCTGCTGTGGTTTGAATGTGAGTTATTCCCCATAGACTCCTGTATTATGAGCCTGTGATAGAAGTGAAGGAAACAGTCTTAAAGATACACAGTCCACATTCGCATCTGTCTATTCCAAAGACGATGATGTCTAAGCAGAAGAAGGAGGGAACAAAGCTCAGGTGCAAGCCTGGTAGTTCTGGGGACATATGCATTTCTTGTTCTAGTTTGCCTTCTGTTGCTGTGGTAAATGCCATGACCAAAAGCAACTTGGAGAGGAAAGGGTTTATTTCATTACACTTCCAGGTCACTGCCCATCACTGGGGGAAGTCAGGGCAGGAACTCAAGCAGGAACCTGAAGCAGAAACCATGAAAGACACTGCTCGCTGGCTCCGCATAGGTTCATGCTCAGCTAGCTTTCTGACACAGCCCAGGACCACCTGCCTAGGGAATGGTGCTGCCCACGGTGGGCTGGGCCCTCCTGCTTTAATTAATCAAGATAATCTCTCAAAGCCTTGGCTATGGGCCAACTGAATGAAGAAAATTATTCAATTGAAGTTCCCTCTTAATTGACAATACAAAGTAACCAGGACAAGCCTTGCCAGATATTTTATTGTTGGTGAAGAAATAGTGTTGGATTCAATATGGGGACCACCAAGTGACTCTCCAAGGACAACCTAGAATTAAGCAATACTGCAGGTGTGGGTACCACAAAGAATGGCCATCTTGAATGGAATTGTAGGATCACGGAAAGCTCAGATCCTAATTAGTTAGCTGATAATGGAAGCATTTAGCACTAAAAAGGAAGACAGGTCTTTTCATGTAAAATAGCAGGGGATCCAGAGCCAAGGAAACCATCAACATGGCCTGCATCATAGCTACTTTTCTTGTTGCTGTGGCAAAATACCTGAGAAAAGCAATTTAAGGAACAAAGGGTAGTTTGGGCTCACAGTTTGAAGGGCTGCAGTCCATCGTGGCAGGGAAGGCAGCCGAGCAGGAATGTGAGGAATGTGAGCCACACTGATGCTTCATGGAAGTTAGCTCACTCATTAAGTTAATGTGTGGACACAGCACAGATACTGATAATCTTAAGCAACAAGTTCTATCTCCCTGGTTTTGGAGAAATCATAGCCCATTATTGCAGTAATCCACTACGGTATAAAAACAAGGAGGCAGACAAATTGCATCTGGCGGATGAAAAGAATCTGGACTGAGGAGATGGTTCAGTCAGCAGTGATTGCCACCACACACACATGAAAACCAGAACCCGTGTAAATTGCCAGCACTGGGGGTGTGGCGACAGGAGGATCCCTGGAGGGCACTGGATAACCAGCCTAGTGTACTTAGTAAGTCTCAAGCTATTGAGAGATCCTATCTGAAAAACAAAAGGTGAATGGTTCCTAAGGAACAGTCTCTGAGATTACGCTGGGGTCTCCAAACATGCGTGCATATACTTGCATATATACCTTGACACATGTACAACCACACAAACTCATGTGCACTCAGAGAGAACAAGAATTTGAAGCTGTGAACAGAGGAGTCAGGGGACTCATGAGTTTGCCAAGATTATACAGGTTTGGAATAGTTAAGTTGGCTAACCTTGACCTTCACATACTTTATTTGGTTCTCTGCAGTCTGAGGAGGTCTCTGGAGACTCGACAGAATTCTATTAATCTGTAAAACATGACTCTGTTCAACCATGGCAGAAAGGTGTTATTACCATCAATGAACTTGAAGAAAAGAGAAAGGTCATTCAGGCCTGGTGGTGCAGGCCTGTAAGGCCAGTGACTCAGGAGACTGAGACAAGAAGGGCTGCAAATTCAAGGACTGCCTGGGTATACATAATGGCTTGGGGCCAGCTTGGGCAATTGAGTGAAAACCTGTCTCAAAATAAAAAGAAAATGAGGGCTGGACATGTGGCTCAGTGGGAGAGCCCCTGGCTAAAATCCCCCAGTGAGGGGCTGGGGTGTGGCTCAGTGGTAGAGCACCTGCCTAGAATCCCCCAGTGAGGGGCTGGGGTGTGGCTCAGTGGTAGAGCACCTGCCTAGAATCCCCCAGTGAGGGGCTGGGGTGTGGCTCAGTGGTAGAGCACCTGCCTAGAATCCCCCAGTTAGGGGCTGGGGTGTGTGGCTCAGTGGTAGAGCACCTGCCTAGACTCCCCCAATGAGGGGCTGAGGTGTGTCTCAGTGGTAGATCTCCTGCCTAGAATCCCCCAGTGAGGGGCTGGGTGTGCAGCTCAGTGGTAGAGCACCTGCCTAGAACCCCCCAGTGAGGGGCTGGGGGCCTGGATCAGTGGTAAAACCGTTACTTAGCATCTATAAGGCCTTGTGTTCTATACTCGGTTTCATGGAGAGGGGTTGTTTTTATAATGATGCCTTAAGAAAGTTGTCTGACTGGTCTGTGATAACAAAATGCTCCATAGTCCTCCATGGTATGCTCAATCTCCCGGACTCTAGGCTTGGTTCCTTATTTCCATGCTATGTTTTTGTCCTTTTGAGATGGTCACTTTTTGAGCCAAGGGCCCGTCTTTTCACACTGGGTCAGGCTCCATACACGCCCTTTCCTTCCAGCAGGCCGATGTTGCATGTAGTAGATTCCAGATGCACCTGTAGAACCCATTCTTCTCTTGGAGCCATCGGCCATGTGACTGACTTCTCTCTTGATGTCATCCTCCCCTTCAGAGCATATATTCACAGAAATTCTCAATTAGCACATGGCAGAGATATTGATGCAATTATCAACTCCTCAGGTAGAGGACTGGACTGGGCCTCTCCCTGGAACCACTGCATGTGCATAAGGATGGCAGCTTTCCAGATTGCAGAAAAACATCTCTAGTGGCCAACCTAGTATCAGATTTTTAAAATTATTTTATTATTTTTATTTTATGTGTATGACTGTATTGCCTGCATGTAAGTAAGTGCACCTGTACCATGCAATGCCCATGGAAGTCAGAAGAGGGCATCAGATCCCCTAGAACCAGAGTTACAGTAACCAGTGTTAGCCACCTTGTGGGTGCTGGGAACTGAACCCAGATCCTCTGCAAGAGCAGCCAGTGCTCTTAACTACTGAGCCATCTGTTCAGCCCCTGGATATGGATTTTAAGCAGAGGCCGATGTATGAATCTCTTGGCTTAACAGAGTTTTCTTCAAGATGAAGTTATCTACTGAGAACATAGTGAGTCACCTAGGCTTGGTGGTGTGCACACCTTTGGTCTCAGCACTCAGAAGGCTGAGGCAGGAGGATCTTAGATTATAGATCAGGCAGCACTATATAATGAGATCCTCCCTCAAAAAAAGCAAAGCCAGGCCAGGCATGATGGCATAGGTCTTAAATCCTAGCACTAAGGAGACAGAGGTAGGTAGATCTCTGTGAGTTCAAGGTCAGCCTGGTCTGCATAGTGAGTTCCAGGACATCCAGGGCTACATAGTGAGACTCTCTCAAAAAAAATAAAATAAAAAATAAGCCAGACATGTGGTGCCATACCTTTAATCCCAGCACTCAGGTAGCTGAGGTATGAAAATTGCCAGTGTGAGGCCAGCCTGGACTACATGGTAAGACTGTTAAAAAAAAGGCAAACCATACTGAATCAAAACCTATAGGAATCTATTAAGAATAGTACATACATATATGTGGTCACTATGCATGCACATGCATGTGGAGTCCCCAGGTTGCTGTTAGGAATTATCTTCAATTGCTCTTCTACCTTGTTAATTGAGACAGGGTCTATTAATCAACCCCAGAGCTTCCTGATAGTTTCAGTAGCCAGCTTACTCTGGGGACCCATTGACTCTGCCTTCTGAGGTGGGCCATGGGTTTCTGGGAGTCTAAACTGGTGTCTTGGGACTTGCATGGTGAGCACTTTAGCCACCAAGCCAGCTGCCTAGTCCCTCATCTAATATGTTTTAAAGGCACTCATACCCAAGTCTCCTTCTAAAATGAGCCATATCTGGTTTCTACTCTGGACCTTACAAGGGATCTAGGTATTTGTTAAAGGAAAAGTCATCTGTGGTGGATCATAATGACCATCAGCTTGACAGGATCTAGAATCACCTTGAGCACAAACTTCTGGCCAAGTCTGTCAAGGAGTGTCTAGACTGAGTTAGCTGAGGGGACACCCACCCTGAACGTGGGCAGCAGCATCCCACAGGCCAGGGTCCTGGACTGAATAAAAAGGAGAAATAGAGCCGAGCACCAGCATTCATCTCTCTGCTTCCTGACTGTGGATGCGTGTGAGCAGCTGCCTCAGCTCCTGCCGCCATGCCTTCCCACCATGGTGGACTGTGACCTCAAACTGTGAGACAGAATGAACCCTCTCTTCCTTAAGTTGGTTTCTGTCAGACAATTGTTCATACTAATAACAAAAGGAACAAATACAGACTCCTATTTAAAGGACTCAAAATCAAAAGATGGTCTCTAGAGTCTAACCCCCGCATAGTAATTGGTGGAAATAGCCCTAGCTTAGCAGTTAGTGGACTGTTTCTTTCTACTCTCTTTGCAGTCTTTGCTTTTATTTTGTTGGTGTCACTGTGTTCATTTTTTGGTTTCTTTTGGAGGCAAGCCCTTACTCTAGCCCAGGATGCCCTTGATTTATAGTTCAGGCTGGCAACCAACTCCTGGTGATCCTCCTGCATCAGTCTCTCCAGTGCTTGGACTGCAGGCATGAAACACCATGCTTAGCATCCTTTCCATTTTCTCTAAATTTTATTTACTTATTCATTTTTACTTTATGTGTATGATTGTTTTCCATGCATGCATGTATGTATTTATGTACATATGTATGTATGTATGTGTATATATATAATTGTACCACATTCATGGAATGTTCATGGGGACCAAAAGAGGATGTTGGACCCCTTACAACTGGAATTACAGATGTTTATTAGGATCCCTTAGAACTGGAGTTACAGATTGTGCTGGATAGCTTTAGTGTCAACGTGACACACCTGGGTTGAGGGAGCCTCAATTGGGGAATTGGCTCCATTGGATTGGCCTGTGGCCACATCTGTGGAGTATTGTCTTGATGGTCGAGCAGTGTGGGAGGGCCCAGCCCACAATGAGTAGTGCCACCCTGGGCAGGTTGTTGTGTACTGTATAAGAA
>VZQC01005680.1:3778688-4152658 GCA_009823505.1 Rhizomys pruinosus | reverse complement strand
TATACATATATATACATATATATGTATATGTATGTATACATATACATATATATGTATATATATGTATATATATATACACATATATACATATATATATGTATGTATACATATACATATATATGTATATATATGTATATATATATATACACAAAATATTTTTATTTGTCCCCCAGTCATGCTGCTCCAACATCCCCCAGTGGCACTCTTCCTTTCCTCAGGTATTTCCTCTTATGTCACATACATATGCATATATTATATCAATATCCACATCTGAGAGAACAAATGCAGTATTTGTCTTTCTGAATCCATTTTATTTCAGTTAACCTAATCTTCTCTAATTCCACCCATTTTCTTACAAATGATGTCACTTCATTCTTCCTTATAGCTGACTACTACTCCGTTGTGTTCATATACCTCAGTTTCTTCAGCGGAGGTCCCCATCTCCCAGGAACTCTAGGTTACATCAAGTTGTTAATGAAAACTAACCAGAATAGCCTGGAGCGGTGGCTCGGTGGTTAAGAACACTGATTATCTTGCAGAGAACCTGGGTTAGGTTCCCAGTACCCACATGGCAGACCACAACCATCTGTAACTCCAGTTCCAGGGAACCAATGCCCTCGTCTGATCTCTTTGATTACTAGGCATGCATGTGCTATACTTACATACATGAAGGTAAATACTCATACAGATAAAATAAATAAAAATGAACTAGGACAGATTTTTATGTCTGATCTAAAACCTGCTGGGTAGCTGGCAATTTATCTGGATGTTTTGTACATTAGCAATAATATTATGAAATAACTGAGGCTTGAGTGTGTCTGGGTTCAAATCATTCCTCATCCATACTGTATTGGTTGGTCCAAGACTATTATAGTGTAATAAACTGCATACTCAAAAGACAAGTAGCTAGCTGCCTTCCATCAAAGTGCCCCCTCTTATGTGTATGCGTGCTCCTGTGCCTATATTTTTCTTTTAAATATTTCATTTATTGCTTTTATTTTATGTGTCTAAGTGTATTGCCTGCATTTGTATTAGTGTACCCATGTCATGTAGTGCCCACGTAGAGCAGAAGAGTATGTTGGATTCCCCTGGAACTGGAGTAATGGACAGCTACCAGCCGCCATGTGGGTGGCTTGGAATCAAACCTAAGTCCTCTGCAAGAGCAGCTAGTGCTCTTAACCACTAAGCACCATCTCCAGCCCTTCCTGTGTCTATATTTTGCCCTCTCAGAGATGGTGAATATGTGCAAGTTTTTCCCCATTAATAATAGATTTCTTGACTATGATATCTGGCTTCTTTTTTGAGACATAGTCTTACCATATAGCCCAGGCTAGCCTCAAGCTTGTGGTTATATTGCTTTACCCCCCAAGTGCAGATATTACAGTTGTGTGCCTGATAGGACTATATGTACAATCATAGGCGAAATATGGAGCCAGTTGCCCTACAAATCCTACTGTTTAAAACATACCTAGGGCTGGGGAGGTGGTTCTGTCAATAATGTCATTGCAAGCATGAGCTTGAACCTGTGTTTGATCCCTAGAACCCACAGAACCACTGCCCCCCCATACGAAGCATCTGGGGGAGCCTCCCTGATTCCCATCATACTGTCGTCACAGATCTGAGCCCTGCCCTATCTATGCATCAGTCAGATCCAGGGTACAGATACAGCACTCCATCCCCTGCTCAGATAGCCAAGATTGCAAGCCCCCCATTACCTCTGTGGGACCCAGAGAAGAAAAATAAAGAGCTGCAGTGAATATTGCAGTGATTCTAATGACGCTATGCTAATTGGGCCACCTTCAAGCTTGAGGGCCTGTGCCATTTCCTCAGGATGGGACAGCAGAAGCCCTGCCCACCCTGTTCTACTTCCTCTAACAGTCCCCAGAGTCTTCTACAGCAGGGGGCAGCTGGCACATATGCCAGGCAGGGACTGTACAGATCTCCACTCCCTAAATCCAGGCAGATCCTCTTGATCCAGACTTTGGATGTCGAGGCATCATGGCTCTGGACTATGCAAATTACCTTACAAACATGTTTATCTAGGGGGTTTGCGGGTTTCCTTGGCCTTTCAAAGAATTTCCTAAAAAAATAACATACTTGCCTAAAGGGGAAAGCAACTAATTTATCACAGATCCCTTTATTCCCTGTATGGCTTTGAGAAATGCAATCTAAATAAGAAGAGAAAGGGAGGGTGCAAGGTAATCCCAGCACTTAGGAGGTAGAGGCAAGGCAGTGAGGACTTCAGGGGCAGCCTGAGCTACATGCTGAGACTGAGGCCAGCCTGAGGCAGAGAGACCTGAGCTAGAAAAAGAAGAAAGAAAGGAGGGATGGGAGGGAAGGAGGAAGGAAGGGAGGGAGGGAGGAAGGAAGAAAGGGAGGGAGGGAGGAAGGAAGAAAGGGAGGGAGGGAGGAAGGAAGAAAGGGAGGGAGGGAGGGAGGAAGAAAGGGATGAAGCAGGGAGGGGCAAAAGGACGGAGGGGGAAGGCACAGGTTGCAGGGGAGCTATGGAAACAGGCTGGGAACAGAACGGCGTAGCTTCCAAACTCAATGTGCCCTGAGCAAAAATGATCTGCAGAAACTTAACAAGAGTTCATTCTAAACTGCAGAAACTTAACAAGAGTTCATTCTAAAGGCTTTAAAAATGTTTGTGTATGTCAGACATGGTGGCGCACGCCTTTAATCACAGCACTCTGAAGGTCAAGGCAGGTGGATCCCTGTGAGTTCAAGGCCAGCCTCGTCTACATAGCGAGTTCCAAGCCAGCTGGGGCCATAGGGAAACATTGGCTCAAAAAAGACAAAAAAGAATGTTTGTTTATTTATTCTTCTTCTACGGCTGAAACCCATGATTAGAGTTTTAGGTTACATGTTTGATCTACCACTTCTATAATCTATTTTGGCATTGCTTCCTTTGAGAGGGTTGCGGCAGAATCTTACTATGTAGCCCATGCAGGACTGCTACTCTCAGCCCCGCTGCTCAGTCCAGCCCCCTAGTGGTGAGAGTACAGTGCTACAACACCATTTTTGGGCCTCAACTCCTTTGTTGTGTTTTTTTTATATAAATTTTATTTATTTTTGTATGTGTATGAGTGTACTGTCTGCATGTAGCTTTGTGCACCCATGTCCTGCAATGCCGCGGAGGTCAGAAGAGGGTCTTGGATTCCCCTGGAACTGGAGTTCTCCTGGAATTGGAGTTACAGGCTGTTCTTAGCCGCCATGTGGGTGCTGGGGATCGAACCCAGGTCCTCTGCAAGAGCAGTCGGTGCTCTTAACCGCTAGGCCATCTCTCCAGCCCCTGTTATGTATTTTTAATTGACATGTGCCCTTTTTATTTTTCAACTACTTTGTCTTTAACATTCTAAGTAGTATTTTAGTTATTTTTAAAGATTTTCCCTTTATTAGTGTGTATGTGTATATGTATAGTTGTATGTGTGTATGCACAGATGCATGTAGTTGCCTACAGAGGCCAGAAGGCGGAGTCAGATCCCTGAATCTGGAGTTATGGTGAGTTTTCAGTCCCCTGAAGTGGCTGCTATGAACTCAGTTTGGTCCTCTTCTGCAAGAGCAGCAAGGGTTCTTCACAGCTGAACCATCTCTCCAGCCTAATTTGTTCATTGTGTAGATGTGTACTGAAATAATTGATTTTCAGTATCTTTCTGTATGTGTGCATTTGTGTGTTTATGCATGCTTGCATGTGTGTGGACACACGTGTGTGAGGGTGCATGTGTGCATGTGTATGGAGGCCTAAGGTTGATGTCAGGTGTCTTCCTCAGCTCCTCTCTACCATATACATTAGAGTCTCTCACTAGAGCCTAGAGCCCATTCAGCTAGTCTAAGGAGCCAGCTGTCCCCACCTCCACCCCCTGACTTTGCCTCTTGAGTCCTGAGATTCAGGAGGGCCAGGTGGCTTCCAAGTAGGTGCTAGGGACCCATATGTTTCTCACACATGTACAGCAAAGTCTTTACCCACCGAGTCATCTCCCCAGCCCCATTTCTCCTTTTTATGAAGACGTGTATAAGAAGTTGTGACTTCCCCCTGAGCCTGGTGTTAGCCACATCCTGTAACTCTGTGACATTTCAATATTCACATTCAATATTCTTTCATCTAAGATATTTTTTCCCAAATAAGCATTTGTAAAGTAGAATGATAATACCTTCTATGAAGTGATACAGGGTAATTCTCAGGATATATGGCCAAGCTAAAAAAGCAAAATGTAAGAGAGAAGTTATAAAGCTACTTTTGAGTGCAGGAGTAGTAAATATAATCATAGTTACAGATGCATTTCTTACTTTTTGCAAAAAGAATAATTCAGAAGGATAAAACAGAAACTAACAAAGCTGTTCACGTTGGGAAGATGGATTAGCAAGCTGTGGAAGGGAGAGGAAGGGATGAGTGTTTCTGTGAGAACATTGTTCTGCTGTAGATTTTACTTGAAGTAATGCTTTATATATTCAAAATAGGACAAAGCCAATAGTTGTGGAAATATAATCATCCCTGAACTGAACAGCAACATTAAAAATGAACTCAGAAGAAGGCCAGAAAGAGGGTTCAATGGGTGAAGAAGTTGCCACCAAGCCCGATGACCTGAGTTTGATCCCTGGGACCTATACGGTAGAAAGAGAATGGACTCCTGAAAGTTGTCTGATTTCTACATGTGCACTGTGGCATGTAGACACACACAGATGCAGACACACACATACAATAAATAAATATAAATAAATAAATGTTAATGTTTAAATAATTACCACAGACCATTTTCCTGCTCTGGGACTGGGCCCATTTGCACTGCTTCAGAGCTCTCATCTACTCTGCTTAGCTAGTCAGAACCCACCTACATCCCACTTTGAGAGGAGGGCCATTCATGATGCCAAAGAGTTCCTGACTAGCTCAACAGGTATACCTCCCTGTGGTGGTTTGCATGAGTGTCCCCCATAGGCTGTAAGTATTCAGACATTTGTCTCCAGTTGGTGGCGCTGTTTTTGGAGGTCTTAGAAGGTGTGGCCACGCTGGGGGAAGTGTGTCACTGGGGGCAGGCTTAGTGAGTTTTAACAAGCCTCTGTGGTCTACAGTTGCTCTCTCTGTTTCCTGTGCTCTTTGCGAGATGTGACCCTCGGTTTGCTGCTCCAGATCCAGCCGCCACGCCTCCAGCCACAATGGACTCTAATTCCCTGGAACTGCCAATCGTAAGGTCAAATAAACTCTTCCTTTTATAAGTTCCTTGGTCATGGTGCTTTATCACAGCAACAGAAAACTGACCAATACAGTTATTGATACCAGAGAGTGGGCTGTTGGCTGTGAAGAACCTGACCATGTGTATGTTTGGAGAAGTGTGGAAGACTTTGGAACTTTGGGCTGGAAAGTCTGTTGACTATTGTAAGCAGAGCTTAAAGGGCCATTCTAGTGGAGGCCTGGAAGAAAGCATGGATGCAAAAGATGTAGTTCCAGGGGAAAATAAAGACTTAGGCAGCAACTGGGATATTTTGATAAAGAGTCTGGCAGCAGTTTGCCCACAGCCCAAATGCTTGCCTGATGCTAAGTTGAAAAGCGGTGGACTTATGTCTTTGGTGGAGAATATTTCAAGACAGCCTAGTGTGGAAATGGTGGTGTGGCTTTTAATGGTGAATATTGTGCAGATCTACAGTGAAGAAGAGCAGATGGGGCAGAAAGAAATGCAGAATGTACAGTTTGGATCTGATAACTGCACTAGGAAGATCAAAGTTGGGGCCAAGGCATGTGAAGGAGAGTTTCCTTTTGATAAGGAGATTGAAGTGATTAAGGAAGGGCCTCAAGATTTACAAGCAAACAAAAGAATCAGTACCTTCAGGGCGAGACCACACCCAGCTAATCCTCCAGCAAGTCCAGGGCAGAGAAAAGTTGCAAATGTGGTTGAAATGGGCCAGGGTCCATCCCAGGATTGCAGCCAAACTTGGCAGTTTCATTCACGTGGTGCTGGCTTTAGAGGCATGAAGTTGGCAAGAGTGAAGGGGTCATCAGTTCTTCCTCCACAGTTTCAGAGAGCCAAAGAGGCCAGGCAGAGTACAGCAGGGGTGTCCCTGAATAAAGAAGGCCCTGATAGCCCATTGCGTGAAGCTGTGAATGTGAAGCCTGGTGGGCATCGGAGACCCCAAGAAGACTTTCGAGATGCCAGACCTGTGAGATATTTGCCAAGGAGACCTGCATACAGGGAGTGGTACCGGCCTAAGAATGAGATGTATGTTGCAAGCAAAGCTGGAAGAGCTGAGCCATCTAAGCCCTTTGGAAGTCACATCCTAGAAGTTGTATGTGGAGCTACAGGACTTGGCGTTTGCCCTGCTGGTTTTTGGTATTGTTTTGGTCCAGTGTTTCCTCACTATGCCTCTATTCCTCCCTTTTGGAATGGGAATGTGTATTCCGTTCCACTTTATGTTGGGAGTATGTAATTTGTCTTTTGATTTTACAGGAGCTTACAGTTTGGGAGATTGGCCTGAGTCTCAGAGGAGACTTTGGACTGTGGACTCTTGAATGGCATTGAGACTGGTAAAGACTGTGGGGACTTTTAGGGTTGGACTAAATGCATTTTGCATTTTATATGGTCAGGAGCCTATAGGGGCCAGGAAGTGGAATGTGGTGGTTTGCATGAGTGTCCCCCATAGGCTGTAAGTATTCAGACATTTGTCTCCAGTTGGTGGCGCTGTTTTTCGAGGTCTTAGAAGGTGTGGCCATGCTGGGGGAAGTGTGTCACTGGGGGCAGGCTTTAACAAGTGTTTTAACAAGCCTCTGTGGTCTACAGTTGCTCTCTCTGTTTCCTGTGCTCTTTGTGAGATGTGACCCTCGGTTTGCTGCTCCAGATCCAGCCACCACGCCTCCCGCCACAATGGACTCTAATTCCCTGGAACCGCCAATCGTAAGCTCAAATAAACTCTTCCTTTTATAAGTTCCTTGGTCATGGTGCTTTATCACAGCAACAGAAAACTGACTAATACACTCCCATAAATTATTGAAGTTTTTAACAAATGGGAGAGTGTTACAAAGTTCTATAACTGGTCAAGTCAAAAAATAAGTGTCTGTGACATCCCCAGCCTTAAGTGACACATCTATAATGTAACCTCTGCATGTAAGGCTCAGGGAACATAGCGTAACAGAGGACAGAAAGAATATTAATCTGTCTCTCAACTCTCACCAGTGAAGCTTCCTCAGCAACAGTTGGGGATTAATTCAGAAAGCTACGACTGGGCAAAGTGCAGAGAATGAGAGACTCCAGAGTGTTCACTCTGAACACGACCTACATGAAACTTCTGCCACCCAAGACTCAGGAACCATTGTGGAAAAGGGAGAAGAAAGATTGTAAGAGCCAGATGTGGTAGACGACCACAAGGAAACAGTTTTCCGGACAGCTGTTCACTTACTCATATGGACTTACAGCAATTCTGACAGCATGCACAAGTCCCATGCAAGCTCAACCCAGACAAAATCCCAGCATAGAGGTGGGGAAAGGGTCTAAGACACCCTAAACTTAGCTGGGGAACTCTTGGCAAGCAAATACTGCTGGGAGATGAAGAGTCAGTTTTCTTTAAGGGGACAGACACACATTGAAGGACATTTAGGGACCCAAATGATTTAGTAGGCTTTTATCATCTATGACAGAGGAGATGAACTCCAGCTTGGGGGGCTATAAGAGGGGTTCAGATGAGCGAGAGGATTTAACTATGATCAAAATATACTATATGAAATTCACAAAATTCAATTAAAAAAGAAAAAGGAAGCCTAGAATAATATTTCATTCATTTGTCAAGCAACTTTTCTGTTGTTATATTGTACAATTATTACACAAATAACTAGAAGATATCAAGTTCTGAGTGGGCTGGGAATGAGTACAGAAGGACAAGAAGAACTCAGACTGCATCAGTGGTCCCAGCTGTCCATAATCCAGTGAGGCCCCAATGGCCTCAATGACAGAAGTGTCTTCTTCACAGGTCTGGAGGCTGTCAAGTTCAAGGTCAAACTGCTGACCAGGGAGGTGGGATCCTGAGGCTCCAACTCTTGTCTTGAAGGCTGTTTCACCCCACTGAGTGCTCCCCTGGCCTCTGTGCACATGGGAGAAGGCTCACTGTTGGCTCTTTCTCATTTAGGCGGCAGTCTATCACGCCAGGCTCTTGCAGAGAACACAGTCCTCTGAACAAAAAAGCTTCCGTCTTCATCAGATCAGCCGCGTCTGCTTGCAAGAGTCTGTCACATTGGGTTTGTTGACTGCTGGCATGCCCTCTTAGAAAGAGAGACTGAGGGGGGCCATGAGGCCCTCATATGAACGCCCAGCCCGTCCTCCCATCTATTTGTACACAATCCTGCCCCAATTGCAGGTGGCCTGGGTCTAGACTGTATAGTCTGGGAAGCTTAACTGAAACAGCTCCACCTACAGAGTTGTAGGGAAACTGTCTTTCATGTCAGGTGAAGGTTTTCCAGTGCAGCTGTTTAGGGTCTCCCACGATCCTGTCAGCTACCCCTCGCCATGCTCTGCAAGGAAGCCCAATGAGTGCATTGGTTCTCCGAGTTGAACTGCAGTTTGTAAGTGGCATTGCATAAGGAGGGGCTAGACGGTGCTTATGTCTTCCCTCAACACAGAGCATGTCTCTTGTGATGTCATTTAACCTGCATCATTGCCCAGTGGTACTACCTTCAATGGCCAGGTCGAAGGTGAGGGTTTCAATCCTTGAATCCCGCAGAGACACAACTGAGGCCCTAACAAAGAGAGCAACTTTCGAGCAGCCGCCTTAAGACCTTTGTGGATGGACTGAAATTGGCCTTTCTTCTGTGTGTCCTTGGGGAAGTCAACTTCCCTGTCTGAGCTCTGCATTTGTCATCGTATAGTATTAAGAGTAACTGCAAACACACTAACTTAGCATTCACATGTGTTTACTTCCTTAATCCTCCATGCAGCTCAATGAGGTATTGGCATGAAGTTTGTTCTATATACCAGAAGACTGAAGCATAGAGAGCTATGGACTCTCCCAAACACAGTTCTACTTGACTCATATCCTGAGTGACCAAAAGTAGATGCTTTAATGTCAAATCTGCTGTATGCATGTGTGTGCACACATGTACATGTAAATGTATATGTATATGTGTTACATGTATTGTCTAGCAATTTCTCAAAGATAAAGCCTTCCTTCTTGGAGGAAAATTCACTAAGATGAAGAATGTTCTAAAGGTGAAACAGGGAGACTCATTAAACTCAGGAAGTGAACAACTCAATAACTTCAGGAAGTCCTTGGTACTTAACAGGTTCAGTAAGCTCCTCCCTCACAAGTATATCAAAACCATAACAACAGCTGAGAGACACTCTCAGACGAACTCAGACCAACTGAGCTCCTTCTCTGGAAGAGACTCTCCAACCTGTCCAGCTGCCTGCAGGTTGTGCAGTGTGCTCCACCTTTCATGAGCTGTCACCATGCTGGAGTGGCTTTAGTGATGCACCTGTCTGTGAGTCATTTCTTCTCCATAAGTTACCCGTCACCCACACTCCTATAAGTGACCCCAGTAAGCTCACTGGTTCACCAACTTGGACTCTGGTGGTGTCCTTACCAAACTCTGTCATTGGTTCTCTATCTGGGGTGAGTAGACTTTGTTCACATCTCCCCAGGAATAGTGTCACACAATAATATGCTATATATGAAGGAAATTGGCACAACATGGCACCGTCCAGTTCTGTATGGGGGACTTCCTCTTTCCTCCTGCCTCTGGCCACATGGATGAGTCCCAAGAGAAACCATATGAATGTCCAAAAATAAATCTCTCCTGCAGCAGCTGTCCCCCCAAAAAATCCCCTTTTAGCTGGTGCCCATATATAAGACTCTGACCAGCCCCTACCTGCCCCCAGCAGTAGTCTCAATCCCACAGGAAAGCTGCTGTCCCTTTCTGTGCTAATAAACACAGCCTAGTCTGTTGAGGTCAGACGTGGTCACCTACTTTTTCTCTTATTGCGCCCATATTCTGCACTCGAAAACCTACTAATATATACTTATAGTCATATATTTACATAAATATATGTATTTGTGTTTTATATATGTTATGTATTATATATTCTGTATACTGTATAAATATATTGTGTATGTGTGGATGCATCTGTTTGTCTGTGTTTGGTTTCTAATATACTGGAATTTATTTAAAGACCTTTGATTGTATTTGTAGATGGGATTCTCTCTCACCTGCATTCCTAACTTCTTCCATGCACAGATACCAAAGTAATGAAGCACCGTGGACTCTATGTTGAAGACTTTTAGCTACCACCAGAAAGCATGAAATATTTATTCAAGTGTCTGTATTTCCGTTTCTGAGTACATGGGAATTAATTTCAACCTCCACAGATCACGAGCAGTGGCCCATGCTTAAGAGGTTTGGAATGGGCTAATGCTGATGAGACAGGCTGTGTTAAGCACAGGAAGGCCAGCAAGGGAATTTGCTTAGTTAGGACAGATTAATGCAGGCTGCCTGCACTAACATTTTACAGATTCCATCCCTAATCATAACAGGGTAGAGTGGACAAGGCCTTGACATTTTTAGTAATAAAATTAGCTTTAATATGGGTTGCATTTATTTGTGTGGTATGTGTGTGAGGTGCCTGTGTGTAGATATGTGTGTGTGTGTGTGTGTGTGGTTACAGGCACCTGTGCACATGCATGGAGACTGGAAGCAGATATCAAGTATCCCACTCCATCACTCTCTGCCCTATTCCCTTGACACAGGGTGTCTCACTGAACCTGGCCCTAGGCTATGGTCAGGAAGCCGCAGCTGTCCTCCTGCCCCACACATTCCTGGGGCTACAGGCTTCATACAGCTATACCCAAACCTGGACTTTTTATTGAGATAGGTCCTTGCCATGTGGCCCTGGCCTGGAACTCCCTATGTAGACTAGGCTGGCCTCAGTCTTACAGAGATCCACCTGCCCCTGCTTCTTGAGTGCTAGATTAAAGGTGTGCACCGCCACGTCCTGTCTATGCACCTGGCTTTTTACAAAAATGTTGGGATCTGAATTCCGATCCTCATGTCTATACATCAAGCACTCTTACCTGCTGAGACATCTCTGTAGCTTTTTGTATACTTCTTCCTGGAGATCAACTTCAGCTCCAAATCCTGTGTCTCTAAACATATCAATTTTGTAAGTACAAAAAAGGGGAAGCAATAGTGTTATAGTCTCAAGATTTGTGCGTCCCTGGATTTCAGTATCCATGGAAGAATCTTGGAACCAGTTCCCTGTGGATAAATAGATAAGGCCATATGCCAGAAATTGTGAGTGCTCTCTAAACTTGTAGCAGGTTAGAATAGAAATACTTTACTCATAAATATTTATATCTGATATAGTTGTCTTTTCTCAAGATGTAAAGAGTTCCTTGTTCTTTTGTAGAATTTTGTGGAGATGTGTTCTGAGTGTACTGTGTCAGAAAGAGAGACAGGTTTATGTTTTTCCACAATTTCATAACTTACTTCCTAATGAAAATGGGGAGGGGCACATCTTTTTCTTTCCTGTCAGGACTTTAGTATCAGATAAAGGTTACAGTAAGGCAAGTTGACATGCTAGTTAGTTATACCTATGCATTTTCTGTTGAGAGAAAATTCTATAATATTTTCCCAATTTCAGTCTTAAGGACGAAAAAGTGACTCATAGGACAATGGCACTGAGACCGGAGTTCAAATCCACAGCACGTGCATAAAGCCAAGTATATTTGCACATGTCCCTGAAGTTCAGAAGTTCAGATACAGAAGTCTTCTATCCTATACCTCTTAAAGGAATGGGCTTAGCAACCAAGAACTGTGCTTCACACCCACACAAAGCTAAGCATGCTGCACATGTCCCTGCAACTCAGGAGCTGTGGATGGCAGAAACAGGCAGCTACTAGGCCTGCTGGTCACCAGCCTAGCTCCAGACTCAGAGAAAGACCCTGTCTCAAGGAAATGAGGTAGGTAGAATAGAATACCTGATGTTCTCCTGGCCTCCACACACACATACATAGAAGCATATACCTGCATATACATATGTAGATACATTGCAAATGTGCATACACACACACACACACACATGCACCCCACAAAATTAAAAGAATAAAAATCAATCTTAAAAATGGTAGGGGAGTTTTAAGATCCCATTTTCCTGGGCTGGACTTAGATTTAAAAAAAAATCTTGGGGATGGAGAGATGGCCTAGTGGTTAAGAGCACCGACTGCTCTTGCAGAGGACCCGGGTTCGATCCCCAGCACCCACATGGCAGCTGAGAACCGTCTGTAACTCCAATTCCAGGAGAACTCCAGTTCCAGGGGAATCCAACACCCTCTTCTGACCTCCGTGGCATTGCAAGACATGGGTGCACAGACCTGCATTCAGACAGTACATTCATACACATAAATAAATAAATTTTTAAAAAATTAAAAAAAATCTCTGTGTAACAGAACAGAGATGCTAGAGATGGCCAATTTGTGAAACTGTGTCCGTTACTGTAAGTAGTACCACCTTCATGTGGTTTTTCCAGATCTTTATCGTCTAAGATCCATGATCCTCCTAGATGACTGTCCTGCTGGATTTAATATGCTACAGTGGTACTGTCCCCCAGCATACAAACTGAATGATAGTATGACAATGTAGTTGTAACCCTGGAACAGAACTATCCTTCTAAAGTTCCAGATAGTCTTGTTTAAAGGATAAGCACAAAAGCTGCGTGTGGGGGATACCCGCCATTAATCCCAGCATTCAGGATGCAGAGGCAGCTGAATCTCTGTGAGACTGAAGCCAAACTGAGGTCTACATAATGAGTTCCAGGCCAGCTGAGGTACAGAGAGACCCTGGAAAGAAAGAAAAGAAAGAAAGAAAGAAAGAAAGAAAGAAAGAAAGAAAGAAAGAAAGAAAGGAAGGAAGGAAGGAAGGAAGGAAGGAAGGAAGGAAGGAAGGAAGGAAGGAAGGAAGGAAGGAAGGAAGGAAGGGGGAGAGAGAGGGAGGGAGGGAGAGAGAAAGAGGGAGGAATTGAGGGAAGAAGGAAAGAAAGAGAGAAGGAAAGAGAAACATAACACATAAAGACAATAGCTGGGAAGAAAGGTTGCAGGCGCTGCATGGACTGACTGTTTGTTCCTGGAGTTTCAGGTAGGAGAAAAGCTGGGCAACACGGGTTTATTTGCAGGCTCCAGCTCTGGGAAGTCCTTGCTGATATTTTTTTAACTCCTTTGCAACTCAGTTTCAGCACCTCTATCATAAGCACATGACCATAATATTACAGGTTGTGCCAAGTGAAGAATTTTAACCATATACAAACACATCTCAATCTGATGCAAACACCAGATTGTATCTACTGAGTTATAATTTGTAAATATTTGGACAGAAAACATTATTTTATTTATTTATTTATTTGTTTGTTTGTTTATATTTGGTCTTTTCAAGACAGGGTCTCCCTGTAGTCCCAGCTGTCCTGGAACTCAGTCTGTAGACCAGGCTGGCCTTGAACTCACAAAGATCCGCTTGCCTCTCTGTCAAGTGCTAGGATTAAAGGTGTGCACCACCACGCCCGGCAGGAAACATTATTTTAAATGGAGTGTGATGGATCATACCTGTAATCTTAGCACTTGAGAGGCTTAGGCAGGAGGATCACTGCAAGTTGCAGCCAACTTGGACTATAAGGTGAGTTTGAGGCCACTGTGAGTTACTGTCTTAGTTGCCTTTCTGCTGCTGTGATAAACCTCATGACCAAAACCAATGGAAGAGAAGGAAAGGAATTATTTGGCTTACAGGCCACAGTCCATCATCAAGGGAAGCCAAGGCAGGAACTCAAGGCAAGAACTGAAGCAGAGACCATGGAGGAACACTGCTTACTGACTTGGTTCCCCTGGCTTGTCCTCAGCTACCTTTCTTATACAGCCCAGGCTCACCTTCCCAGGGATGGCACTGCCCACAGTGGGCTGAGCCCTCCTTCATTAATTAGCAACCAAGAAAATGCCTCACAGACATGGCCGCAGGCCAGCCTGATGGAGGAAATTTCTCAGCTGAAGTTCCTTCCCAGCTGTCTCTAGCTGGTTAAGCAGGTGAAAACTAACCAGCACATCTAGAGCAGCACAGGCTTTGTGCCTGTGTGTGTCTGTAAGGGGGAGGGGCTGCCGCCCCTGCTGTGTGGATCTGTAAGAGGGGAGGGGCTGCGGCCCATGTGTAGTCTGAGCAGCAGTTGCATTCTCGCGCTACATTCAGAAGCTCTCCCTTAACATGGGTTCTCGGATGTCCATTCTTGTCTTCTGCTCTTTTTCCTGCCCCAATACAATGTGCACCGAATCCTTGGCTGATCCAGTTCTCCTGGAATCACCATCTTCTTCAGTTTTCCTCCTCTGGCAGGATGTCCCATTCAACACTTATTCCTTTAATTTTATCCTCAGCCTAACAGGAAGGAAAGAAGGAAGGGAGGGAGGGAGGGAGGGAGGGAAGGAGGGAGGAAAGAGGGACAGAGAATGTGTTTTGAATGTGAAATGTCCCCCATAGGCTCTTGTGTTTAAATACCCAATAGGTGGTGCTGTTTTGTGAGATTACGGAAACTTCAGGAAGTGGAACTTTGCTGGATGAAATGTGTCTCTGGGGGAGGGCCCTGAGGTTGTATAGCCCTGCTCACTTCCTGTCTATTCTCTACTTCCTGATTGTGGATGTCACGTGACCATCACCCAGCCTCCTCACATTCCTGCTGCTGGATCTTCCCCACCATGGTGGACTGTACCTTCAAACTGTAAATCAAAATAAATCCTTCCTTAAGTTGCTTTTGTCAGGTATTTTTGTTGCAGAAAACACAATTAGTGATGTGATTTGATGGATGTCTCTTCATAAACCACTAAATTGGAACACAGAATCGCAGCATTTGGTACAAAGTGTATCTGGGTGAAAATCACACCTCTCTTGTTTCACAGGTCAGCTAACCTCACTTCAAAAGCTTTTTGTTCCTCCCATGAGAAACTGAAGACTGTAGTGCCTGTTTTACAGGATTTTCATAAGCCTTAAAGAAATCTGGGGATTTCTTTAAAAAAAACCATGGAGAGGGGCTGGAGAGATAGCCTACCGGTTAAGAGCACCGACTGCTCTTGCAGAGGACCTGGGTTCGATCCCCAGCACCCACATGGCGGCTGAGAACCATCTGTAACTCCAATTCCAGGAGAACTCCAGTTCCAGGGGAATCCGACACCCTCTTCTGACCTCTGCGGCATTGCACGACACGGGTGAACAGACCTACGTGCAGACAGTACATTCATATGCATACAAAAATAAAATAAAATTTTAAAAAAATTTAAAAACTATGGAGGATGTGGTCCTGGAGAGTAAGAGGTCAAAAGTGACCATGGTTGCACATGGGTGACCTAAATTGAAATAAATACTAAAATCCAAGTGTTGTGATTGTCCAGCTTCCCTGATAATGGTCTTAAGGAATTCTACTTTTGCTACGTTCCCAGGTCCCCTGCACATCACCTCCATCTCTGTCATGCACTTCCACTACCCCAGAGGCATCTTAATTGGAAGGCAAAACAAGTCTTCCTACTGAGTTTAAGGGAGTTCTTCAGACAGTTTGACAAAAAATTAATTTCTTAATAACAGCAGTGTGTCAACCAATGGTGTGTTGGGAACTAGGTGTCCTGAGCAATCAGATTCCCCCATTTCTGTTGCTAAGAGCTTTATTCAGAGATGCTCTTGAATTCCAGCCCTCACTTTCCTCTGGCCCTATGTGTGACTATCACTGTTCCTCCTGGCAGGAATTCTAAAAAGACTTTTGTGGGGCTGGAGAGATGGCTCCGTGGTTAAGAGCACCGACTGTTCTTGTGGAGGACCCAGGTTTGATCCCCAGCACCCACAAGGCAGCTGAGAACCATCTGTAACTCCAATTCCAGGAGAACTCCAGTTCCAGGAGAATCTGACGCCCTCTTCTGACCTCCATGGCATTGCATGACACAGGTGCACAAACCTACATGTAGACAGTACATTCATACACATAAAAATAAATAAATAAAATATTTTTAAAAAGACTTTTGCACCCTTCCCTTGGGCTGTCAGATTATCTATTTTATTTATTTATTTATTTATTTATTTATTTATTTATATTTTATATGTATATATATTTATATATATTTATATTTATATTTTATATATTATATATGCATATATAATATATAAAATATAAATATAATAATTTATATTTTATATATTATATATATATTTAGATTTATATTTTATATATATTTATATGCATGTATTTAAGGGTACCATGCGTTTGCAGTGTCCGCAGAGGCCAGAGGAGGGCATCATATCCCCTGAAACTGTAGTTAGGGACAGTTATTAGATGCCATATGGGTGCTGGTAACTGAACCTGGGTCCTCTGCAAGAGCAGCCAGTGCTCTGAACCACTGAGCAAACTCCAGCCCAGCTGTCAGATTATTGAGACAATTGTTCCCAAGGAAAAAGCATTTCCCTTGGAGTCTTCTGCTGGGAGAAGGAAGAGGCTGGAGCCTGGAGCAGCCAGAGGGTCACTTGCTCCCAGGAAGAGATCCCACAGAGTTCTGACGCCTGGTCAGACCACCTCGCAGGAGAGACTGGAGATGAAGCAGTGATAGCCACTGATGGACAGACCACAGCTGGACCAGGACTGCTCAGCTATGCAGACCTCTGCCCTCCGTCTAAACCTGAACCTCCTGTCAAGACCCCAAAGATGGACCTGGAGAGAGGAAAGCCAGCTGACCTCTTTGTTCCTCTTCCCAGTGTGGCCTCATGGATGGAATCTCCTTTCTCTGCTGTTCCTATTACTTGTCTGTTTAATTCACCTATTAAAGACATGTGGCCAAGTGTAGCTTGTTAGGGCTATGAAGGCCCAGGCTCTGACCCTAACAACTCCATGTGAACAAAAGTTCTCCAAAAACCTTCATCTTCAGACCTTCTGCAAGGCTGATCAACTGATTAGAATTTCAAGGATGATGCATAGTTTTTGAATGTTGCAGGTCCAGAGTGTTTTTACAGTTCATCATGGGCCATCTTTAGCTCCCTAAATAGTCATTCCTTGCTCACCTCTGTGTCTGTATTAACATCCTGTGACTAACAGAAACCTTTTGGAATGTATTGACTCAGCAGACCACCAGCTTCCACCAACTCATGGGCTAAGAAGCTGTCTGCCTCTAAGGGTCTGTGCTGGATGGCTTCAGGTGTCAGCTTGACACACCAAGGTAGAGGGAACCTCAGTTGTTTAAGAAAAGCTAGCTGGGCATGGTGGCACCCGCCTTTAATCCTAGCACTTGGGAGGCAGAAGCAGGCGGATCTTTATGAGTTCAAGGCCAGCCTGGTCTACAGAGTGAGTTCGAGGACAGCTAGGGCTACAGGGAGACCCTATCTCAAAAAGACCAAAAAAAAAAAAAAGCTGAGCATAAGTTAGGGGAGCAAGCCAGTATGCAGGGTTCCTCCACGTCTGTAGTCCAGATTCCTGCCCTGAGCTCCTGCCGTGGCTTCCCTCAGTGATGAACTGAGAGATGTAAGATAAGATAAACCCCATCTTCCACAAGTTGCCTTGGGTCATGGTAGTAATAGAAAGTAACCAAGATGGGGGTACAGTAGAATTCTCCCCACTTTTATGGCTTTCTTCTCTTATTATAAAAACTTCATGAAACTGTTTCCATGTCAGAACATGGAATTTGCAGTAACCTAAATCTCTGCTCCTGGGCCATGGTCACTCATATTTGGCTCCAGAATAACTGTCTGTTACCCTAGAGTGAGAGTTGTGCTTTTATGTGACACGTAGTGACAACGTCAGGCCTCCTTACTGTGGTCCACGTTCCACAGTTGGGACTTCCATGGAAGAAGAGCCCAGGTCCCAGGCCACTCTGCAACCTGCCTGTTTTCATAGCTTGACCTTCAGAAAAGAAGGATTTCCATAGTGCAAGGCTTAACTCCCCTCTCCTGGCTGATGCTGTATTTTGGTCTATGAGAAGGGAGATAGGCACTCTCCTTTACAGTACATGTTTCCCAGGTTGGACTTCACTACCAGCCTCCAGGGAGACCATTTCCTGTTCAGTTCTCAGACAAGACAGTGGTATTTTTCTGCTGATGGTGAGCAAGCTCAGGAATTCCTGGGGCCAGTGCCCACCAGCTTCTCCTCTGCCTGTGGCTAAGACTTGATCTGCAAATGGCTCCACACTTTGTTCTCCATGTACCAAGCACCCATCCATTTTCTAATTTGAAAGACAATGGATGCTGATGGAAGTGATTAGGTGAGGAGCTGGGGGCGGAGACACAATTTATAAAAGAATTTCCTTTTGGATTTCTTGTTCCTTCAATTTAAGACTCCTTGTCCCGAGCTTTGTGCATGGACATCCTCTCGATACACAAAAGCTCTACATGTTAAGAAGGAAATAGTCACTTTGGTGCATGGTTCCCTGTTCTCCTGTCATTCACTTAATAACATGTGCCATTCCTAGCCATGAAGCAAGCAGTTTTCAGATTGCATCTTGCAGGGAAGGAAATATTTTGGAAATACTCTTGCTTTGCATAATTCTTTTCTTTGGTATCACTTAGGAGAAAGAATCTCAGTGATATATCCTGGAAGTCCAGGTGAAAGGTCTTCTTAGGATGTGAGAGTGAGGAAATTCATTTATGTGTGGTTCAGTTGTGTGAACTGCCAGTGTGGTGTGCTTATTTCCTGTGAATGCTGAACTTGGAAATTCTATCCAATGGCTGGAGAGATGGATCCACAGTTCAGAGTGCTTGCTGTTCTTACAGAAGACCTGAGTTCATGTCTCAGCAGCCGCATCGGGTGACTCACAACTGCCTGGAACCGGCTCCAGAGGATCTGACGCCCTCTTTTGCCTCTGTGAGTCCTTCACTCACATGCACATATACACATAAATAAAAGTAGTCTTTAAAAAATCCACCCATGCCAGGTGTGGTGGCGCACGCCTTTAATCCCAGCACTCAGGAGGCAGAGGTAGGTGGATCTCTGTGAGTTCAAAGCCAGCCTGGTCTACAGAGTGAGTTCCAGGATAGCTGGGGCTACAGGGAGATTAATTCACCCAAGTGTAATAGTTTGTAGTGACCCCAGAGTTCCTTAGCATTTTCCTTATCAGTTTTGTTCACCATAATGTGTCCTGAGTTCCCAAGAATATGCAAACATCATAGTGAAGTATATGCAAACATCATAGTGAAGTATCAGAAATCTTCCCTTCTGAACTACCTTCCTGTCCTCTTGTTTTATGGGTGAAATCGCTGTGCATCTATCTGGAGCTCTGGTACTGTTAGCCAAATATGCTGAAGATAGGTGAAGGGCAGTCTGCATTCAAATGTCATACATGTCATTAAGAAGTCAGGAATTCAGGGTTGGGGAGATGGCTCAGTCAGTAAAGTGCTTGCCATGGAAGCAGGAGGACATGAGTTCGATCCCCAGAACCCATGTTGTAAAAGAGCCTGGTGATAAGCACTTGTAATCCCAGCACTGGTGAGGTGGAAACAGCAAGATCCCTGGAGCTCTCTGGACAGCCAACCCAGCTGAATCAATGAGCCCCAGGCCAGTAAGAGACCCTGTATTTAAAAGGAAAAAAAAAATGTAACTAGAGGCTAGAGACATGGCTCAGTGGTTAAGAGCACTGGCTGCTCTTGCAGGAGACTCAGCTTTGGTTCCCAGCACCCAAGTGGTGGCTAACAACTATCTATAACTCCAGCTCGAGGGAATCCAATGCCCTCTTCTGACCTCTGTGGGCATTACACACACAGGTGTACTTACATGCAGGTGAAACACTCACATACATAAAATAAAAATAAATAAAGTTAATTTAAAAAAATTTTAAATACATACATACAAGGTGAATGGTCCCTGAAGAATGACACCTAAGCTTGTCATCTATCCTCCACATGCACACATGTGGATATGGCTTTTTAAAGCTTGGAAACCCCAATTCACAGTTACAACTCTGCCCTTAGCCAGCATCTCTGTCCCTCAGGTCCCCATTCATGACTTGACTTCATAAAGACACCTCATTGGACTGTCAGGAAGCTAACTTGTTCCACACCTGCAAAACTTGCTTGTATTTAAGAAACATCCTCACTCTCTTCATTCAGTATACATTAGCTTGTTAACAAATTAAGTGCACTTCATTGGAAAATATATGAAACCGTATCCCTGCCATCAGCAGCTTAGAACAGAGTTACAACTGGTTCTACAGACAGTGGCGGTTCAGGAATCTCTGGAAGAAAAGCCCAGCTGTATCTTTAAGCAAACTTGTTCTCACTGGGAAACCAAAGGCTGCTGCTGGAAAGTGCTGCTTTAAGGGATCTGGAAGAAATAGGTTGGTACACTCTAGACTAGTCTTCATTCACACACACATAGACATAAACACACATACACATACATACACACATGCCCATACATGTACAAACAAACTCATATACAGACACATACACACATACATATAAATCATATATGCCTACATACATGCACACACAAATGCACATAGATATACAATACATACATCATACACACATACATACACATATATACACATGTAAACACAAACACACACAGATACACACATATACACATACACATATGCACACACAAATACACACAGATACATAAAACACACATGCACACACAAATGCACATAGATATACAATATATACATCATACACACATGCATACACATATATACACATATAAACACAAACACGCACAGATACACACATATACACATACACATGCACACACAAATACACACAGATACATAAAACACACATGCACACTCATACACACAAATACATATACACACATCACACACATAGATATATACATGCGCAGATCATATACATACTTCTTATGCACACAGATACACTCATACCCATCAGAGACACAGGTGTATACACATTATAACACAGAGACACATACACACAGATACCTAGAGACACACATAGATATACATGTGTACACACATAGATATACATATGCACACACATCATGCAGAGGAAATACAGAGATATTAAGCTTCCCTTGTGGTCACAGACTTTTTTTTTTTTGGTCTTTTTGAGACAGGGTCTCTCTGTAGCCCCAGCTGTCCTGGAGCTCACTCTGTAGACCAGGCTGGCCTTGAACTCACAGAGATCCACCGGCCTCTGCCTCTGAGTGCAGGGATTAAAGGTGTGTGCCACCATGCCCAGCCACAGACTCATTTTTACGCCAGGATAAACATAAGTGTCTTCCTGTTCTCAGTCTTTTCTCAGTCTCTAATTCATAGGAATTTTGCAAACCTTACAATGCTTTCTGGTAATATATTTTTTATAGAATTTTTAAAATTTTATTTATTTTTATGTGTATGAATGTACTGTCTGCATGAAGGTCTGTGCACCCTTGCCGTTCAATGCCACGGAGGTCAGAAGAAGGCGTCGGATTCCCCTGGAACTAGAGTTAAAGACGGTTCTCAGCTGCTATGTGGGTGCTGGGGATCGAACCCAGGTCCTCTGCAAGAGCAGTCGGTGCTCTTAACCACTAGGCCATCTCTCCAGTACTAATATAAACATTTTTTTTTTTTTGGTCTTTTCGAGACAGGGTCTCCCTGTAGCCTCAGCTGTCCTGGAACTCACTCTGTAGACCAGGCTGGCCTTGAACTCACAAAGATCCACCTGCCTCTGCCTCCCGAGTGCTAGGATTAAAGGTGTGTGCCACCACGCCCGGCTAATATAAACATTTTAAATGCAGAGAGAGAATAAATGATCCTCAGAGTTGCAATGTGTTATTTGGGCTATTAAGTGATTTTTAGAAATTAATATTTTCCTAGTTAAAGATTTATTTTTATTTGTGTGCATGTGTGACTGCCATGTGTGTGTAGTGCTGGCAGAGGCTGGAACTGGGTTCACATCCCTGGCAGCTGGAGTTACAGTCATTTACCAATACAGCTATATCCCCAGCTCTGCATGTTTCAATTCTGCTAGCAAACTTCAGATGGTTCCAATTGTAAAAAAAATTGTTAACTATTTGAGGTGGTAATTTAATTCTTCCACATTGTATTAAAAATCTTAACACCTTCCAAATCTTTTTTTTTTCTTTTTTTTTTTAATTTATTTTTAAGGGATTCTACAATACAATGACACAGTTGTTTGCAGATAACACTGATGTTACTCAGTATGTCAATTAAGTAATTGGTGCATTTTGCAAGTATCTATGTCCAAATTTTGAACAACCCAAGGTTCCCATAGTCCAGTTGGGGAAGCTTGTATGCACAGGCATGTTGATCAATCAGGTGTCCAGACTATATTCCTGTAGTCTCACGATTCACCCCTATCTCTCCACAGCCCTTACAATCTACCACACCTCCTCTTCCGCAGTTTGTTCCCTGGGCTTTGGGAAAGGGGCACAAGTGGGTGAGAAGAAAACAGTCTAATTGGTACATGTTCCAAGCCATAGCTAAATTGTGCTGCACATACACTTGCAAATGTGATTTTAAATCAGACACGATTACCGTGCTCACATCTCCAAACCTTATCAGGATTTGCATCACTTATAAATAGCAAAGCTATGGTTTCACTGGCTTTCAAATGATAGTTCAATGTAGAAATTAGTATTCACTCCAGCTGACAGTAAGCCTAATATGACCACGTATGAGTAATTTTATGAGTCATATCTCATTTTAAACCATAAATAATATTTTATTTATAGTTACTTTTCCTGTTTGTAAGACTGGGTTTTTTTATTTACCCTGAAAATCAATTTATGTGGAATTGTTGAAAGGCTGGAATTACATAAGAACATTTCGAAATCTGGATGAGTTTCATGGTTTTTTTATAGTTGCTGCTGTTATTGATGTCCTGTGGTTTGCTTTAAGTGTATCCTACAAAGTGTATGTATTAGAATGAGAATCCTCAGGAAAACAATGACCAGGGTTGGGACTGTCAACGTGTGATTAGATAATAAATGTTTAAAAAAAAAATCTTAACACCACCATGACCATATAGCAACATACAACTACAATTTGTCAATTAAGAAATGGAGGGGGGGTTCTTCTTTTACAACTCCTGGATTCCATGAGGGACAGAACAACAGAAAAACAGCCAGCTAATTCCCAGTAAGTGCTGTCATGAAAAAGCAGATATCTGCTGGTGTTGCATTTTCTGTTTGTCAGTGAACCACACATAAATTTCACAGTTAATCAGCAATTTGAAGTAAGGCTGTGGACATGTAAAATAAAGCCTCTGCCATCACTGAAAACATGGAATCCAACTTCACATTCACCATGTCTGGGAGTCTCAGAGCAGTATGGGCCAAGTCAAGTTGTGTGACTTCTGGGCGCTAGCTCTGCCAGGGGATTCTTGCTATCCTGTTGGCCTGAAAAGATGGCTCAGTGGTTAAGAACACTTGCTGTCCTTGCAGAGGACCCAGCTTTGGTTCCCAGAATCCATGTTGGGCGGCTCACAACTGCCTGTAACTCCAGCTCTAGGAGATCTGATGTCTTCTTCTGACCTCCTCAGGCACCAGCACACATGTGCACATATACATACAGAGATATACAGACACATACACACATAATTAAAACTAAATATTCAGAAGGGCAGAGCTCTTTCCGTCATGTTCCTTTGGAATTGGGAGGAGGCATAAACACTGGTAGTAAGGGTGAAAAATATCCTGGTAGGGTGAGTGAACGGGCTCAGCAGGTAAGAGTTGCCACCAACCCTGATAACCTGATGTCAATCCCCAGGAGCCCATGGTGGGAGCACAAGTTGTCCTCTGACCATATATGTACACAGGCATAGTTGTGTATACACACATACACAAAAATAAATGTAATTTAATTTTTATTTTTTATTTTATTGTTTTATGTATATGAGTATTTGCCTGCATGCACGCAAGTACACTGAGTTTGCAGTGTCCACAGAGGCCAGAAGGGGGCATCAGATTCCCTGAAACTGGAGTTATGGGAGGTTGTTAGTTGCCATGTGGGTTCTGGGAACTGAACCTAGATCCTCTGCAAGAGCAGCCAGTGCTGTTAACCACTGAACCATCATCTCTCCAGCCCCAAATAAATATACTTAAAAAAAAAAAGAAACCATCAGAACTTTCTATCACTGGGAGAAAAGGCCCAACATGAACAACTTGGAGAAAGGCCTCTTTTGCTCACAGTGTCAAAGGTATCAGTCCACCATGGCACAAACTGTGTGACAGAGCAGTTCACATCAGAACAGGAAGGCAAGAAGTAGACCGCAGGAACAAGCTTCTTACTTGGGGGCTTTCTCCTTGTCTTTTTACTTATTTATTGTGCACACACATATGCATGTAAAGAGGTCAGAGAACAATTCATAAGGGTCAGTTCTCTCCTTCCATCACGAGCTCACTCATGCTGTCAGGCTTGGTAGCAAGCTTCTTCACCTGCTGAGCTCCGTCTTCTGTCTTTCTCCTCCTTCTGTTACATCCAGGCCCCCAGCTTATGGAGTGGTTGTTCACATTCCAGTAAAGTCTTCCCCCTTAGTCATTCTCCTTGAGGACATCCTCACTCACATACCCAGGGATGCGCTCAAATAAAAACACCCCAGCAGCAGGGAGTGTGTGGCTCAGTTGGTAGAGTGCTTGCCTAGCAAGTGTGAGGCCCTGTGTTTGAAACTCAATGTGGAATTAAACTGGGCTTTAGCATATGCCTATAAATCTCAGCACTTGGGAGCTAGAGGCAGCATTAGAAGATCAAGATCATCCTTGGCTACATAATGAGTTCAAGGACAGCTCAGGACTCCATGACACCCTGCCTCAAAACAAAAAGAAAAAAGAGAATGAATATAGATTTTCAACCTACTTAGTAGAGATGGAAACAGAGCCACGTGGGAGATATGACTAAATCGATTACTTTTCTTGTTGCTGTGGCAAAGTACCTGGAAAAAGCAATTTAGGAAGGGAGGGAGGGAGGGAGGGAGGGAGGGAGGGAGGGAGGGTTGATTGTGTCTCACAGTTTGAGGATACAGTCCATCATGGTGGAAGGCATGGTGGAGGAGTGTGAGGCAGCTGCTCACACGGCATCCACAGTCAGGAAGCAGAGAGATGAATGCTGGTGCTCAGCTCGCTTTCTCCTGTTTATTCAGTCCAGGACCCCAGCCCATGGGATGGTGCTGCCCACATTCAGGGAGGGTCTTCCCTCCTCAGTTAAACACTCCCTGGAAACACTCTCAACCCAATGGTGTGTCCCCTGGGGGATTCCAAATCCAGTGGAGTTGATAATGACAATTAACCATCACAGTAACCTAACCATTATCTGTTTAGCTGGTTGCAATAGGAGGAAATTACATGCACTCTTTCATCCAAATTAAAAGGTTACTCAGAGGTGTAAGCTGGGAATGGCTTTGAACCTCAGGCTTCATGCAAATGAGACATCCTTACCACCTCTTGAGAAGACCCATTCTTAAACATCTCTTGTCTGCTGAGCCCACTCACACCTTCTTTGCAGCCCCAGCAGTAAGGAGCTCTGCCAAGCTACGCTCTAAGCCTTGATCCCTTACAAAGCACAGAGGGCCACAGACCTGCACTAAAGGAAACCATTCAATATGATTTGACTTATTGGCTCTGATTTTATCTTTTATACTGTGCAAAGAAAAAAAGGCAATGTTTTATCAGCAGCTACATGGGTAAGCATATTGTGCACTTCAATTAGACTCCTTTATCTAAACGCCGCCTCCCGACAAGTAAACTGCTGCCTTGTGTTCCCACCCTCTCCAGGCAGGTGCGCACAGCCCATGTGGAGGGCTTCAATATGCTTTATTAAACAGAAAATTAATATAATGCCATTGTGTCGCCTGGTGGCTTCTTGAACATTAAAAGAGCTTGCAGTATTTTTATTATGAAAACCCAATTTTAGCTTGCAGAAACTGGCAGGCTTTCACATATGCATGCTTTCCCCAGGGAAAACTCAGTCCCAAGGTGAAGGTTTGGCTGGGCCTGACAAAAACAGGAGATAGAAATTGGCTAGGCAGTCTTAGGTCAACAACAACAAAAAGACCCTGAAAAGGGACCAGTTACTTTCTTGGCTAAAGGCTGGGAATGTCCGTGGGCTTGCCAACTGGCTTGTCTTTGCCCAAGGCCAGAGATGCCAGAAGTATCTAAGCCAAAATGTCTCTTGTTCCACCATGGCCAGAGACTGGGAGGCCAGGGAAGGGGTCTGGGGTTTTTTGTTTGTTTGTTTAATCTCTTTTCTCTAGAGGAATATCTGTTCCTGGATACCTCAACACTTGGAATGGTAACTGGACTGAACAGCTCACCTCTCCCTTGCCCGCTTCCCTTCACTATCTTATGAACTCTAAGGCAGTGTGGCTCAATGGTAACCCATTCCCTGGACCCTTCCCGAAGGAGTTCTGCCTTCTTCCTCTCACCTAAGCTCCCTGTAACAAAATCCTTTCTAAAACTCACCCTCTGTGGTCTGTGAATTTCATTCTTTAAATTCACTAGACAAGAACTCAAAAGCCTCAGGCTTGAGATAGCTTTGGTCCGAGTTTCCAGTACCCTAACCCCTCAAGCTAAGCATACCCAAGAACTTAGAAATGCTCAATCACTCTGAAAGACACCGTAATGTTCCTATTTCAGTACCACTTCATGCCCAAATAGCAGGTGAATATATGAATGGTGCTAATACCCATCTATTCCCTGAGCAAAAACAAAACTGGGTCTGGGGAGATGCTCACTGGGCAAAAGTACTTGCAGAGGACCAGAGCTTGATTCTTTGAAACTACATAAAAATGGGGTGCAATAGCACACACCTATAATCCTATAAAGACTGACCCCCATCCTCAATAAGTCAATTAATAAGGCCAAATTAACAATACAGTAGAAAGAAAAGAAAAGCAATTTTTTCAATATGGCCCCATTGGGAAGAGACAGGAAGAGATACAGAGACCCCCTCAGGTTCATCTTTGGGGTCCTAAAGTAGAGACTAAGGTTTAAATAGAAGACCAGGTATATGTACATCTAATATACCTGGTGTATATGCATCTTGACCATACCTGGACAATATACACCAGGTATATGCATCTTGTCCAGGTATGGTCCTGCCCACCACTGACCCATCATTATCTGGGCTTCAGTCTCATCCTGCAAGATGGTCTGGCAAGCTGTCAGAACCGAGGAGTGAAATCTCTGTTCAAGAATACAAGTTCGGCCTCTGGCTGGGGCCTTTCCAGGGGAAATTTCCACTTCTTTGGGGTCCATTGTTTCAATAGTGTTGTTAGATGGAGAAACCTAGTGTCTTTTTAGACTGTCTTTACTTCTACGAGGCCTGTTACCTCTACAATGTTGGTCCCTGTAAGGTCCCAGGAATAGGGGAATGAACTGAATTCTGGTCTTCAAAAGGCTCACTCTCTGATAGGAAAAGAAAAAACAAGAGATGTATGATAACACTGTGTGTGATAAATACTGGTGTTCTGACAGTCTATCTACTCTTACTTGATTCCTCATTTTCTATCTATCAAACGGTGATCATGTTTGGGCTGGTGGGATGCCAGACTCTATTCTCACTTTATTAGAACCATCCAAAGAGCTAAGTGATGGAGATATTGATACGGGAGAAGGAGTGCCCCTAGAGGGTTCTTAATCTCATTCATAAAAGAATTTAAGAATAGACTCAAAAAGAAGCTTTAGGACAATTTTATTAGAAATTTAAAAAAAAAAATCTTCAGGAGAGGCAAGTTGGGATTTCAGCAGCTGCCTTGAAGAGAGGAATGGAGGGAAGAAGGAAAAAAGCCTGCAAGTCATGCAGGCTTCGAGCCATCATGGAGGTCAGACATGTGGCCAAGCGGCAGCCACATGGCAGAGAGAAGGAAGCTTTAGAGAAAAGGTAAAGAAATACAGGATGCTAGGACAACCTGAAGCAGTAAAGAAAACGTGTTTTGAACAGGGGCATGAAGAGGAAAGGAGAGATTACCCTTTTCTGAAGTCAGAGAAGCTGCCAGACTTTCAGCTACCTGTCTGTGGCCGGATCCAGAAGCACTGCCCTGGGAGGGGGGACTCCAGGCAAGACAAGTTCACTATCTCATTAACACTCTATATATTCTGCCCATCTATTTAGCATGACTTGAGGTGAACCTACCTTCCCAAGGTGGTCCTATGACCAGTGAAACTGGAAAGGTGGGTTTCCAACAGATAGACCAGAGATTTTATGGTCTTGACCAGTTCATCTTTTAGGGCTATTTGCTACTCTAACAATATATTAGGTCCTGAATGCCAGAAGTAGAGATGATGGTAGGAAAGGAGGGGAGAGGGAGGAGGGAGAGAGGGGAGAGAGCACGTGGGGGGCAGGGAGGGCTCCCCTGCCCAGAACTCCCTCCCAGGTTTTGGCACCAGATGTAAGAAAATATGGAGTAAGGAAATATATGAAGAATCTGCCTCAAAAGAACAAGTAGGTTTATTAGGCAGAGAATAAACCGAGAGAGAGGGCCACTCCTCCTGACGCTCTTAGTTCTCAGAGACTCAGGGTTTTTATACTTTGCCCTTCAAGGAGTGGCTTGAGGTTGAAGTTCAGTCACGTGGGGAAGGCAGCTGGAGATTGGTCCCTGTCAGTGAATTTTTACAAGCTTGAAATTCTGAACAGGAAAGAGTTGGATTCTCGTCAAACCTGAACCCTGGTATACTGTAACCCAACACTATAGAACTGCAGCCAGTGCACCCAGTAACCAGAGGCAGCCTTTGCCCAGGAGCTAGCACTGATTAATCAAGATTGGCCTTATTTGCATGGCCCTTATTTGCATAACCTTTATTTGCATGGATCTATTTGCACACTCCTTATTTGCATGGTGGGGTTGATTAGCAGGAAATGGTGTGCTGGGTTGCTCATGCTACCCTTCCAGACCAATGTAGGAATGCCTTTGCACATGACAGAATTACACACTGGGAAACCACACACAGAGAAAGTCATACCTCACAAGCATTTCTCTTTGCCAGAATCCAGTCTCCCCCCTCCCCTTATGGTACATTTCATTGTATCCTCAAATAATATCCTTATTATTTTCCAACCTGATTGCTAGGTTTTCAGTATATTCAATAAACTTTTCATTTTTATATTTATTTATTTTTACTTTTTGTGTATGAGTATTTTTGAGGTATATATTTTTTTAATTTTATTTATTTTGTGTGTGTATGAGTGTACTGTCTGCATGTAGGTTTGTGCACCTGTGTCGTGCAATGCCACAGAGGTCAGAAGAGGGCATCGGATTCCCCTGGGACTGGAGTTAAAGACGGTTCTCAGCTGCCATGTGGGTGCTGGGGATCAAACCCCAGTCCTCTGGAAGAACAGTCAGCTCTCTCAACTGCTAGGCCATCTCTCCAGCCCTATATGAGTATTTTTGACTGCATGGAAGTGCAAACGTGTGTGCAATGTCTAAGGAGACTAGAAGAGGGTCTCAGGTCCCCTGGATCTGGAGTTACAGCAGTTGTAAGCTGTCATGTGGGTGCTGGGAACTAAACCTGAGTCCTCTTCAAAAGCAGTCAGTGCTCTTAACTGCTGAAGTCATCCCCAGCCCCTCAAATAAACTTTTCTTTCTGTTGCATGGTTTAAAGGAGATAGAGTAGGATAACACAAAGGATTATGGGGACACAGGAAGAAGAAAAGAACATGTGACACCAGTTCAAAGTCTGAGTGCATGTAACCTTGAATATGGTCTCACTCTTCTAAGATATTTTCTGAAAATCTCACAAATTTCTGTTTATGGTTAAAAAAAAATCTCGATTTTTCCTACAGCCCTTCTAACCTTACATTTTCCCTTGGGGACGTTGGTGGTAATACAATTATTTGAGTTGCCAAGTGTACCCCAAGCTGGACTCGAGTGGAATTGGTTCTTTGCTCTGGAAGTAGCGACCTCTCTGGGCTGAGGGGACATGGGTTTGTGTCTCCCCAGGAAAAGTTGCACAACCCTTGGGTTTGGAAAGGTCAAGGAAGGTCATTCAGAGGGCAATGCTTCCTCCAAAAGATGACATGTGTATCGGGGCCAAGAGCAAGAACGGAAAGCATCTTAGGAAGGGGGGTGAGAGAAGAGAAAGGTGGACTGGAGAGGAGACCAGCATGCTCCATGACTTAGAGAGACTGGAAGGACCACAGGGCTCAACAAACCCAGGAAAGAAAAGACGTAGACATGGCCTCATGTATGAAGACAGGAGCTAGGTACTGGATTATGGCAGTAAACCAATGAGGCTTTATGTAGGAGAGCCATGTGCCAAGGTGAACACTAGTTACCATGGAGACAGAAAGCAGAGGGGCAAAAGCTTGTTACTATTACTGATGATGTCCTTGTTTTGCTCTGCTGGAGATGGAACCCACAGCCTCCTGTTGTTAAATAAATGCTCTACCACTGAGCTATATCACCAGCCTTCTTTGCCTCCTCTTCTTCCTCTTCCTCCTCTTCTTTCTCCTCCCCTCCTCCTCCTTCTTCTTTACCTAAGAAACATTTTTTTTAAATAATACTCATGGGTATCTATGGATAGTCCTGGTCCTAAAACATCTGCGTGGATGTTGAAAGCCAGCTTCATTTAGATATGTGGGAACCAGAAATTCTGTCTTCAGATTGGGCAAGGTAGAGATCATCATGAGAATTTTTTTTTAATTTACTTATGTGTATGTATGAATGTACCCCATGTACAAACCGGTGATTTGGAGGCCAAAGGGGGCATCAGATCTTCTGTGAACCACCTGACATGGGTGCTGAGAACTCTGGTCTTCTATAAGTGCTGGAAGCACACTTAATTGCTGAGCCATCTTTCTAGCCCTCATTATGAGATGTATTTAAAAAACACTTGGACTGGGGAGATGCACTTGCTACATAAGCTTGAAGGCAGGGGACTGGGAAGAGGGGATCGTATTTCATTGAATGCATGTAAAAATTCTCCAAGAATAATACAAATATATAAAAATGAAAAATAAATAAATGTACAAAGGCAGAAGTGAAGTCAGATGCTCCTACTCGCCCCAGAATGGCTTCTGCATGGTCTCCCCAAGGAGCTGTGTAAACTCCTGAGTCCCTCCAGCAGCCAGTTCAAGTCCAGCTCCTTGATTTAATTACACTGCAGCCTACAATAGGAAGCCAGCATCCTCCCAGATGTGATGAATATTAAGTGGACAGAGCTGTATTTCCTTCCAGCCAGCACACTCCTGCTCTTGAATGCTGATGCCATGGTAGTTTGTTATTTTCTTGTTTTCTCTCCTTCTTGATCCTGCACTTGGCATCTTCTCACCATAAAAATTTTCCAGCACCTTTGCCCAACAATAATTTTGTTGTATATGTGTGCTTGTGTATGTGTGTGTGTGCGTGCGTGTGTGTGTGTGCATGTGTGCACATCTGTGCACCCACTCATGTGGAGGCCAGAGATCAGATCATCTTCTTTAGAACACCATCTATCTTGTTTTGATACTCTGAAAGAGGGTCTCCCACCAAGTATATTCTAGGCTGACTGGCCAGCACTTCCCAGAATCTGCTTGTCTTTGCCTCCCTAGCACTGGGATTAGAAATGTGTGCCATCATGCCCAACTTGTTACAAGGGTCCTGGGAAGTAAACTGTGGGTCCTCTTGCTTGCATGGCAAGCACTTTATTGGCCAAGCCATCTCCCCAGCCTGGAATCCTTTCCCCAGCACCCAACACTTGTCTTGATCCAGCTCAGTCTCTAGGCTCCAAGTCTGCTCTTATCCTTCATTCCACATGGGCCTCTTCTTTGTCTGCACCTCACCCTACCAGAACTCCTAAACCAGGCCTTCCTAGATCACCCGGTGGGCTTGCCTTCTCCTTTGCCTCCTCTGGGAGTCATGGGATTATTGAAAAAATGACTGTGTACAGCTAAACTTCAAAGTGCTATGTTGGGTAACTTTATTTAACAGGCCATATGATAATAGAGCAGTGAATCAGGAATGACCATTACTTTATACTATGCTTAAGGCTGTATGCATCATTTAATTGACAGGGATGTCCGACCCTTTGAGATACTAATGTGATGTCATCTACACATGCTGGACCATATTTATAACTATCCTGAGATGCAGGGGGACAAGAAACAGCAGGCTGGACACACCTGACAGCATTCCCAGGGACATTTTTGTCCATCTGGCACATGCGTGTAATAGTCTTTGCCTTTCATATTAGTAGGACTGGTGTGGAACCAGGTGAACATTGTAGAAAGCCATTGATATGAAAATGTGTGTGGTGCAGCCTTCTCCAGTCCAGCCGGAGGGGTTCAGGTCGCAGCCAAAAAGATGCTGCAGACTCCCAATCTCTCACACACCCCCTCCCCCACTTTTCAGCCATGACCCAAACCCCTCCAGCTGGACTGAAGAAGGTTGTAACATGTGTGTGAATGCTAAATTCACCAAATAAGGCTCTGGAGGGGCTAGAGAGGGCTCAGCATTTAAGAGCACTGGCTGCTCTCACAGAGGACCTAGGTTCAATTCCCATCACCCACATTACAGCAACCATCTGTAAGTCCAGTTCCAGGGGATCTGATACTCTCTTCTGACCTCCATGGACATTTCATGACACAGTGAACTTAACATACATGCAGGTACTACATTCATACATGTAAAATAAAAATAATAAATTATTTTTAAAAACTAAAAAAGAAAGGTTCTAGAATGGAGAAATTAGTATTTTTATTTGTGATACCCAAAGTATATGGCTTGATATACTACCTAAATCCAGAGCATGCTGGAGCTTAGCCCAGCTCTGATGAATTTCCATGTCTTCATGTTAAGTTAGTGTTAATCAATAGCTATGGAGAAGAAGGAAGGAAGGAAGGAAAAGGAAAGAAGGAAGGAAGGAAGGAAGGAAGGAAGAAAAAAAGGAAGGAAGAAAAGAAGAAAAAAGGAAGGAAGGAAGGAAGGAAGGAAGGAAGGAAGGAAGGAAGGAAGGAAGGGTCACACTGAAGCTAGTCTTAGTTAACAGTTATTTGAATGAATGAATGATGGTACAGGGTATAATGAAAAGACAGCTGTACTCTACAGCATTAACTCCCTATGCTGTTCTTCAATTCCCCTGCCTAATTAGCCTCCTGGACTACCAGCAGGCAGTGTAAATCTTTATGGGTACTATTAAGAGTATTTGAATTATTGAAAAATCACTCTTCGTACCACATTTTATTAAGAAGCATGTTATATAGTATCTGTTCATTGAGCATCAAGTGAGTGAAATAAAAAGACAGAATTTACTAGGCACACAGTCAGGACTTGGCCTCGTGCTCCTGCTTCTGCGTTCAGCTCCACAGCTGTCCTAAGTTTCAACACTGCTACTCACACCAAGCTTTACGAGCAAAATGAAAGACCCTGCCAGCCACCACCATGGTCAAACCACCTTCTGTTCTTTCCAAACTCTACCAGTCCAGACCTTTCTGTTCTGGGCAGGACCTTTATTAATCTCCTTCTCGGTGGGAAATTTAACCACATGGCTAATGTTACACGCAGAGGTCACCATTGGTGACATCCTATGCTGTGATGGTTCTTGCTAATTTTCAACATGACAGGATCCAGAATCACCTTAAAGAAAGGTTCTGGGCACACTTGTAAAAGATTATTTAGATTAGCATAGGTTCTGGGCATGCCTATGAGAGACTTTTTTTGGATTAGGGTAACTGAGGAGGAAAGACCACCCTAAACGTGGGCAGTGCCAGCCCAATGGCTGGGGTCCTATATAAAAAAGGAGAAAGTGAGGGGGCTGGAGAGATGGCCTAGCGGTTAAGAGCGCCGACCGCTCTTGCAGAGGACCCGGGTTCGATTCCCAGCACCCACATGGTGGCCGAGAACCATCTGAAACTCCAATTCCAGAAGAACTCCAGTTCCAGGGGAATCCGAGACCCTCTTCTGACCTCCGCGGCATTGCACAACACGGGTGCACAAACCTGCATGCAGACAGTACATTCATACACATACAGAAATAAATAAAATTAATTAAAAAAAATTAAAAAAAAAAGGAGAAAGTGAGCATGCATGTCTCTCTACTCCTGACTGTGGATACAATGCAACCTCACACTCCGTCCACCTCGCCTTCCCACCCTGATGGATTATACTCTCAAACTGTGAGCCATAATAAACACTTTGTCCCTTATACTGCTTTTGCTGAAGTCTTCTATCACAGAAATAGGAAAAGTAGCTAAGATAAAAGACATAGCTGGTAGCCAAAAGGAGCCAGGGGCTCCCTGCCCCCCCCCCAAAAAAAAACCCGAGTGACCCTTGAGGACAAGATCCTCAACTGACCTTGAGAAAACAAAAACCTTGGTTAATCTGAGCTAACTGTGTGGCCTTAAATATCCCAAAGGAAAGTATAACCAGAAATAAATAAATAGTAAGGCCTGAGAAATTGAACTTCAGGTATAAAACTTGAGATCTTAGTAAAAAGACAAAAGGGCACAGTTGTTGTGCCTGTCTTACTGGCAAGTGCAGCTGCCCTGTGGCTGCCACTGCCTTTGCCACCCTTCAAAGATATGAGAAGATACAGCTTTTCAACCTTCTCTCCAAGAATTCCCCAAACCTTCAGTGTCAGATGGGAACTACTGAGACATTTAAGTTGTGGACTGAGCTACTACTAGGGTTTCCACTTCTTCAGAGTATAGACTGCCATTGTTGGACTACCCAGGCTGTATCATGGAGACCAGTACGGAAAGATCAAGACAGGTCATGGTGCTTACTGGACCTCATTTGGTGACCATGGGAAGGGAAAACCCCAGTGTGGAGCACAAGGGCAGAACTGATGGTGGTTTGGGCTTGCCAAGGAGGAGCCTTCAAACATGACCTCTTTCAGCCTAATAAAATAAACAAATAAATAATCTGAAGATGCTAAAACCTATCATATATGTGGCATGCATATGTGCATATTTTGGAGTGAGGCATATTGGAAGGAATAACAACATAAAAGACTACATCAAAGAACTGACTGAAATGATAAACTTCTGCTTGAACCAGTAAACATCTACGTGGAGAATTTTGAGAGAGACTGAGAAAAAGATGAAAAACATGTTTGGCAGAATGCATGAGCTTTGGTGGGGTGGAGGGGCAGGGAGGGGGGCATGGGTCTAGATTTGATTTTTAATGTAATTTTGTATGAAATGCACAGAGCTTCAATAAAACATTGGCTTTAAAAAAAAAGACATGGCTGGTTTATGGTGTTTCTGGTGTTATTATTCCCTACTTGGTGCAGAGCACACTTCTTTTGTCCCGATTTGAATTACAGAAATTCATCCCTTTCTGCTTGGTCCTCTGAGCACCCCCACTACATAGACATACACACACATGCATGCACACACACATATTATTACATCATGCCCCTCCATGACAACATGCTATTCTTCTGGCCTGACCTTAATATTGCAAAAATGATTGGTTGGGGGTCAGAGAGATGGCTCAGAGGTTAAGGGTACATATTGTTCAAATAGAGGACCCAAGTTTGGGTCCCAGCACCCACACCAGGCAGCTCACAACCACTTGTAACTCCAGCTCCAAGGACATGATGCATCTTCTGGCCTTTGAGGGAACTGTATTCATACATGCACATACCCACACACACATGTAATTAAAATATAAGAGAGATGATTCGGTGGTTAAGAGCACTTGCTGCTCTTGCAGAGGACCAGAGTTTGGTTCCCAGCACACACATTAGGCAGTTTACAACTGCCTGTAACTCTACCTCTAGGAGATTTTACAGCCTCTTTTGGCCTCAGTGGGCACTCACACACACATGTGCACATATAATATACATATAAATAATAAAAACTAATCGCTTATCAAATGAATGGAATGGCCATTTGTTTTTAGATCTCAAAGACTTCTCTTTAAAAAACAAAACAAAACTGCAGTGTATGAAAGCTGAGCTCAGTGTTGAAAACGATGACCAGATTGTATGATGGCCAATTCAAGTAATTGTCCAAAGTCCCCCTCATCTACAGACATCCCTCTGTTGCCTGGCAGGAAATCAGGAAGATCATCCCATCAATACATTTATTTTGTCAGCTGTCACTGTGTGGCACCCAGATGTCTCAGCTGGTAACTAGGGTGGGTAAATGGAAACCGCCAATACCAGAATCAGCTCAGCTCAGTCACAAGCCTTTCTTGTCATATGGATTTACAGTGAGTTTCTGGCTGACTTGGCAAATCTGAGCCATGACCTTGCTTTTAGCTGTGGGGTCTCCTTAATTATTACTATCAACTGCAACCAGCTTCAGTCAGCCCCTGTCTAAGCTAGCTGAGCTCAGTAAATTCCACCCATATGATTTCTATTCTGGGGGCTGGGAAAATGGCTCAGTCAGTAAAGCACTTGCCATGCAAGCCTGAGGACCTGAGTTCAAATCCCTAGCACCCACCTGGTGGATCAGAACCATCTATAAGTCCAGTTCCAGTCGATCTGACGCCCTTTTCTGGCCTCCTCAAGCACTGCACACAGGGGTGCACTTACATGCAGGCAAAGCACTCAGGCACATAAAGTAAAAATAAACACATCAGATCCCCAGCACCCACATAACAGGCCAGTTGTGGAGGTGCATGCCTGTAACCCTAGCACCTTGAAAGCAGAGGTGGAACCTCTAAGGCTCTCCAGGCAGCCAAGCTAGTCAAATGACAAGCTCTAGGTCCAGTGAGAGACACTATCTGAAAAAATAAGATGGAGGATGACTGAGGAAGAACCTGGCACCAATCTCTGGCCCCCACATGTGACCACACAGGCAAGTCCACCCCCACACATATACTACACACAGTTTCTAGTCTGTGCTATCTGCTACTCTTCCCTATACCTACACACAGAGACAGTCACATCACACACACACACACACACACACACACACATGCAAACACATATGTACATACTCATCTACTGTTAATTCAAACTAGTTATTTCTTCCCAGCACTCCTGTTATGATCTTTTAAAGCATGTTACTTATCTCCCCCCACCTGCTGTGTGGAAGTCACAGGACTCGTGGAGTCAGTTCTTTCCTTCCACCACTGAACTTGGGGCTCAAAGTGCGTCAAGCTTGGTAACGAGTGTCTTTATCTGCTAAGATATCATGCTAGCCCTCTTTTTATGATTTTTTAAAAGCATAAGTAAATTATCAGCAATATTAAAGAGCAAAACAATGGATGATTTCCCCAAACTGAAATCTGAGATTCCTAAACCAGGTCCCAGAAGTTCCTGGGTTACTGAAATCATTTGAGAGGGAGAACCAAACAGATAGAAACTATTTCTCAGTGCCTAGGGAGAGGGATCAAAAGGCCGGGTCCTTGCCCTGCCTGCATAAGGACTTGAGATTGGTCCCCAGCACCCACAAAAGCCAGCCAAGCATTGTAGCACCCATCTGTACTCTCGGTGTTGTGAAGATGGAGTCACAGATTATCTGGGGCTCCACGAGCTCCAGGCCAGCTAGAGACCCTCTGTCAAAACACAAGGTGGGGCTGGGGCTATAGCTCAGTAGTAGAGTGCTGGCCTCTCATGCATGAGCTGTAAGTTCAGTCATCAGTATTGCTAAAAACTCTAGAACTAACTAACTTTGAGCCAACAGAATGAATGGCTTGGCAAGTACAGATTCCACCAAGCCTGACGACCTGAATTCGATCCCCAGGACTCACATGGTGGAAGGAGAAAAACAGCTTCTGCAAGTTGTCCTCTGACCTCCACACATGCTCATGGTACATGCCTGGACACAATACACACACAATAAAAAGTTATTTATTAAGTTAACCATAACAAAAGCGAGTCAGATGTCTCCTGAGGACTGACACCCATAGTTGTTCTCTGGCCTGCACACATGTGGGTACATACACATGCACACTCACAAACAGGAATCCACTTACACACACACACACTCACACACATACATGCTCACACATGTGCACACACACACACACACACACACACACACATACATACACGGTGTAGTTACAGTCAGGAACTCTAGCATCTTCTCCCACCCCAGAGGGACAGACAGCACTGGCATCCTGAGGTGTCTCTGACAATGGATGAGGAAACTCCTATTTGTAGCACTGCAGAAAGTTTTCTTTCAGATTGCATTGTGAGTCCTCTAGACAGCAGCTGTGTCCGTCAGCAGTCTACCACTCCAGCGGCCATGGGAGATGCTACTCTCTAGGGGTGGTTCCTCTGGCTCACAGTCTTGGAGGTCTGGTTGACCCAGTGTTCCAGTCCAGTAATGAGGCTCCACATGCATGTGACATGGACACACACATACTCACACCCACAAACACACACATACCCAGGCACATCATGATTGGAGCATGTTGAGTTAAAGCCATTCACATCATACCCAGGTCATGGGTTTATATATGTGTGTGATATGTGTGTATCCGTATGATCTGTGCACATATGTGGTGTGTGTACATGGGGCATGTGTACATGAGTGTGTGGTGTATGTGCGCATGTGTGAGCATGTGTGTGTCTGCATGGACATGTGTGTGCATGTATGTGTGGTGTTTCTATGTGCATGGATATATGTGTGTGCATGCATGGTATTTGTTGTTCATTGGTAAGTATCTGCCTGGTATGTGTGTGCATGTGGGTTTGTGGCATTTGTGTTTGCATAGGTATATCTATGCATGAGTATGTGTGTTTGTGTGTACATAGGCATGTGTGTATGGCTGTGTGTGTGCACATGTATAGTGCTTATGTGTGTTCATGGGTGTGTGTGGTGCTTGTGTGTGTGCATGGGTGTGTATCTGCATGGTTTTGTGTATGCATGTGTGTATGGTGATTCTGTGTTCATGAGTATGTGCAGTGTTTCTGTGTGCACATATGTATGTGCTTGGCTCTGTGCACATGGGTGTGTTTATGTGTATACCTATGTCATATGCATGCGCTGTTAGAGGAAAACCTCAAGGACTTCGTTCCTCTGTCCACTTCTTGTTTGAGACAGGGTTTCTTACTGTTCTAGGAGTTTACCAAATTACACCAGGCTGGCTGAGCCGTGAGCTTCCAGTGACCAGAGTATCTCAGCCTCCCAGCTCAGCATCACTGGATTACAAGTGTGCTCCACCATGCTTGGCTTTTTACATGGTTTCCAGGTGATTAAACCTAGGTCCTCACACTTGCATGGCAAGAGCTTTTACTGACTGAGCAATCTCTCTGGCCCAAGGTCAACCTTTTACTACATAGACCTTCGGGAATATTCCATATTCAAAGTACAGCACCTTGTTGTAGACATAGAATGTGCAGTGACCTGACCTACCCCATAGTTACAGCCCGCAGGAGGGTTCATACGAGACAGACAAGGCCAGGATGAGCATCCCAAGACCCACGTGAAAGGCCGCGCGTGACTGCATGGCCTGCAACCCCCTCAATGGGGGCAGAGACAGACTCCCTGGGAGTTCCCTGCTTAGTCAAAAAGCAGCAAATTTCCAGGTCAGTGAGAAACTCATCTCAGAGCAATAGTGTGGACAGATCTGGGTGGCTTTGCACGAGCCCAGGCAGCAGCAGACAGCCTGCGAGGGGAGGGGAGCGGAGCCCGGCAGGCAGCAGGAGGGTGTTTTCCTGGGATGAGGTATAACGTGCAACAAACTTTGAAGCAGTGAGGTAGAAGAAGAAACAGCAGGAAAAGCAGGCGGGAGGCAGAGGATGGGGGCAGAACAGAGGAGACGTTCAATCTGTCCCGGCAAGGGGAGTGCGGGGTGGGGGGTACAGGGCAAGTGGAGCTGGGGAAATGGGCCCCAGGCAGATGGTGGAGGAGTTTGCAGGAGTTTGCAGGATACAGAACAGAATTTGGAACTATCCCACAATGAGAGAGAGAGAGAGAGAGAGAGAGAGAGAGAGAGAGAGAGAGAGAGAGAGAGAGAGAGAACCCTGAAGCGTCGCAATCAGGAGGCGGGTCATGATGAAATCCGCGTTTTAGAAACATTAGACTGATTACTCAGTTTGGGAAAATGGGGGGAGGAAGAGGGAGAAGAATCAAGGCTCGGTGACCAATTAGAAGCTCTGGGGGATAATGGGAGCTAAAAATAATGCAGCCCTTGAGCTGAGCACAGCAGCCACTTTACCAAAAAAGCCCAGCAGTGCTCTCCTGTTGACTGGTTCTGAGCTCGTTCCTCCCATGGAAGCCAAAACACATTGTGTTATATTGCAGGCATCTCTGCCCAGATCCAGATGAACCCCAGCCAAGTGTACAGACTGCTGGAGATCACACTGGATGCTGGAACAGGACCTCAACATTAGCAGTCTGGGGGCTGGGAAGATGTCTCTGTGGGTTAAGTGTGTGTGCACACAAAGCATGAGGACCTGAGTTCGATTCCCAGAACCCATGTTTTAAAAGACAGCCAGCCACCAGGCATGATGGTATATGCCTTTAATTCCAGCACTTAGGAGGCAGAGGCAGGAGAAGCAAGGCCTGCCTGGTTGGTCTGCATAATGAGTTCTAGGCCAGCTGGGGCAACAGGGAGAACCTGTCTGAAAAAGACAAAAAAAAAACATTTTTAATTTAAAAAAGCCTTGAGTTTCCAGTTCAGTGAGCACTCTCTCAAGGCATATACCATACACATACACACATACACACACCACACATGCTACACACATGCCAAACAATTGTGAGCCACCATGTGGGTGCCGGGAACTGAACCCAGGTCCTCCACAAATCACCCAGTATTCTTGACTGCTAAGCCAACTCTCCAGCCCCAAGATCTAAATTCATAACATCCCTTGCTCCCTGCGTAGAATGTTCTAGTGTAAGATATGGTCTAGGTAAGGTATAAATACTCCAAGGACTAGGGAGACAAGGAGAAAGCTTGTTCATCCTTTGCTGTCTGTCCTCCAGTCTGTTAGAGACATGGACTACCGGGAAGTGGGAGGCTGGATTTCTTTCGTCTGGGGTTTTCCATCCCTATCCTCTGCCTTTCCAGCCCATGTCCTGGGCTGACTGCACTAGGAGGGGCATGGCCCGATTCTTCCAAATGTAAGTCTTTTGCCTTAATGGATTAGGAGCATAATCTACAGGAAAACAATAAGTAGGTGACATCCAGAGAAGACTCCACCCTCCCAAGTACTCAGCCAATGAGGAAAGGAGGGACGGGACTGTGTTTGGGGGTGTAAATACTGTTCTTTGTAGACCTGAGTCCCATTTCCTATTTTGCTCAGGCTGGTGCCCACAAAAATAAACAGACTAGCTTTCATTACTTTTGAATTCATTATTATAAAGTGTGGCTCCCTGTTCCCCACATCTTTCAATCCAATCAAGTTGGTAATTAAGATGGACCCACGCATTTGTGTGACATCTCTCCTTGTTAGCTTGTCATCCATCAAATGAAACAACCTTCTTCATAGTATTGCTGTGAGCACCATTTAAATAGCACCCACTGAATCTTAGCAGCTGCCTGACACAAAGCCTGTACTCAGGAAATGAAAAAATGGAGATGGATATTTGCAGATCTTTAAAGTCAAGGATGCTGTCTGGAGCAATAGCTCAGGGGGTTAAGAGCACAGGTTGCTTACAGAGGACTTGGGTTCAGTTTCCAGTACCCACATGCTGGGTCACAACCACCTGTCACTCCAGCTCCAGGGGATACAATGCCCTCTTCTGGCTTCCATGGGCACTGCACACACAGGCATATATTCAGACACACACATACATATAATCAAAACCAAAATTTTTTTTGGTCTTTTTGAGACAGGGTCTCCCTGTAGCTCTGGCTGTCCTGGAACTCACTTTGTTGACCAGGCCGGCCTTGAACTCACAGATATCTACCTGCCTCTGCCTCCCAAGTGCTGTTTTTTTTGTTTTGTTTTGTTTTGTTTTGTTTTTTTTTATGTGTGTGAATGTATTGTCTGCATGGAGGTTTGTGCACCCGTGTCGTGCAATGCCGCGGAGGTCAGAAGAGGGTGTTGGATTCCCCTGGAACTGGAGTTCTCCTGGAATTGGAGTTTCAGACGGCTCTCGGCCGCTATGTGGGTGCTGGGGATCGAACCCGGGTCCTCTGTAAGAGCGGTCGGTGCTCTTAACCGCTAGGCCATCTCTCCAGCCCCCCCAAGTGCTGTTTTTAAGTTATAGTTTCGCACAGTTCTGACACAAGTGTCTCTTTAGAATATGTTCATTCCCACCAGGATGGCTACACAGGTGCTCCAAGAACTTCTAGAATCATCTCACACCCCAGATTGTGCTGGGGTCCTGAATGTGACTGGTGTTGAAAGCTTTTCTTATTAGACAAAGCCTACTCCATTTTATTTTCTGTGTTCTATTATCCTTTTCTGTTTGTTTGTTTGTTTGTTTGTTTCGAGACCTGATCTCCCTATAACCCAAACTGTTCTGGAATTTGCTATGTAGATCAGGCTGGCTTCTATCTCACAAAGATCCACCTGCCTCTGCCTTCTGAACACTTGAATTAAAGGTATGTGCCACCAAGCGCATCTAACCCTTTCTCTCTAGCACAAATGAAGAGCAATTACTAACTCCCCCTGAACTTCTCACACTTAATCCTCCCTGTTTTCCTTCTGGCACTTGCAATAATTTGACTCTGACATTCCTGAAGGATATAGCGACAGCTGCCAGCTTGGAAGCAGTCACTGATGGTGAATGCCTATTTACCTGTACTCAGAGCACTCCAGAGTCTGGGCTCCAAGCTGTGAAATGACACTTGAAAGAAGAGCTGTCTGAGAACGCCCCTTTTGTATTCTTCTTTTCTGTGCCTGATGACCCAGCAGGGAGTCTGTACTTAATTCAAAAATGAACAGCTGAGTTGACAGACATGGTGGGACACACTTTTAATCCCAGCACTTAGGAAGTGGAGGAAGGTGCATCTCCAGGAGACTGAGGCCAAACTGGTCTACAGAGTGACATAGGGAGTTCCAGGCCAACTGGGGCTACAGCCTTTTATTAAAAAAAAAAAAAAAAAAAGTAGTCAGAGTTAGCTTGTTGGCCTTTTGCTGTTCACAGGAAAGAGAGATGGACTGAGAGCCAGAGGGAACAATGATTTAGACCTGGAGAAATTAAAAATTAATATAAAACCCAACCACAGAAGGAGGGGATGTATGTTGTATCAGCCTGAGGTAGAAATCATGATTTTAAGGACTTGTTTTAAAAAACTGTATGTGTGGGCTGGAGAGATGGCCTAGCAGTCGAGAGCACCGACTGCTCTTGCAGAGGACCCGGGTTCGATCCCCAGCACCCACATGACAGCCAAAAGCCATCTGAACCTCCAATTCCAGGAGAACTCCAGTTCCAGGGGAATCCGACACCCTCTTCTGACCTCTGTGGCATTGCATGACACAGGTGCACAGACCTGCATGCAGACAGTACATTCATACACATACAGAAATAAATAAAATTAATTAAAAAAAAACTGTATGTGTATGTATTGTGTTGCTGTGATAAAATACCCTGATGAAAGTAACTTAACAGAGCAAAGGTTTATTTGTTCGCAATTCCAAGTCATGTCTGTCATTATAGGGACTTGAAGGCAGCAGAGAATTAGAACAGCTGGTTATATCCACAGTCAAGAGCAGAGAGCAATGAATTAATGCAGGCATGCTGGAGCACACTCCAGTGCTCCTAGAGTCGGGAACCCTGTCGGAGGGAAAGTGCTGCCAAAGTGGGCAGGTCTTCCCACATCAGGGAACAGAATTGAGACAACCATCTACAGACATATGCCTCAGGCCCACCTTAATGTCCCTCATTGAGACTCCCTTTCCAGGTGACTCTAGATTGTTTGTGTTGGCCAGTTTTTGTCAACTTGACACAAACGAGAGTCATCTGGGAAGAGGAAGCCTTAATGGAGGAATTTCCCCCATCAAACTGACCGGCGCCCATTTCCTTGCTTGCTAATTGATGTAGGAGGGTCCAGCCCACTGTGGATGTTGCCATCCCTAGCAAGGTAGACCTGGGTTGTATCAGAAAGGCAGCTGACGGTATGTATGCCAGATGGGGACTTGCAGACTGAGCTACTACTGGGGTTTCAGCCTCTTCAGAGTATAGACTGCCATTGTTGGACTACCCAGGCTGTATCATGGAGACCAGTACAGGAAGATCAAGACAGGACATGGTGCTTACTGGACCTCATTTGGTGACCATGGGAAGGAAAAACCCCAGTGGAGCACAAGGGCAGAACTGATGGTGGTTTGGGCTTGCCAAGGAGGAGCCTTCAAACATGACATCTTTCAGCCCAATAAAGAAAAAAAAATCATAAGCTGAAGATGCTAAAACCTATGATATATGTGGCATGCATATGTGCATATTTTGGAGTGATGCGTATTGGAAGGAAAACAACAACAACAAGACTGGGTCAAAGAACTGACTGAAATGGTGAACTTCTGCTCAAAACAGTAAGCTTCTGCATGGAAAATTTTGAGAGGGACTGAGAAAAAGATGAAAGACATGTTTGGCAGAATACATGAGCTCTGCTGGGTGGGGGGCAGGGAGGGGGGCTCAGGTCTAGATTTGATTTGAAATTTTGTATGAAATGCATAGAGCTTCAATAAAAAAATTGGCTTTGAAGCGTACATGAACTCAGGTGAGGTGGGGGGGCACTGGATTGAGAAATGATGTATGATGTGTGGGAAAAGTTTTATAACAATACAAAATATTTTTTAAAATTGGCTTTGAAAAAAAAAAAAAAACAGAAATGCAGCTGAGCAAGCATAGGAGTGGTGAGAGAGCCGAGCGGCGTTCCTCCATGGCTTCTGCTTCAGTTCTAGGCTCCTTCCTTGAGTTCCGGGTCAGGCTTCCCTAAGCCATATAGACCCTTTCTTGCTTTTGGTCAGTGTTTTATCATCACAACTGAGAAGCGAACTAGGATAGTGTCAATCAAAGCTATCACACCTGCGTTTAAGCTATGCTGAGGATGGGTCTTAAGACTTCGTGCATGCTGGGAAATGACTTTACCAACTGCATTTTCAGTTCCCAATCACCTGTTACCAGTCCACTTGCTCCCATCTCTTAGTACCCTACGAGGGGATTGACTTTCAGCCTGAGTTTCCATGGGGACATTCAAGCCATGGGAAAAGAGGAATGACTTCACAGAGCACTTACTCCCTGTTAGTGTCCTTTACTGAAAGCCATTCACAGGGGTCCTAACATGGAACTCAAGAGGTAAGAACAGTTTTCTCCATTCCTCAAATGAGAAGATTGTGGAACCAGAGAGATGCATTCTCCATCTCAAGCCAAGGTCAGGTTGACTTTCCACCTTCGCCTTGGTACTGGTGCTGGACCAATGGAAGAAGCCAGTTCTGAGGAAAAGCCACCCTGGGTAGTATTATTCATTACTTTTCTCCCTACTTGGACAGAAGCAACTTAATGGAGAAGTTTATTTTAGCTTAGAGTTTTGAATGGGTACAGTCTGTAATGGCAGGAAAAATGGTTACAATTGGAGTGGCTTAGTTCAAAGCTTCATTGGTCATATTACATGGCAGACAGACAGGAAGCAGAAAACACAGACAGGAAGCAAGGTGGGTTATAATCCTCAAAGTTTCACCCTTGCAAAACATGCATCCCACACCAAGGGCTTTGCATCCTATCAAAACAGCAGCACCAGATGGAGAGCAGGTATTCATACATGAGTCGGTGGATGATGTTTCATGTGCATACCATAATGAGGGGCTCATGGTTGTGTACCACCTATATCTCCCCTAAGAAAACCTGATGGCTTCCCATCAGCTGGAGAATGGCTCAGCAGTTAAGAGCATGCACTGTTTTTGCAGAGAACCTGAATTTAGTTACCAGCATCTACATCAGGTGACTCACAACTGCCTGTAACTCCAGCTCCAGAGGATCTGGTGCCCTCTTCTGGCCTCTATGGGCACTGCACATACCCATACACAGACACACAGACACAGACACACACAGACACATACACACACACACACACACACACACGTCATTAAAAATAAATGTGGTGGGGCTGGAGAGATGGCTCAGAGGTTGAGATCACTAGCTGTTCTTGCAGGAGACCTGGGTTTAATCCCAGAACCCACATGGTAGCTAAAAAAACCATCCATAACTCCAGTTCCAGGGGATCTGACACCTTGATTGTCCTCCATGGGCACTGCAGAACACAGGTGCACTTACACATTCAGGCATAACATTCATACACATAAAACAAAAAGAAAGTATTTTTAAAAAATAAAAATAAACAAGGTCACAAAATAGAGTAGTCAAGGGGATGTGGGAAGATTTGAAGGGGGAAGTGTAGAAATGATGTAAGTATAGTACTCATGTATAAAATTTTCAAAAAAATTGATTTAAATTCTTTTAAAACTCTTTGAAAAAAAAAAAAACACCTGGTTGGGCTGGAGAGATGGCTCAGCAGTTAAGAACACTGGCTGCTCTTACAGAAGACCTGGGTTCACTTTCCAGCACTTACATGGCTGCTAACTACTGTCTAATAACTCCAGTTACAGGGATATGAGGCCCTCTTCTGGTCTCCATGGGCATTGCACACATGCATTGCACTTACATATATGTAGGCAAAATGTTCACATACCTAAAATACAAAGTAAATAAAAAAAGAAAAGCCTGATGAGAAGAAGGCCTGTGCCCTTCCACCTTCAGCCCTTCCTGCAGCACCTGCACTGAACAGGTGCTTGGCCAGGCTGACTCAGATACGTAATTAAAACCATTTCTCCTAGCAGGCCCACTCAGAGAAGACGGGGAGCATTTGGGGAGGTATGGCTGCCCACCGTCCTGCTCAGTTGCTCTCCTGATTCCCCTCTCCTCTTTCATGGGAGCCAGACTAGCTCTGTGGTCTGTAGAACTTACTTGTCTCCAACTTCCTCATTCTCATTGTTCCCTTTATAAATATTTCCCTTAATACATTTCTTAGATGTCTCCTTCCATCTGGCTGTTTAATTCTTCGAAAACCCAAAGGAATATACCACCCAAGGGTGAGGAAAGCTTACTTCTGGCTGCCTCTGAAGGGTGATGGATGGAGAAGGTGTTTCTTGTGACATTTTTCTAAGTTGGAAAAGAAAAACCAACCCCCCTGATTGAAGACTTGTCACAAAGTGAATAGTGTACACTGGTAAAATAAATAGACACGGAATCAGGCAAGGTTGTTAAGCTTAAAGCAAGAAGGCAATTCTACTAAAATTGGAAATAGGGCTGGGCCTCACTTGGTCAGTACAGTGAATGCCATACAATCATAAGGATCTGCGTTCAATCCCCATAAAGTAGATAGCAAACAAAATTTTTGCCTTTGTCTCAGAAAAAAGAGCCAAGTCCCTGCAAAAGCATAGTGAATGATAAAAAAAAGTAAAGAAAAATTCCAAGATTGTAAATAGATAGCTGCATGAACTGTCACAGATTGAGCGCTGTCCTGACACAAAACTCAATGAGGCAAGAACAATTATCCCTGTTTAACTGATGAGAAGTTGTGGCTCGGAGAGGTGTAACCACATGGAAAAAGAAGAACTCAGTTATTGATGGTGTCTACTTGTAATCCCAACACAAGGGAGGTAGAGACAGGCAAATCACTAGAACTACTTGACCACCCATAATGCTAGTTCTTTTTAAAAATTAATTACTTTTTTTGGTCTTTTTGAGACAGGGTCTCCCTGAAGCCCCAACTGGCCTGGAATTCACTCTGTAGATCAAGCTGGCCTTGAACTCACAGAGATCCACAAGCTTCTGCCTCCTGAGTGCTGGCATTAGGTGTGTGCCACCACCCCTAGCTTAATTACTTTTAAAATGTGTGTGTGTGTGTGTGTGTGTGTGTGTGTGTGTGTGTGTGTGTGCCTGTGCCTGTGCCTGTGCCTGATTGGAAATGCATCATGTGAGTGCAAGTTTCTGCAGAGGCTGGAAAAGTGTTTTGGATTCCCTGAAACTGGAATTACAAGCAGTTGTGAGCCACAAGATGTGTGTGCTAGGAACCAAACCTGGGTCCACTGCGGGAGCAGCAAATGTTCTTAATCACTGACATTCTGTTTCTTGATATTCTTGGCTAAGCCTGAGGTGAACCTAGTGTACTGGTTAGTGTTAGCACCTGGGAGGAGAGTCTTAATGAGGAACTACTTAGCTCAGGTAGACCTGTGAGTGGGTCTGTGGGGATTTGTCGGCATTGCTAATTGACATGAGAAGCCCCAGCCAGCTGTGTGCAGCACTGTTCTCTAAGCTCTGAACTCTATGCAGCGAAGAAAGTTAGCTGAGCCCAGGCAGCAAGCAGGCAGCACGTGTGTGTCATCTCCCTCTGCTCTTGACGGTGGATGTGATATGACCAGCTGCTTCAAGCTCCTGCCTCTGTGACTTCTCTCAATGATGAACTCTAAACTAGAACTGTGAGCTGAAATAAACTTTTTCTCCCTTAATTTGCTTTATGTCTGGGTGTTTTAACACAGCAACAGAAGAGTAACCAAAACAACTGAGTTCTTCCTTTTCCGTGTGGTTACACCTCTCCAAGCCACAACTTCTCATCAGTTAAACAGGGATAATTGTTCTCGCCTCATTGAATTTTCTGTCAGGACAGTGCTCAATCTGTGACAGTTCATGCAGCTATCTATTTACAATCTTGGAATTTTTCTTTACTTTTTTTTTTTTGTCATTCGTTATGCTTTTGCAGGGACTTGGTTCTTTTTCTGAGACAAAGTCTCCCTGTATCCCCAGCTAGCCTAGAACTCACTGTATAGACCAGGCTGGCCTCCATTTCATAGAGATCCACCTCCCTCTGCCTCCTAAATGCTGGGATTAAAGCTATGAGCCACCATACTAGGCTCATTAACTTCTTTTTTTATTTTATTTATTTTGTATGTGTATGAATGTACTGTCTGCGTGTAGGTTTGTGCACCCGTGTTGTGCAATGCCGCGGAGGTCAGAAGACGGTCTCAGATTCCCCTGGAACTGGAGTTCTCCTGGAGTTGGAATTACAGATGGTTCTTAGCTGCCATGTGGGTGCTAGGGATCGAACCTGGGTCCTCTGCAAGAGCAGTCGGTGCTCTTAACTGCTAGGACATCTCTCCAGCCCTCATTAACTTCTTTTTAAACTTGGCATAGCTGTGGCATCTTGCACTTGTGTCAGTGAGGTGGGGTTTGATGGTTTTCCCTGTGTAGGGGCAAGATCCCATGTATTCAGTAACAGTTGGAGCAAGGAATACTCTCCACATGACCAACAGAACAGCTCCGGGACTATGGGTTTGAACTCAAGTATGGTCCTTGTCTTGGTAACTTTACACAGTACTATGATAAAATACTTCACCAAAGTTACTTAAAGGAGAAAGGGTTTATTTGGGCTCCTTGTTTAAAAAAGGGATACAGTGCATCATAGCAGGAAAGGCACAGCAGCTGGGACATGAGGTCCCAGGGTCACATTGCATACACAGTCCAAAGCAGAACAGGAAGTAACACCTAGTTATAAAGCTCCGAGGCCTGCCCCCAGAGATGAACTTCCTCTAGCAAGGCTCCACCTCCTAAGGGTCCCATAACCCTCTGTCCCAACAGCGCCACCTGCCAGGGAACAAGTGCCAAAATACCTGAAACTATGGGGGACATTCCTCATTCAAACGACAGAACTTTTGGCTATTTATCTTGAGGTCCCAAGACACTAAGGGAGATTCTCAACCTATATGACCCTATCTATACCATATATATGCCTATACCATATATATGCCTGGTATAGTCACACCTCGGTTAAATAAATGACTCTCTTATATCTTGACATTTTGGATCTGTCAGGAAGAGAAGAAATAGAGTGTTCTAGCATTCTCCGTATTGCCCGTGGCAGGATTCAGAGCTTGACTTTGAAAGTGTGATGTGTAGCTTGCAGACAGAATGAATCTGCCCCGGTGGAGAAATGTGGATGTATGTTTGACAAATCAATTCTCTCTCTCAGAGGAGGAGCAGGAAGGCTCCTACAGAGGTCAGGCAGCTCAATTACCGGAGGCAAAGCAGGTCTTAGCAGGTTCCAGCAGAGGAAACGAGGTCTCACGTGCAGATGCTAGCTCAGCCACCCGCCAGATTCACCTGGGCGGCTGGGACTCACTGCTGAGAGCTTCTGAGATTAATGACCATCGTCACCTCTGCATGCAGGGTTGGCCTCTGCCTTCAGTCTCAGAGGTTCCCAAACATCTCACCCACAGCCAGAACTCAGTGATGAACAGCCAATGGATTCATACAGCCAGTACAATAGCTGCTTTCACACATTCATTCCACACTCTGCCCACGAGCCTTTCCTGCTCTTGACCTCTCCTTCTAGGTGGGAGGAACTAATATTTGGGTGTCCTGTTGAGTCCTAGAAAATGTGCCACCCATTAAGGTACGGTCAACCATAAGGAATGAGAGCCTGGGTTAAAACTCCGACCAGGACCTTAGAGGGTGATGTCCATGGTCTGTCTTTTGGGTGACAGTCATATGCCAGCGTGGTGAGCCTAGAAACCTAGAGTTCAGGCTATGCGTGGGGAGCAGGCTATTATGCCTGTAGTTCTTGGTGGTAGTAGCAAATATTCAAATGAGAACTTTGAAGGCTGAAGTGGAGAAGGGCTCCATGTGAACAGCAGTCTTGAGAGGTGGCTGAGTGCCATTCTGAAGGGGGCGGCAGTCTGAACAGGACAGGAGCAACGAAGGAGGCCCCTGCGGTGTACCTGCCCAGAACCGGCATGCTGCACTATCCACACCCCAAGCAAGATGTGCCTCCTGGTGCAATAGTGCCTCAACTAGAATAGGTATGGCCGACAGATTTCCAATTGGATTTAAGGCCTGCTCCTTGGGGAGGAACATACATGTGGTGCTTCAAGCCAGACTAACCCCTAGTGGCAGGGGAAGTTATAGGCCTCAGTGTGGAAGCTGCTGCAATTGTTGTGTTAGATGGATGTGATCCACTTACCAAGGTGCCTTCTAAGCATTTGTGTTTACACCCATAGGTTAGAGTATTTCAGCAGTGTTCTTTTAGATGTTCCTGCTTCATTTCATCTGTTTTTGTAGTAGGAGGAATACCACTGAGATGGGCCAGCAGCCACACATTGGAAAGAGACGATGAAAAGAGCCATGGTGGGAAGAAGATCATCCTACAGCTGTGTTACCCCCCTGGGGCTCAGGGACTCTCATGGAAGAGCATGGTGAAAGATCTGGAGGGAGGGGAGGAGTTGCTTATGATTGTCCTCTAAAAGACAGACAGACCCCGGACATCAGATGCCTTCTTCCCAGGCTTGGTTGCACCTGCTTGCCTAGGGTTATCACAGCCAAACTTAGTGACCAGTATGCTTCACAAGAAAGGAGGGACAGGCAGTGTCCGCCACATCTCCCAACTAACCGGTCAGCTCTAATTGCACAAGGGAGAGGGACTTAGGGTTCTTAAGCAGGGGAAGCTAGGAGGGAGATATTCTCTTGCTATTCTGTAAAGCTACTGGGAAGTCATGACTCACACCTGGATGGAAACTTTCCAGTGTGGCCTTGGGGCAGGAGCACCCACACTCCTATAAATAACCACCACTCACTGTTCTGTAAGTAAGCCCAAATAAAATTGTTGGTTTTCCAAACTGCAGGTTGGTTAGCTACTACCTCACTTTATCTTAGAGACTAAGGAGGGAGGAGACTGGATGTTGTTCATGCCTCCTAGAAGGAATTTTAGCAACAGAAGGTTTCTTTTATATATTTTGATTTTATGTGTTTGAGTGTATGTATGTATGTAAGAGCCTGTGAAGACCAAAAGAGGGCATCAGGTCACCTGGAACTGGACTTAGACATAGCTGTTAGCTGCTATGTGGATGCTGGGGACCGAACCTGGGTCTTCTGGAAGAACAGCCAGTGCTCTTAACCACCAAGCCATCTCTCCGGCTCCTTTAGACTGTTCGTTAATCTTCCTGTGCCTCAGTTTCCTCACTGGGTAAAAATTATTCATGAGGCTGAGGAAATGTCTCAGTCAATGAAGTGCTTGCCAGTCAAGCATGAGGACTAGACTTTGATGGCCAGAACACATGTACAAAAAGTCAGGTGGCTGTGAAAGTAGCAGCAGGAGGACCCCTGGGCGCAGGAGCCACAAGCCAGCCTCACCTACTTGGCAATATTCTGGCTAGTTCCTAAAACAAGGTAAATGGTTCCTGAGGAAGGACACCTGACACTCTCTACTGGCTTCCACATACACACACGTGTACACACACACACACACACACCACATACTCATGCACACATACGCAAAGCACATACACACCCCGTATACACCATATATTCATGCACAAACATGCATAATGTATCTTAAATTGGTTTTTGAAAATTTTATACATGCATGCAAGCCATTTCAATCATGTCACATCCATCTGTTTCCCCCCCATACACACACATCATCCTACATCCCCCACACCTTCCTCTTCAACATTGCAACATTTTTACAATGTGTAGCAACTGATAAACATTAACAGCTTTATTGTTGTGGCCACCATAATGTTCTTTAGTTATTCCCTACTCTTGGCTCTCAGATGCATCATATGGTGCAATTTCCCCTTAAAAGCCAGAGCCTTGTGATTCGCCCTAGTCAATGAAATGTCACTAGGCATGGTGGTACGTCACTTTCATTCCAGCACTTAGAAAAAGAGGTGGGAGGATCAAAAGTTCAAGGTCATCCTTGGCTACATAGAGAGTTGGAGATTAGTCTGCATTACATTTGATTCCGTCTCAAAAAAAAAAAAAAAAAAAAAAGGAAAAGGGAAAGAGAGAAGGAAGGGAGGCAGAAGAGAAAGAGAGAAAAAAGGAAAAGAAAAATATAAGAACTTGATCTCACTAAAATTTAGGGTTTGTATTCAGCTGGGCATGGTGGCACACGCCTTTAATCTTAGCACTTGCGGGGCAGAGGCAGGTGGATCTCTGTGAGTTCAAGGCCAGCCTGGTCTACAGAGCGAGTTCCAGGCCAGCTGAGACTAAAGGGAGACCCTGTCTCAAAAAAGACCCAAAATAAATAAATAAATAAATAAATAAATAAATAAATAAATAAAATTTAGGGTTTGCTTTCTACATCAGCATTACCTAACTTGTTCTAACTAAACATAAACTGGTACTTAAAAATGAGATGACATTGCCAGGCATGGTGGCACACACCTTTAATCCCAGCCCCACAGAGGCAGAGGCAGAGGCAGGTATATCTCTGTGAGGTAGAGGCTAGGCTAGTCTACATAGTGAGTATAAGTGACAGGGAGACCTTGTCTTGAAAACAACACATGTAGGTCACCTCAAATTCCATGTTCCACTATGAAAGCAGTTTCATGAAGTTTTTGTAGTAACAAAAAGAAGTCATAAATCAAGACACTTTTCAGATACATTGGTGGAAATATTCAGTAGGTGGTCAAATCAAAAGAGATGTCTCAGCTGTCGGCCTCAGGTGTGATCTCATGACAGTCACCCTTTTGCTCGGTGGAAGGTAGGATTTTGTTAAGTTAATACATTCCAAAAAGTTTTTTTTACCAGTCAGAATATGTTATATTTGGTAGAAAAGTGGACAAAGAATGGGTATTTGGGGGCTAAAGACGGACAGAAGAAGTGGTAATTGGGCTGGGGACCTGCAGCATCCCAAGCTCTCCACCATCATCCACCTGGGGATCAGTTAACCAGCCTTGCAGGAGGTCCAGTTGAGGATGCGGCATTTTCTGAGAAATTTTGTTCACAACAGAAAGGGAAAGAAGAGAGATGAAGGGAAGGAGAGAGAGAGAGAGAGAGAGAGAGAGAGAGAGAGAGAGAGAGAGATCAAAACCTAAGCTAAGAGTGACCCAACTGCCCCTGAAATCTATTCATTGTGTTTTCCAAAGCTTTCCACTGTGAAGACTTACAAGATGCACCATTCTTGTTTGAACATTCAGTGTCTCCCAGAGTCATTCGGTGTCCAGCTCTTGGCACTGTTTTGGGAGGCTGTGGAACATTGTTGGTGACTGTGGACTGTCTAGCAGACATGGGTCACTGGTGGCAGACTTTGAAGGTGATACTCAGTGGGGTCAGAGGACAGCTTGAAGAACTCTACTTTCTCCTTCCATTGTGTGGGTCCTAAGGATCCAACTCAAGCCACCAGGTTTGGTAGCAAGCACTTGGACCCTCTGAGCTATCTCACCAGCCCCCTGCTCTCTGCTTTTCACTCTGCCAGTATGTGAGGAGAACTTGCCTTCTGTCCCTGCAGCGACAAATGGAATCGCTCTAGCTGTATGCATTTCCCACAGTGATGGACTCTCTTTCCTTGAAACGAATGAGCCAAATAAATAATTCCTCTCTTGAACTGTTTCTTTCAGGTATTCTGTCACAGCAACTAGAAAAGTAACCAACACAGACGCTGGACATTGAAGGGAGTATGAGTTAAAGGACTTCCTGTTATCAAGTTGTCAATCACATAGGGAGGTGGAGCTACATAATGATGAACATTTATTGTCTGTTTTGTATGATATAGAATCACTGAAGAGACAAACTTGGAATGAGAAATGTTTCCTCTAGTCTCACGTGTTTGAATACCTGGTCCCCAGAAGGTGGTGCTGTTTGGGGAGCTCATGGAACCTTTCCAAGGTAGAGTTTGGCTGAAGAAGTGTGCTACTGGGGGGCAGGCTTTGAGTTTATCTCCTAACCCCACTACCTGTTCCTCTGCTTTGTGCTTGCTGTTGAAGATGCGACCTCTTAGCTTCCTGCTACCACCACCATGCCCACCACTTGCCGCCATTCCTTCTAACCATGATCGACTCATCCCTATAGAACTGTAGACCCAAGAAAACTCTTCTATAAGGTACTTTTGGTCCTGGTATTTTATCTCGGCAACAGAGATTCACCACGTCTGTGAAGGAGTTTCTAGATTGGGTTAACTGAGGAGGAAGTCCCACCCTGAATGTGGGCAGTGTTAGGTTGGGGTTTGGGATGAAAAGCCACGATGGTGTAGACCAGAGGATCCCTCTTCTCCTTTTCTGGTCAGAAGACTGCATTTGCAAAAGCATAGGAAAGAAGCCTGTGCAAATCACCAGAGCAAGCCAACACCGAGTTCTGGATTCTAGTGGTCTGGAGACCACTGGATCTGAGACCCATGTTCAGGGACCTGACCTGGCCTAATTGGCCAGATTCCAACACATCACCATCTCCCCTCCTTTGCCTTATCAGAGATCCTTAGCACTCTCTGGATATATGCTTTCCCTTGGCCTTTCACCTCCCACCCCAAAGGCCATCAAACTGGCCACATTTCCCTGGAATAAAAGCCTGCCTGTGTTTACATTCGATGCAGACTAATTCAGACATCCTCTCATTGTCAGGAACCTTACACCTTGGTGGCCCTATGGAGAAAGGTGGGAGTGTGGAGGCCCAGGGCCCATGGGCGCTCAGGCACACCCCTCTCCTCTCTTGACACATCCAGCTCCTGACCTGGGACAAGTCCATTTCCTGTTGTCTCATTTCTGCTGTCCAGAACCCCTGCCTGAAAGTCACTGCAGTGCCAGGACAAGCTTTGTGTTTCTGTCATTTGGGGGAGGATTGCAGAGCCAGGCTCCACAGTGAGGGGCCTTGATGGATTGGAGACAACTGTCCCAAGTCCCCACTGCCAGGCTCTGGGGTGCATTGAAGGATGCCTTCTGCATCCTGTGATCTCCAGGCTTGGCAATGAGCAACTCCAGATCAGGGCCTAACCGCCAGACACCACTGGGTTGTCTGCTCAAAAAAAATTTTTTTTTCTAAACTGGTTATGTGCAGGCTTTCCAGGATCTGCTCTCTCTCATCCTTCCCTCTCTCCCTCTCTGATCTCTCTCTCTTCGTTATCTGTTAGACTGAATTCAATCTCCAAATTAGCTGTTTTAAAGTATTTTTTCAGGTTGTTTTTAGTGCTCTTAGACCTCTGAAGACCTGATTTCTAACCCCTTCTGTTAAAGGTTTACTCACAGGTGTTTTCTTTCTCCTACTTAAATAGGATGCTTCTATGTATGTGCCACTGCCCTGGCCTACGCTGTGGCCACACAGGTTTCCCCCGACACCGTATGTTGTGTTTTTGCCCTCCTCTCTCATTCCAGGTTCCCAAACAGCATTCTCCTGTACAGAATCCCATGCTTTTGGTACTGTCAGTTGCTGAATTATCTTTGTTTTGTGTGGTGTCAGTAGGACTGAATGTCTCATGTCATCCCATTCTTTAGCTTATAATTCTGCTCTCCATCACATCTTATAAAATGTTTGGCAAGACCATGATAGAGAAACTGCATTGGCCACCTCAGCCTTGGGAATGCAAGGAAACTGGCTGGGGCTGCATGCTGTAAATGACATCCCTGAAGCCCCAAATGAAAGCTTTTGGGTTTGACAATAGTGTGTGTGTATGTGTGTGTGTGTGTGTGTGTGTGTGTGTGTGTGGAGACTCTGTTCAGACTGTAATATAGTTATAGCATATTAAGAATCTAACAGTCAGGGCTGGAGAGATAGCTCAGCAGTTAAGAGCACTGACTACTCTTGCAGAGGACTCAGTTTCCATTCCTAGCACCCACATGGCAGCTAAGAACTATCGGAATTTTTTTTTTTTTTGAGACAGGATCTGTTTGTAGCCCCAGCTGGCCTGGGACTCTTTATGTAGACCAGACTAGTCTGGAACTCACAGAGATCCACAGGAAGTATTTTTCAATTTTAAATTTTTGTCACTACTTAAATATTTTAGGAGTATGGTATTCTGTAGCTCCTGCAAGAATGCTTTGTCCTCTGCTCTCATATTTACACACATACACAGCTCTGATTGAATGATTTGAAAGAAAAAAAAAAAAAAAGAACTGTCTGTAAGCTGGTTGTGATGGCACATGCCTTTAATCCTAGCACTTGGAAGGGAGAAGCAGGTGGATCTCTGTGAGTTCAAGGCCAGCCTGGTCCACAGAGCAAATTCCAGGCCAGCTGGGGCTACAGGAAGACCCTGTCTCAAAAAAAGGGAATCTAACAGTCCACCAATAGACAATGTAAGGCGTTTCCTCCAAATGAAAGCATTTATGTTTGATAGCCATAGATGTGCCTCTGCTCAGTAAAATCTTTATAAACTGCCATCGCCAAAATTAATTATCATATCTTTATTACAAGGAAACTTGTGTTCCGAACAGCTGGAGATTCTTGGTATTGTGCAACCTGGGGACAGTAAGATTAGGTTTTACTTCCGGGGACCACATGGGACAGTCCAAATTAAACCGATTTTGGTGAGCTTGATTTAAGTCCATTTCCTGTTTGCTGTAGGTATGTGAAAATACATCCTTCCTTTCCTGCTCAAAACTATAAATCCATACTAGTCGGAGTGTTCAGGCAAGGTAGAGAAGGCCAAAGCCTTATCAATCAACAGCTCACAAAACTCTCTGTCGAGCTCTGGTTGTCTTGGCCCTCCCTCCTACCCGTTGCTCTAACCTCTAACCTGCCTCCTTGCCACCCCCACTCCCCCCACCCCGCTCTCCCACTAGCCTCAGCCCTTTTAAGCTACTTTATGAGCAGCCTTTCCTTACCAACCTGTAATCTACTAGCTTTGCGATCGCACCCCCTTGGCAGACTACTTGCCCATCTCTCTCTCTTACACACACTCTGCTCCCATGAGGACAAGTACCTCCCTGCTCCTTTCTCAGTGGAGTCCACAATCATTGACCTGCCCTCTCTCTCACCGGAGGACAGCATCCTCCTTAAAACTTTGTCTCCTAAGTCTTTTGTATCCAGGCACATCATCATCCTTACTATCCCATCAACAACCAAACTACTAGGACAGCCACACTGGTACCATTTGTCCAGACTCAAGAGATCCCCAGCCCAGGATGGATGGTCTGTCTAGCAGCTGGGACCCACTACTCTCAGGTTTTCCAGAGACACTCAAGGACAGGTCTAAATGGTCCAGCATAGCAGCCTTCGCCCTCTGCACCTTCACCCTCATCTTCTTTTTCTGGGTCATGGTTTTCCTCTGCTGCCCCTGCTGTCACAAGTGCCAGATGCTGTGACACCCTTGCCAGGTCCCTTTGTCTCATTAGTGTCTCAAACTTCACCTGACCAGGAACACATCCGGGAAGTCTCCAGAGTAGTTCTTACATCCCTACATTCCTGTGCCTACTCCTAACTCCCCCTGCCTTCAACATCTGGCTCAGCAGGAAGAAGTCAGAGCAGAATCGATGTCCATGTAACCTAAGAGGTCGGGATGCCAGGTTGGGGTTCAGAAAGAAAAACCAAGATGGTGTAGAGCGGAGGGTCTCCCTTCTCTTTTTCTGGTCAGGAGCCCTAGTTTGCAAAAGTGGGGGAAGAAAGCCTATGCAAATCATCAGACCAAGCCAATGCCTAGTTCCGCATTCCCAAGAGACCACCGGATCTGGGACCCACCTTCAGAACCCTGACCTGGCCTAATTGGCCAGATTCCAACACATCTCTATCTCCCCCCCCCCCCCGCCTTATAAGAGATCCTCAGTGAACCCCAGTTGTGCGCTTTTCCTTGGTCTTTCACCCCCAGGGGCCATCAGATTTGCCCGAGAGTGCATTTCCCTGGAATAAAAGCCTGCCTTTGTTTACATTCGATTCAGACTGATTAGGCCATCCTCCCAGCTTCAGGAACCTTACAGGCAGCACCATCCCATGGGCTGGGGTCTGGACTGAATAAAAGGGAGAAAGCGAGCTGAGCACCAGCATTCATCTCTCTGCTTCCTGACTGTGGAGGCCATGTGAGCAGCTGCCTCACGCTCCTGCCGCCATGCCTTCCACCATGATGGACTGTGTCCTCAAACTGTGATAGAATAAACTCTTGTCATAGCAACATGTAAATTAACTAATACAGGCCAGGGAACAAAATGCTTGTGAGTGAATTAAAGATCCATTGAAGACAGACTCTTTAGATTTGTAACTGTACTTATTAGCTGGGACCCATAAATACTAGCTATCTTAAAGATCATAGAGAAATATGGTTCTTGGATTATATCACAGTTCTGGCATGTTCTGCCAATAAAAATCATAACTGCTAATCAATTTTGATCATAGACAAGTGTTCTCAGCCCCAATTTATTTCCATGTTGTTCTAGTTTGGTTTCCATTGCTACGATAAAACATTCTGACCAAAATCAATTTAGGGGAGGAAAAGGTTTATCCAGCTGACACTTCCAGGTCACTATCCATCAGGAAAGTCAGGGAAGGAACTCAAGCAGGAACTTGAAGCAGAAACCATGGAGGATGCTGCTTGCTGACCAGTTCTTTAGCTCTCACACAGCCCAGGACCACCTGCCTAGGGAATGGTACCAACTACTGTGGGCTTGGCTGTCCTACATGAATTAATAATGAAGATAATTCCTGCACAGACATGCCTATAGCCCAATCTGGTCTGGAAAATTCCTCAATTGGGGCTTTCCTCTCAGATGACCAATTAAAGCTGAATAGAATACACTCCAGTCTTACTTAGTTGGCTAGAGAATACATGCTTTAATCTGGGATGGGGTGGGGGTAGGGGGGAAGGGAAAGGGAAATATGCCTGATCTGAATTGGAAAATAATGTATGAAATGTACAAAGCACCAATAAAAAAAAAAAAAGAGAATACATGCTTTAATATGTATGTGTTTTAACCACTGAGCCATCTTTCTAGCCACTATTGATTGAAATCTAGAACTGAATTCTTAAGAGGGAACTGCACTGAACTATCTTGGATGAAGTAAGGGAGAGCCTGAATACATACTTAGTACTCTTTTAATAGTAGCTCCTACTTCAAGATTTCCTAATCTTTCCCCTTGTGGGCAAGCTAAGCATCCCTTCAGAGGCATATATGCAACCAACTACATGCACACATGAACCCCAATCCCTTCTTTTCTTCTGCCCCACAAGATCTTCTTTAACATACTTCATTTTGTAATAAATATTCACTTTGAAAAGGCACAGTGGCTCTTGAGGAATATTATAAATAGTACTTCATTAACTCAAAGGCATCACACCTCAATCATTTTATGTGAGAATGATATATAAAGGGCAGTATCTAATCCCCAGTGAAAAAGATAATTTTAACTGCTCTTATAACTATTCTCCTACCCTAAGGGGATGGGTGGCCCATTTCTAAACCAGGTATATTTGAAAGACTTTGGCTTAAATAGAACCAACTTGAAATGATTTAGCAAATGAAATCTAAGCAGATCATCAGAAAGGAGGAAATGGCTGCCAATAATCTGAGACTGTCAGGTATATTTTAACAAGGAGATAAAACTTTCACATTCTTTATCTTCCAACGGGGAGTGATGAGGTGATTCTTGTCCTATAAACAGCAGTTGAAAAGACAAGGAGATGGCTTACTTAGAAGAAAGGAGAGTGAGTAAAAGTCACTTTAAGAATCAGAAAACAGGACGCCATAACGTGCCAGGCCAGGATCGAAAGGTTATTCCTGGACAAACTGTCAGCCCATGAAAGGAAACAGCCAGAATTGACCAGAGTCCAAGTCAACAGCTCCAGAGAGAGTGGACTGTTTTACCTCTCATCCACCTGTGCCCCTTTTCTAAGCCTAGGGAACAACCTGCGGAAGAGGGGGCGTGGTAGAATGTAAGGGCTGCGATTGGGGTGAATGGTGAAACTACAGCAATGTAGTCTGGACACTCATTTGATCAACTTGATTGAACAAACAACCTGTCACCCCCCACTGGATGGTGGGGCTGTAGGTGTTTGGGCACAACAGCCTGCAGATAGGTTTTGCATGAAGGATGCTTGTACTCATGGATTATCACTTATAGCTAAAAATGAAAAAAAAAAAACTGAGAGAAAGATGCAGGACAGTTATGGCAGAATGCATGATCTGGGATGGGGTGGGGGGGGAGGGAAAGGGAAATAAGCCTGAACTGAATTGGAAAAAATGTATGAAATGCACAAAGCATCAATAAAAAAAAAAAAAAAAAAAAAAAAAAAAAAAAAGAATCAGAAAACATGGAGCTGGAGAGGTGGTTCAGTGGCTAAGAACACTGGCTGCTCTTGCAGAGGACCTGGGTTTGATTCTCAGCACCCACCTGGGGGCTAACAACCATCCATAACTCCATTTCCAGGGAATCTGATGCCTTCTTCTGACCACTGTGGACATTGCATGAAACAGGTGCCCTTACATGGATACAGGCACTACACTCATAAACATAAAATAATAAATAAAATATTTTTTAAAAGAATCAGAAGACAACACAAAAGAGAACAAACACAGGGGAGGGGGCCAGCCAGATGGCCCAGTGGGTCAGGGTGCTTGCTCCCAAGTATGATGGATGACCTAGGCTTGATCTGTAGAATCCATATGGTGGAAGGAGAGAGAAGACTCCCACAAGTTGTCCTCTGACCTCCAAACACACATGCATCCCCACCACTAAGAAAATTAAAGTAAAACAGAAGAATATCTAAAGACAAGGAAAAATAGGAAGACAGAATAGTAAGTCCACCATCTTGAATCTTTAAAAGATATTAGAAAAGGCAACAAATTTAAGCCATGAGGCCCCAGAAAGCATAACTGATGTTAAAAATGAACAAAACTGAACCAGGTGGCTGAGTTCTGTCATGTCAACTACTTGGCAGGCTGAAGTAGGAAGATTACAAACTCAAGGAGTCCAAGGCTAGCCTGAGCAACTTAGGGAGACCTTGTCTCAGAACAAAAAGCAAAGAGAGGCCTGGAATGTAGCTCAGTGATAGACTACCTGCCTAGAATTCCCCAGAGAGAGGTTGGGGCATGGCTCAGTGGTAGAATACCTGCTTAGAATCTCCCAGTGAGGGGCTGGGAGCATGGCTCAGTTGTAGATCACCCACCTAGTATCCCCTAGTGATGGTCTGATGGTGTGGCTCAGGGGAAGTCACGTATCAGGCCTCGAACTCAGTCTTCTTAACTGTATGTTAAAAGCCTTATGTCCTTTGGCTTTGCACTTTCCTTTTCCTGGAGGTCCCTCTTCTCTCATCCTACTCTCTTCCAACTTTCCTTCAGGTGGTCACTAGGATTTTATCACCCAGGACAGTTATAGCTCAAGTCATAGAAACCAGTCAAGGAACAACAAGCTTCACTATGACACAAACAGCAAGTCTTGGATAAGGAAAAGTGTGAATCCAGTTCCTCAAAAATATCACCAAAAGAAGTTTTACTCTGTCTCCTTGCTCCACAGGCTTCTTCTGATCTGGCTACTTCAAGCAGCAGGTCCAGATGAAAGACTCCATCAGAGCAACAACTAGGGGAAGACAGAGCTCCTCTGCTTCTGGGTCTCCTCTTAAGAGCAAGGAGGCATTTCCCAGAGTTCTCTGTTGTTTTTCTTTCTCAGTTCTTGATTATCAGTATTGTGATATAATTCCATTCCTAAATCACTCACCAATAAGAACAAGATTGCTGTCACTGGACTAGCAGCATGTGTATTATAGAAACAGGATCAAGTCTACTAAAAGAGACAATGCTTTGGGGTAGGCAGCTGATGCTATTGCCTGCGATACATGTATTACCTGAATCACTGAAGCCACTATTCCATTTGAATGTGTAATACTTTTTCATGTATATATTACAGAGGTGGGTAATGAACCCACAGCCTAGTGCATGCAAGGCAAATGCTCTACCATTGAGCCACACCCTCCAACCCCTCACTGGGAGATTCTAGGCAGGTGTTCTACCACTGAGCCATACCCCCAGCCCCTCATTGGGAGATTCTAGGCAGGTGCTCTACTACTGAGCCATACCCCAGCCCCTCACTGGGAGATTCTAGGCAGGTGCTCTAGCACTCAACTACATTTCTGTCTTCTTTTTGCTTTTTATTGTTAGCTATAGTCTATGTTGCCCAGACCCTATTGGAAGTTACCCTACTGCCCAACCAAGTCTTAAACATACAATTTTCCTGCTTAGCCTCCTGAGCAGCTGGGTACCAGGCCTGTGCCAGCTTACTTTATTTATATCAGAAATGTGAACCTTCATATTTCAACTGAATCTTTACTTAAATATCAAACCCCATGATCTTTGGATTTCTTTTCTTTAAAAAAAAAAAGATTTGTTTTACGTATATGAGAGTTTGCCTGCATGTATGTATGGGCACCATATGTGTGTCTGGTGCCCGTGAAGGCCAGAAGTGGGTATGATATCTTCTGGAATTGGAGTTACAGGTGGTTGTTATCTGCCATGTGCATGCTGGGAACAAAAGTGGGCCCCCTATATGAACAGGAAGCACTCTTAACTTCTGAGTATCTCTCCAGCCCATCTTTGAGGGTTTTTGAAAATAAGCATAAACATGGTTTACTCATGAGATTTCCTTTCATCTGTTATATTATTTAGACTTAAGAATGAATATACAGACTGGGGAGTGTAGCTCCCTTGGTAAAGTACTTGCCCAGCATCTAGGAAGCCCTGGGTTTTATCTCCAGCATGACCTGGACAAGGTGGTGCATGCCTGTCATTCCCACCCCAGGGAAGTAGAAGCAAGAAGATCAGAAGTTTGAGGTCACCGTCACATCTATGTAGGGAATTTGAGGCCAGTCTAGACTATATGAGAGCCTGTGTCACACAAACAATAACCATCAATGTGATATGCTCATTCTTTGTGTACCATTCTGCATCTAGTCAGCTCCTCTCTAGAATGAATGAAGGACTCCTCATCACTGTGTGAAGTGTAAGCACTTGAACTTCAGAAAATCTCATTTGAGAACAATGTGGGATCCAGTGGCTGTGAAGACAATATCAGAGCTTTAAATACCCTCCCTACTTTCCAGCTTCACAATACCACGGACTTTAAGAAGTAATCTGCTAATATGCCCAGGGTCTGTTTGAAACGTTCACTGTAGACAAAGATAACCCTGTCATTTTCCCCCTCTTGATTCAAATCCCAACTCTGCCTTCAGCTCTTTTTTAACAAATGGGTCTCAGTCTTTTGAGGATTTGGTTAGTATTCCTGACCAATTAAGAACCCCGAAGAATCAATTATTTTGACTTATCTCCCAGGGAGAAGGGGAGTCCAGAATTTCCAGAAATTTGGCTTTGAAATCCCTTGAAATTGTTACTCAAAGTAAAAAAGAATTAGACAATAAGGATTCTTTCAAAACAGTGGGATTTGGGGGATCTTATTACCTGCTTTAAAATCTTACCTTAGGGCTAGAGACAGTATTAATTGGAACAAGGACATTCAAAAAGGAGCAAGTGCTATAAGCCACCTGTATTGTGCAAGTCTGTCTTCTATCTCTTTAATTTGTTACAGTATTCCATTCTCCGAAAAACTGTCCAACTCCTAACTCTCTGGTGTATTTTTTTCTAGACACAAAGAAATGGAGGTGGGGGTGGTGAGCAGAAAGAACTAGCCCACAAAGAATCACTGGCATTTCAAATCCCATTTCCTGCTTTGAGCAGTGATTAATCCTTTTTAAGGAAAGTGGAGTGAAAGATAGAGTAGGTAGACCCCAGGCAACTGGAAAAGCCCATCCTACAAATCTGTAGCAGAAGTTTATGTGTGATCTGAGTCACAGCACCCAGTGCTTACCAGAAATAACAGACTTTTCCTCTCCCAGTAGGGCAAACTGTTTTAAAATAAATCGGAATGCCTGACAACTGTTTTGCTACAGTTTGGTTTTGGAATGTTCCCTCCAAGGCCCAGGTTTGAAAAGCATGCTCCCAGGTTTCACGGTATTGGGTGGGGGGTGGATCCTGGGACTGTTTAAATGTGGATTAACAGTGGAGAGTTTAACTAAAGGTATGTTAATTATGTTTCTTGTTGAATGGCCTAACAAAAGCAATTTAAGGAAGTAAAGGTTTATTGTGGCTCAAAGTGTGAGAGCACAGTCCATCACAGTGGGAAGGCATGGCGCAGGACCTTGAGGCAGCTGCTCACATTGTACCCACAGTCAGGAAGCAGAGAGAGATGAATGCTGGTGCTCAGCGAACTTTCTCCTTTTTATTTAGTCCAGGACCCCAGCCCATGGGATGGTGCTGACACACTCAGGATGCATCTATCCTCACCAACAGAACAGAATGTCAGATGTCATGCTGGGTGTCCTGCTCTGTCACTTTCCACCTTATTCTCATGAAACAGCTGCACTAAACCCTCAGCTAGGCTGGGAGTCATAAGTCCCCATCGAGCCTTCTATCTTCATCCTGCAACAGCATGAAGGTTGCAGGCCTACATGGCCAAGCCAGTTTTTCACGTGGGTGCCAGGGATTTAAACTCAAGCCCCCGTGCTTGTATCAGCACTCTTGTCTTCTGAGCCATCTCCCCAGTCCTCTTGGACCCCTCTTGAGGCTTCTCCACACACCATTACCCTGACTGTATTAGCTCCTTCAGTGACCACTGAGATCAAATATAGGACAGAAGCAACATAAGGGAAGGTGAGTTCATCGGAGATCGTGGATTAAGGAGATATTATCCATCTAGGTTATGAAGGAGTGTCAGACAAGGGTCTCAGTTGGCATCACCAGGAATTGACCACATGGCTCATTATTGAGAGGAATCAAGAAATGGAGAAAAAGCTGTGGCCAGCAACGGAGCAGGAGTATGTGGTTAGGTTTGGGGGTAGGGGCTAATCAAGCCACGCCCACCCAGAGCAGCCTGTTTGTTACAGATGCTGGAACACAAATGTAAGCCCCACACAGAGAAGAGAGCTTGTCTGGGTATCTGTGAACCCCCTGACAGACTCCTTAGGTACCCAGATTCCAGGAGCTACAGCAGGCACCCTAATTCTTACTTCCTTAAGAAAGTTTACAGTTCCATACTCCAAGACATCAAAGGACTAAAGGTGGCCCATCCCCCACCCCTACGATGGTACACCTCAACTAAATGCCCCCCCACCTCCTCCATATCCTCTAAGTCACACAGTAACAAGAATTTTTCATGCTAAAGCCAGCGCCCCCGCCCCCATATGGACTCAGAATGTCCTGGTTTGCTTGCTGCTGCTGGGATAAACACTGACCAAAATGAACTTGGGGAGGAAAGAATTTATTTGGCTTATAGGTCATGGTCGATCTTGTAGAGAAGCCAGGGCAGGAGCTCAAGGCAGAAACAGAGGCAGGAACTGAAGCAGAGACATGGAGGAAAGCTCCTTACTGGCTTGCTCCCCCTGGCTTGCTCAGCTACCTTTGTTATACAGCAGCCCTGGCCCACCTGCCCAGGGAAGGCACTGCCCACAGTGGGCTGGGTCCTCCCATATCATTTAGCAATCAAGAAAATTCTCCAACAGAATGTCCACGGGCCCGTCTGATGGAGGGAAGCCCTCAATTGAGGTTCTCTCTTCCAGGAACACTAAGCAGTACAGGGAGACAGGCTGACTGTTAACCCAAGCTATAGACTTCTCATCAGTCTCATGGGATGAGGACTTCCTGTTCTTCTGAAACCCATAAGAAGGAACCCCACTCTGCCTTGTGGGCCTGAACTCTCCTCAGAGTCCCCACCATACTGTTTTTCCATGGTGTTAATAAATCACTTCTTGAAGAGGACTGTCTGCCCCTTGAGCTCCAAACCTGAGACCTTTCATACATATAACTCTTGGGCTTCCCCTCACCCTGTGACTCACTTTCTACAAAGAGGAATATTACAGAGAGAAATCCACCTCCCTCACCCTTGTGTATTAGTGACTTCTCTCACTGCTGTGAGCAAACTCCTGACAAAAACAACTTAAAGAGGGTTTATTTTAGCTCGTGATTTAAGGATATAATCCATCATGGTGGGAAGATATGGCAGCTAGAGTATAAGGTAGCTGCATCCACAGTCAGGAAGCAGTGAGTGTGGTTTGTCACATTTATTTTCATGGTGGGTCAGACCATACAGGAAGCATATGCATGAGAAGCACATGGACATATGGCGGTATGAATCCAAATACAGAATGGAGCTTTATTCAAATGAGCAGTGTGACCTCACCTCCCAGGGTCCAATCCCAGACCTTTGCACCATCACATTTCAATCTGTGGGCGTAGCCAGGGAGGTCCCATGATTCTCACTTGTGCCTCTGGGAGGTGTGGCTGGAATGCTAGCCCAGGCATACCTAAGCTCAGATTGAAGTTGCCTACAAGTGAGTGGGCAGGAAGTTAGGCCAGGCCATAACACTTCAAGACTTATTCCGCAGTGACCCACTTCCTGTGGCGAAGCTCCAGGCACTAAGGTTCCACCACCTCCCCAAAGAGTGCCTCTAGCTGGGGACCAAGTGTTGAAATGCATGAACTATGGGGGGCATTTCACATTCAAACCAACCAAGCTGTTGTATAAAATGATTTGCTTGACCTTGCATTTTTCTTTTTCATTTCCTGTTCTCTCTAGCAGGAAGGATGGGGTTACGCAGAGGAACAAAAGAGAGTCAAGTTGTCTAGACCCCACCACAGAGCAAGCAGCGCACAGGGAGTTCATGAAGTCAAGTACCAGCACTGAATCTCAACACATCACAGCACCAAAGGCATCATCTTGTGGCTTCTCCAAGGCTTCATTCACCAAATAGACAAATAAAACTGCATTTTTGTAGATAAGAATGAACACACGGAAGAACCATTTCCAAAGATAGATGACTGTCTTTTTTCCTTCAGCAAAGTTTAAAAAGGTAAAAATTATCATATTATGGGCACGGTGGTCATGGCGGGAAAATGAGGCCACCTCTCAACAGGGGAAATTGCTCTTCTTGCTTGGGAATGTTTTAGCATTAAATTAACTCTCCTATCTCCTGCCTGCTAATAGAAAGGTTTTCACCTCCCTGTCTGGCAGGGGATCCAAATTTGCATTTAGATGGAGCTGTTGTAAAGATGGTCCCCCCACACTCCCCGCACAGGGCCTCCATCCCTTGTTTACCATAGCAGCTGTGTGATAAAATGATTATCCCACAAGTGCTGGTTTTGCTGGCGTGGATAAGGTTGGAAGCTGGAATTGGGAAAGGCTGTCAACTGAATTAGTCCCTGAAAGAAAAGGACAGTTCCTTCCAGAAGGCGAGAGCTTGGCGGCCTGCTTGTAAAGGGGAGGTATTCATTCTCCATACTGTCTGTCAGAGCCATGCAGGTGGGAAAGATGGATGCTAGTTTTAATGGGGCGGGGGGGGGGGGCAGATATCTCAGTCAGTCTAGCACCACGAAAGCATGAGGATTTGAGTTCAAGATCCAGAATCCACACAATGAAAAATTCCTAATGTACTTAGTGAGCTCTCAGTGGACTAGAGACCCTGTCCAAAATATCAAGATGGACAGTGTCTGAGAAAGGACTCTGGAGGTGGCTCTTGGACTCCACACACACACACACACACACACACACACACACACACAGTCGCAAACATGCATACATGAACATATACACATACACACAAAAAGGGAGCCATTTTTTAACATGACAAAACAGTTTCCCTCTGTTTTCTATTCACAGGGGTAATATTTGAGAGAACTTTAACTCATCACCTATTGTCTAAAAATAATTGCTCCTCATTCCACAGTCTTTGGCCCTCATTAAAACATCTAACTTGAGGAGCTGGAGAGATGGCCTAGCAGTTAAAAGTGCTGACTGCTCTTACAGAGGACCCGGGTTCCATCCTCAGCACCCACATGGTGGCCGAGAACTGTCTGAAACTCCAATTCCAGGAGAACTCCAGTTCCAGGGGAATCCAACACCCTCTTCTGACCTCTGCAGCATTGCATGACACAGGTGCAAACACCTGCATGCAGACAGTACATTCATACACATACTGAGATAAATAAAATTAAAAAAATTTAAAAATATATAAAAAAAATAAAACATCTAACTTGGAGCTGGGGACATGGCTCAGTGGTTAAGAGCACAGGCTGCTCTAGCAGAGGACCCAGGTTCAATTCCCAGCACCCACATAGTAGCTAACGACTGTCTGTAATTCCAGTTCCAGAGATTCCGATGCCCTCTTCTGACCTCTAAGGATATTATAACACATGGGTGCACTAACACATGTGCAGGCAATACACTCATATTCATAAAGTAAAAATAATAAATAAAATATGTTTTTAAAAAAATCTAACTTGTAGGAGCCGGAGAAAGACCTTAGCATTTAAGAGCACAGGCTGCTCTTGCAGAAGACCTAGGTTTGGTTCCTAGCACACACAAGGCACTAACAACCATTTTTAACTCTGTTTCCAGAGGCTCTGACATCCTCTTCTGGCCTCCACAGGCAATGCATGACATGGGTGTGCATATACATTCAGGCAAAACACTCATGTGCATAAAATAAAAAGTAATAAAATATATTTTTTAAAAATTTACATTGGGACTAGAACGATGGCTCAGCAGCTAAGACTACTTGCTGCTTTAAAAGAAGGCTGAGTTTGGTTCCCAGCATCCACATTGGGAAGTTCACAACTGCCTGTAACTCCAGCTGCAGGGGATCCAACACTCTCTTCTGGCCTCCATGAATACCTGCATATACATGGGCACACACACACACACACACACACACACACACACACACACACAGATATACATATATACATATAATTTAAAATTCATAAAATATTCTTTAAAACTATGAAGCTGGAAAGAAAGTTCCATGCTTAAAGCACTGGCTGCTCTTGCAGAGGACCCAGGTTCAATTCCCAGCACCCACATGATGGTTAACAACCTATTATAACTCCAGTTCCTGGGAATCCAACACCCTTTTCTGCCCCCACTGGTATTACACTCATGTGGTCCACCAACATACATGCAGGCAAAATATGCATACACATAAAGTATAAATATATGAAAATTTTAACAAACAAACAAAAACCATCCAACATTTCCAGTTCTTGAAAGACGCAGGGTGTGCTGGATAGCCTTAGTTATCAACTTGACACACTTGGGTAGAGGGAGCCTCAATTGAAGAATTGTTTATTGGACTGGCCTGTGGCCACAACTGTGGGGTATTTTCTTGATTGTTGATTGATGTGGGAGGGCCAAGCCTATGGTGGGCAGTGCTACCACTGGGCAGGTTGTCCTGTATTGTATAAGAAAGCAGGCTGAGCATGGGCCAAGGAATCAAGCCAGTAAACAGTTTTCCTTCATGGCATGTGCTTAAGCTCCTGCCTCCATGTTCCTTCCCTGAGTTCCTACCTTGAACTCCTTCAGCAACAAACTGTGACCCCCCCCCCCAACCCAGGAGATGTGGACCAAATAAACCCTTTCCTCCTCATGTTGGTTTTGGTCAGTGTTTTTATCACAGACTATGAAGGCAAATTAGAACCCAAGGGGTCAGCAGAGGTGCCCATGTATGGGCAGGGTCCTGGGTGCCCTGGCACGGACAGAGAGATGGTTGTTTTTTAAAGATGCCAACCTGTTCCTGTTGCCTTTCCTCCAGCCCCTGCAACAGCATTAATAACAAGAGAGAGAGAGAGAGAGAGAGAGAGAGAGAGAGAGAGAGAGGCAGAACAGAGGGGAGGGAAAATGTCAGTGTAAACAAAGCAGAAGGCTTTTTCTTTCCTGTGTCAAGTACCAAATTATGCTTGATATTTGAATTTTTCCCCAAGGCTCACTTCCTCAGTATCATGCCAAATGACCCTGAAAGTGGCGCTTCCCAGAGAGATTTCTGACTGTCATCAAATGGATTTCCTCCACTTAAAGGGGCTAGGGGGAAAGAGAGCTGGCTGAGGAGGGCTCTCAACCCTGAGGTGGTGGGGATGGAAAGGCTAGAACATTTGTTTCTCATGTGCGTTCTGATGTGCATGTGTGTGGTTTCACATATGTGTGTGTGCTCACATATGTGTGTGCATGTACACATGGAGGCTTCTTATGTGCGTTCTGATGTGCATGTGTGTGGTTTCACATATGTGTGTGTGCATGTACCCATTGAGGCTAATGTTATGAATCACTGTCAATCAATTGCTTTTTCATCTTATTCGTTGAGGTCTCTCAGTCAAACCCAGAGTTCATTGGTGTGTCTAGACTCAATAGCTGTCTTGCTCTGGGGATCCCCTCTCTCCACCTTCTGGGGATTGGAATTATATAGGGGCTACCATGCCCACCCAGCATTTACTTGGGTTCTGGGGACCCGAACTTGGGACCAGCTACTTAAAGTTGTCTTACGCATATCTATAACCCCAGCATTGGGGGATGAAGACAGGTGAATCCTTAATGCTCACTGGCCTGCCGACCAAGACAAATGGTGAGCTCTACGTTAAGTGAGAGCCTATATAAAAAAAAAAAAAAAAAAAATGAGGTGGGGATGGGCTGGCAATATGACTAAGTTTTTAAGAGGGAGTGCTGTTCTTGCTGAGGACCTGAGTTCTAGTCTCACTACCCAGGTTGAGTGGCTTACAACTGCTTGTGACACCAGTTCCAGGAGATCTGATACCACTGTCCTCCCAGGCACTACACTCACACACACAATTCCCCCAGCCACCATGCATATAATTTAAACATGAAAATCTTTAAAAGACACACAAAAAGCCTTCATTGGCAGGAGGTGGCGTGTGGACATACCTGAGCTTGGGCATGTGTGAGCCAGAATTTCAGCCAGCATGTTCAGATTCATGAGTAAGGATCACAGGACCTCTCTGTTCACACCTACAAATTGGGATGACATGTGGTGATATGGGAGATCTAGGATAGGCCCCAGGAGGTGATGTCATGCAATGTGGGGGCAGTCTGTCCCAAACCTATATAAGCTGCTTGCCCTGTAAGAATAAGAGGAATTCCTGGGCTGGAGAGATGGCCTAGCAGTTAAGAGGACCCGGGTTCGATCCCCAGCACCCACATGGTGGCCGAGAACCGTCTGACACTCCAATTCCAGGAGAACTCCAGTTCCAGGGGAATCCAACACCCTCTTCTGACCTCTGCGGCATTGCACGACACGGGTGCACAAACCTGCATGCAGATAGCACATTGATACACATTCAGAAATAAATAAAATTTAAAAAAAAAAAAGAGGAATTCCTACAAGCTGTGCTACCTGACGAGATCTCTGGGTTGTTATTACATGCGTGTTTTCCTTAGCCAGATCCATCGTGGAGCAGCTTAAATTTACAGCTACTTTTCATCTTGTCGGGTCGTGGGAGTTGGGAACTCCCCAGCCAATTGGGTGGTGACAAAGGTTAACAGCCTCCAGCAGCAGGTTTGGCTGTGGAGTTACCAACTCTGCAGCTCTGGATTTGGCCACGAGGTCATCAGCCTCCTGGCACGGGAGCTGTGAAACTACCAGTTTTGTGGCCAGGCCATGTAGGCTTCCCGGCTGCATTGCTGGCCTCAGAGTTAGCAACTCATGGCCATGTGTTGGCTGTATAAGAATACCAGTGTCACAGCCGTGGGGACATCAGCTCCAGCACCACAGGTGTGGCCGTGAAGGAGGCCAGCAGCAGCCTCCTGGATCACAGGAACTTAAAACAGTGGTGCATGTCTTTAATTCCTGCTCTTGAGAGGCAGAGACAGATTGATCTCTGTGAGTTAGAGTTTAGTCTGATCTACCCGGCAAGTTCCAGGCCAGCCAGGGCCCATTTCAACAATAAACAAATAAGGCAGAGAAACAATTGAGGAAGACATGCTAACAGCAAATTCTGTTTCTCCACACAGCCCACATGGAGCAGTATACACACACACACACACACACACACACACACACACACACACACACACACACACAGAGTAATCATTTCCTAAGTTGAGATTCATTTTTCTTTCCCATGACAACTGACAGGAGGCTGGGAGGAAACCCCAGGCCCCCACTCTAGTTTATTGGTTCACACTGCAAGCTTGGTCTGCGATCACATGTATCATTTCAGTCTAAAAGACATACACTCTTCTAGCCATGTCTCAGCCTGTCAGAAAGCCAGGGCTGTTGGCTGAGTGCTGACACCTGCTTAGCCTGTGCTGGCCTGTGGTCTATTTCACAGGTGGCTGGACCCCAGTTGTTGCCCGCCTTCTCTCTTAAGCTGTTCACACCGTGATGTGCCCATGATTGTTCAGGCCTTTCTTTCTTGGACTCAGTACAAGGTTACATTAGTTACTTTTCTGTTTCTTGATAAATCACTGACCAATCCCAACTTCAGGAGGAAAGGGTTTATTACACTTCACACTTCCAAGTGACTATCACAGAGGGCAATCGGGCAGGCAGGAATCCAAGGCAGGAACTGAAGCAGAGACCATGACCACGGAGGATCGCTGTTTACTGGCGTGCTCTCCTGGCTTGTGCTCAGCTGGCTTTCTTACAGAACCCAGACCCACTGCCCAGGGGTCGCACTGCCCACAGTGGGCTGGGCCTTTCTACATCAACTGGCAATTCAGACAATGTCTTACAGACCAGCCACAGGCCAGTATTATTGACACACCTGGAAAGCTAAAGCTCTCCAGCAGAGCAGTCTCCACTGCCCTTTGCATACCAGAATCTAAACTTCCACTTACACCTCTGCAGCGATTCCTGCATCTGGATCAATTCACCTCACCTTGCATCCACCTGTTCCTGGCATCTTTCTATGCCTCGTGCCTCAAAATATTTCCATTTAATGGCATTACCTCTCTCTTTGCAGGACATGCTGAGGAAATTAGAAAATGCCAGTATCATTGCGCTGCAGGTGCTGACCACAGAATGGGTTTTCAATGAATATTTGATTTCGAACATTAAGAGTTTTAATTCAAAGCAATGAGTGGTGACCAGGAGCTGAGGATTACCAGTACTCTGAAGCTTTTGTCTATAAGCCTGTCAGGGAGGGGAAGCCCTGAGGACAAGGTTGGGGTGGGGATGGGGGTAGGTAGAGGGCTTGCTATGCAAGTGTGAGGATGTGAGTTGGATGCCCAGAATCCATAGGAAAAAGCCCACGCTGTGGGTCTGCTTGTAATCCGGGCACTGGGAAGGCAGAGACCGGAGGCAGAGACCTGTGGAGTCTGTGGCACTTCCTGGCCAGCGAGCTAACCTATGTGGCAAATTCTAGACAAGGGAGAGACCTTGCCTCAAAAACAAACAATTATGGGGGCCACTGGCACGGCTCAGTGGGTAAAGGCACCTGCCACCAAACCTGACAACCTGAGTTCAATCCCCAGGGCCCACTTGATGGAAAAAGAGAATCAATTCTTAATTGCCCTCTGAACTCCACAGAGCACTGTAGAACAAGCATGCCCAAAACACACACATGCACAAAGTAAATAAATAATGGTAAGAATATTTTTTAATTTTTATTTTATGCATATCAGTGTTTTGTCTGCATGTATGTAAGTGTACTGCATGTGTGCAATGCCCACAGAGGCCAGGATTTGTACCAAATTCCTTGGAACTGGAGTTATAAGTGCTGGTTAGCCACACTGCAGATGCTGGGAACTGAACTCAGGTCCTCTGCAAGAGCAGCCAGTGCTCTTAACTGCTGAACCATCTCTCCAGCCCCAGTAATTTTTTTTTTTTTTTAAGAAATGGTGGATGGTTGGTTTGGAGAGCTGGCTCAGTGGTTAAGAGCACTGGCTGCTCTTGCAGAGGACCTGGGTTTAGTTCCTAGCACCCACATGGTGGCTAACAGCCATCTATTACTCCAGTTCCAGGGAAGTTGATGCCCTCTTCTGGCCTCTTCAGGCATTGTACACAAGTGATGCACTTACATACAAGTAGGCAAAACACACACACACACACACACACATATATTATTTTTATGTGGATGACACCTGAGGAATACCTGAGGTTGTTCTCTGACCTACATGCATACACAACACACAAACACACACACATGAACATGTACCCTCACATATGCATATCAACACACAAAATAAGAGCAATTATGGTCCCACAAGGCAGTTACATGGAGAGCACCAGATGTTATGGGGATAAGAGATTCATGGTGATACCAACAGCTGGCAGGTCCAAAACAGAAGAGGGCTGGACACCCAGAACTCAGCCCAGGGGAGCAGGAGAGTCCGCTGTGGTGGGGCTTCTCACACCAACCACACTGGATAAGCTGATTGGTTTCTACATGAGGATATTGCCTTATCTAAATGCCATCTTCAAAGGCACCAGCTAAAAAGAATGTAAGGAAGATGTGTTTTCCAAAATCAAATTTCCTAAAACCCAAATGGCAAGCCAAGAATCAGCCTGTGGGGTGCAGTCGCCTGGAGGACCTGGAATCCAGCCCGGGGAGGAGGCTGCCGGGCCAGGTGTGAGGGCCTTTTCCTGGGATGTGGCAAGCAGCCAGCTTTTTCCCCAAGAGCCAGCTTCTCCTGGGCAGCAGGCCACTCTGGAACTCAACTCTCCATCTGCGTATGCCCAGGTCTCATCCTGGGCTCTGTGTGCCCAGAGCCCTCCGAGGCCTTATCCGGCAGCTCTGACTGGGCCAGCTCACAGGACGGTGCAGACCCAGGACACCAACTCTGAGCAATGTGTTCAGATGCTCAAGGAAAGGGCATGTGAGCCCAAGAAAACATTCCTGGTCTGCCACTACAGCTACTTTTGTTCACATAATGAAAAGGCCCGTGCTGAAAAACACACAGCTGAAATTAAAATATTAGATATGGTTCATCCTGGCCTTTCAATGGGAAAAAAAAATGGCAGCCATGAAGATAGGATATGACACTTGGCTCATTTCAAGAAAAACCTGACCTTGTTGGTGAGACACCTCAGTCAGAAAGATGCTTGCTTGCCAAACTGATGACCTGAGTTTGACCCTGGGACCTGCAAGGTAGAAGGAGAGAACTGACTCCTACAAGCTTTCCTCTGATTTCCACATGTGTGCCATAGCACATACACCCTCTAGCACACACACACACACACACACACACACACACGGAGGCACACACACATGCATACAAAGTAAATAAATTTAAATTTAAAATGTAATAGCTTTTAAGGAAGAACTTACTGGAGTATAGCTTAGTAGTAAAGCCTTGCCTAGCACATGCAAAGCCCTGGATTCTATCCTTATAAGAGAGAGAGAGAGAGAGAGAGAGAGAGAGAGAGAGAGAGAGAGAGAGAACAGTATAGCTTGTACATTTCATCTAAGGCCATACTCTCCTAGTCAGTGACAATGTTTGGAGAGGGAACCTGGATCTACTTCTACCCAGTGTGGGACTTTGTGCTCACAAATGTATGTGTGTGCACATGTATGTATGCCAATGTGTAAGTACCAGAGCTCAACCTCAGGTGTCATTTCTCAGTAGCTGTCACCTTGTGAAATTTTTTTGCTGTGTGTGTGTGTCCTGTCCATCTGTGTATGCATGTATGCATGCATGTTTTTGTATCTGTACAAGTATATATGGGTATGTGTGTGCATCTGTATGTATGCACATTTTTCATGTATGGATATGTGTGCATGTGTTTGTGTGTTCATGTGAAAGCCTAAGGTTGATGTTAGCAATCATCCTTGATGGCTCTTCTAATGTATTGATGCAGGGTCTCTCAATCGAGGACAGAGCTCACTGATATACCTGGTTTCCACTTTATGTTTTTAAGGTTTTGTTTTGTTTTTGGTTATGTGTGTATGTGTGTTTCTGTATGTGTTTATGTGCCTGTGTGTGTCTATATATGTATGTGTGTATATGTGTGTATGTTTGTTGTATGTGCTATGCATATATATGTGCAAGTACATGCAGGTGCCTAGGAAGCCAGAAGAGGGTGTCAGATCCCCTGGAGCTGGAGTTCTAGGCAGTTATGGGATGCCCTATGTGGAGGTCTTCTCAACAGCAGCAAGTGCTCTCAACCACTGAGCATCCACCCCCTGGCTAGTTCCAGGGGCCAGGTGGCTCTGGGGATCTTGTCTCTGTCTTCTGAGGCTGGACTTACAGATGGGCTGCCATGCCCACCAGGCCTTTATGTGGGCTCTGGGCTCAGAACTCCTGTTCTCTACGCTTGCAAGGCAAGTGCTTAAGCACTGAGCAATCTCCCACTCCTTGTTTTGCTTTGTTTTAGACAGCATCTCTCACTGGGATTACTAGCATCTGTGCACACACATGTATACACCACACACATACAGACAACTCCCCTGACACACAAAAAAAGCTCTAATCTTTAATGTCAGCCTACAAACAGGAAAGAGGAGACAGGAAAGCAGGGTGAGCCACATGGTCACTCCTGACCCCATCTTCTGCCCAGAGTTCTCTCACTGCCTCATAGTGGAGACATCCCGGCTGAGCCAATGGCTTCCTGCCTGGTGACACTGTGCAGACAGACCTGACAGATGGGACTTGTGAAAAGCAAATTTCCCTGTATACCTCAGTCCTCCCAGGTGGAGCAGCAGGGTTGAAAGGCACTATGTGGGTTACTCCTGCTGCGCAGATACTTCCTGGCCACTGTCCAAGTTCATAGCACTCAGCACTCCCAGAGCCGTATATCCTGGCTTCTGTACCAGGTAGAACAAGCAAAAGAGGCTTTTAAGGACAACACCTCCCACTGTGATTTCGATGGTTTGCAACATTTCAGAATGTTACAGCCACCAAAAACAATCACAAAAACAATCCCAAAGAACTCTCTTCTCCCAAATAGCAGATTACAAATAGCAAATACGTTGTACTTTTTTATCCATTATTTGGAAAAAAAGAATAACATCTGATGAAAAAATTATGAAGATTGAGACAGTTCTTTAAGAAAACAATGTGCTTTTTATTAATCTCTGCACCTACAAATATTAAAAAATGTACACTTATCAGGCTTATAGTTCACCTCAGGAACCTGAGACAGGAGGATTGAAAGTTCAAGAACAATCTGGGCTACATAGTAGTTACTACTTGGGAAAACTGAATCAAATCATGGGACACCCAGGTGCTGTCTAGACAGCTGGATACTGTTGCTATACATTTGGAGGCTGGAGATGTAGCTCAGTTGGTAGACTACTCAGTGCTCTGATTTGAATGTAAAATGTGCCCCTCAGATTCCTATGCATAGGAATGACCTTTACAAAATGGACAGAATCTGAACTACTGACTTTTAGTTAACCTTGCAACTAAAAAGTTACTGTTTATTTTTTTTTTTCTCCAAATAAACTGACTAGAAAAAGTTACTATTTATAATGTAAACAAGCTCACTCTGAACAATGTGCTTTTGTGACCTGGGCAGATGACCTTAGGATCCCAACTTGCCCTTGACCCAAAATAGTGAATGAATGTAGGTGTGCTTGAATGAGCAAACCAAAGTCCTGAACACAGTGTATTCATATTCTTATCCTAATGAGAAGTCTAATTAGCATTGGGTGTATGAGATATTTGAGGCCTAGGGTTCAAAGGACAAGATTCTCTGATAAGATAAGGGTGGAACCAAGTTTATAGATCCCCAATTAATGAAAGTGGGCAGTTTAATGAGACACTATCTCAAAGTAAAAATTACAAAAAGAACTGGGAGTGTGGTTCTGCAGCAGAGCACCTGCCTAGAATCCCCCAGTGAGGGGCCTCGGTGTGGCCCAGTGGTGGAGCTCCTGCCTAGACTCCCCCAGTGAGAAGCTGGGGTATGACTCAGTGGTAGAGGATCTGCCTAGAATCCCCAGTGAGGGGCTGGGGTGTGGCTCAGTGGTAGAGCACCCGCCTGGAATCCCCCAGTGAGGGGCTGGGATGTAGCTAAGTGATAGCGTATCTGCCTAGAATCCTCCAGTGAGGGGCTGGAGTTGTGACTCAGGGTAGAGCACCTGTCATCTGTACATGTATGATTTTATGACTCTTTCAAGTTTAGGACATAGAGATGAGAGCAAACACACAGTATTTAAGACAAACCTCTTCTAAATACAGTGTTCGCACACAGAGAATGTTAACTGGTTCTAACTTTATTGACCCATATTTTTAATTTTTTGAAGATTTATTTGTATTATTTTATTTGTGTGTGCGAGTGTGTGTGTGTGTGTGTGTGTATACATACCATGTTAATACAGTGCCCGTGGAAGCCAAAAGAAGGCATCAGATCACCTGAAGCTGGAGTTACAGGCAATTGTTAGCCACCATGGGAGAGTTGAACTTGCATCCTCTGCAACAATAGGAAATGCTTTTAATATTTGAACCATCTATCCAGCCCTCCAGAGATCTTTCTCTAACAGTAGGAAAAACTAAGTTTAAAAGAGAACTAAAGCTGAAAAAAGTGCTGAAATATGAATCAAAACCCAAGGACTCTGTCCTCTAAATTCAGCATTCTTTTCTAGTCCTCCAGAAAAGTGTTATATGTGTGGTACTTATTTTATTTTTTAAAGGTGTATTTTGTTATTTTATGTGTGTGTGTGTGTGTGTGTGTGTGTATGTGCACAGGGTTGCAGTGCTTCAAGAGGCCAAAAGAGGGCATCAAATCCCCTGTAGCTGTAGTCATAGGCAGTTATTAACCACCATGTGGGTGCTGGGAACTGAACTTGGGTCCTCTGTAAGACCAGCCAATGCTCTTAACTGCTGAGCTCTCCAGCCCCAGGTGTGAAATTTTAAATTCTTTTCTAGCAGCATGTGTGGAAGAAAATGTAAATTCAGCAGACTTAAACAATATGGATATCTGTATTTTCAGCCAGTAGTAGGTGATATTTCAGAAGGAAACTATCTCACCGTCTCCCGGTCAGCCTCTCCTACTAGCTTATTGTCAGCCTCACATCCCCAGCTGCCTTCTCTTTATCGATGCTTCTGCACAGTGCAAACTTGGCTCTGGCTACCCCAATGTGGGTGGTTTGAATGAGAATGTTTCCCACAGGCTCTAATCATTTGAACACTTGGCCCTGTTGGTGATTGTTTGTGAAGGTTTGGAAGGGGTGGCCTGTTGGAAGAAGGATGTCACTGGGTGTGGGCTTTGAGAGTTCATAGCCTTGCCTCACTTCCAGCTTGTTCTTTCTCTCTGCTTCCTGCAAGTGCTTAAAGATGTGAGCTCTTGGATTTCTACTCCAGCCATATCCACAGCCAGGACACCCTGCTATGATGGACTCTGATCCCTCTCGAACTGTAAACCTAAAAACCTCTTCCTTCTATAAGTTACCTTGGTCATTGTGTTTTATCACAGCAACAGAGAAGTACACACCATGTACGTTCTCTGAGGTTAACGATGCCCACCATTTCCTCTTCATATTGCCCCTTTATGGTTTGCCTGTGGCTTGAGGGTCGCCCTCAAAGGGTCATGTATTAGAATCTTTTCTTGGTCCCTAGTATGGTGATGTGAGAAATGGTAGATTGTTTAGAAGGTCAAACTGAGTGGAAAATCACTATGGGCAATTGGCATGAGAAATTAACCTAGTTCTTGAAAAACTGCAGCCACTTTTCACAAGAGAATTGTTATAAAGACTAGGAATGACAGACAGCCTTCTGTAATGATGTGATATAGACACCCAGGGGGCCCTTGCCATAAGCTAATGCAATGGTGCTGTCATATATTGGATTGAAATGTCAAGGCATTTAATAGTTAATAGTTAAAACTATGAATGGAACAAATTATCGGTTGTTTCGTCTTGGTTGGTCGACTTGTGTAGGATTTGTGTCCTTATTTCGCGGCCTAGAGGGTAGGGTTTTGTGTCTTTTTTTGGCTTGTCTCTTACTTCTGTTAGTTTTTTTTTTGCGATTTTTTTTGTTTGTTTTTTTGAGACAAGGTCTCCCTGTAGCTCCAGCTGTCCTGGAACTCACTCTATAGACCAGGCTGGTCTTGTACTCATAGAGATCCACCTGCTTCTGCCTCCCAAGTGCTAGGATTAAAGGCGTGCGGCACCACACCCAGCTTGTTTTTGTTTTTGAGACAGGATTTCACTGTAACCCTGGCTGGCTTGGAACTCTTTATGTAGATCAGGCTGGCCTCAAACTCACAAAAATCCACCTGCCTCTGCCTCCTGAGTGCTGGGATTAAAGGCGTGTGCTACCATGTCTGGCTCTTTCATTTAAGTTACCCAACCTTGGGCATTTCATCACGGCCGCTGAAAATGGACAAACATCCTTAGTGTCTAAACAGAAAGCAAAAAGATCTCAAGTGAATGGGAATAAGGAGCCAAATCAGGACAGAATTTCCATACAAGGAAACAAATACAAAGAGTAAATCCCAAACACCAGGTGACCAGGACAGCAGTTCCTGTGTAGCAAAGGAGTCCTAGCTATAAGAGAGTAAGGATTTGATCTGCTGAAGTTAGAACTACAGTAGATTTTGTTCTGAATATTTTAGAATCACCTTTTTAAAGAAAATTATAGCCAGGTGTGGTGGTGTGTGCCTTTGATCCCAGCACTTGGGAGGCAAAGGTAGGTGGATCTCTGTGAGTTCAAGGCCAGCCTGGTCTATAGAGCAAGCTCAAGGACAGCTGGTACTAAAAGAGAGACCCTATTTCAAAAATATCAAAAAAAAGGAAAAAAAATAAAGAAAATTATTTGTGGGACTGGAGAGATGGCTCAGCGGTTAAGAGTACTGATGCTCTTGCAGAGGCCCCAGGTTTGATTCCCAGCATCCACATGGCAGATGTGTCTTTAAGAACTGTCTTTAAGCCCAGCACTCAGGAGGCAGAGGCAGGCGATCTCTGTGAGTTCAAGGCCACCTTGGTGTAGGAAGCTTTATGCTGAACAGGGGCCACTCGGCCCTGCTAAGGGGGATGGGGACACAGCGCCTGCTTTGCAGACACCGTGGGAAGCTGGCTTCTCAGCGCAGAGACCAGCCAGTTACTTCCCGTAGCCTAGCCTAAGTGGTAATTTCAACTTGGGCTCTTAACCTGGACCCACAAGACACATGTTCCACTCTTGGCTGTGACTTCTCACCTGCCCAGAGCCTGGACAGGGATTTCAGGCTGATGGCTGATTGCCTCCCTTCAGCCAATACCCACTCACAACACCAGCTACCCAGATTGGTGATCTGCAAAGGAATCTCTTTCCAACCCACTGGCCACCCAAACAAAATGCAGGCCTGCCTTAGCCTGTATGCACGCAATAATAAAAATAACGGCCAGGAATTTCGTGATGATGTTACTATGAAATTCAAATTTACTCCTTGCCACAGCTTGCTTTTATAAACCAAATGACGTCAGTTCCCAGGACCAATCAGAAGTCTCCCAATTCTGCACTACTGCACACCTTGCCCCACCCAGCATCACTCACCTAGGCCATGCTGCTTGCTCCTGCTTGGGGCAGGGCCTCTAATCATAAAGCCAGCATGCAACTCGAGCTGGATTTCCTACAGCCTGCTCTAAGGAGACCCTGTCTTAAAATGCCTCAGTTGGTAGAGCGTTTGTCTTTCAAACATAAGGACCTGAGTTTCATCCCCAGAACCCATGTAATAAAAGCAGGACATGATGTCATGTGCTATGTCATGTCACATACAACCCCGTAGCTAGAGAAAAAAGAGACGGGTGGATCTATGGGGTTTGCTCAGATAGCCTAGATGAGTTGGTAAGTTTCAGGCCAGTGAGAGACCCTATTTGAAAAAAGTAGCATGTGGGTGGGGCCCAGGGAATGTCAGTGAAGCGTCCTCTGGTCTCCACACTTGTGTGCACACGTCCAAACTCTCTCTCTCTCTCTCTCTCTCTCTCTCTCTCTCTCTCTCTCTCTCTCCCTCTCTCATAATTTATACCCTCCTCCCTCCAAGGCTCAGGGACGAGTTCAGATTTCAGAGTAGGTAAGAATGTCAGAGCCAGAGGACAGGGAGGAGGGCTGTGAAATGCTGTCTGCTGGGCATGGCATGGTGACCACATCCATGCACTCACGAAGTCTCTGTGGTGACCTACACGAGACCAAGCCAGCCATAGTTCAAGCATAGATGGGGTAGATATTCTCTGGGTCCCATCTCTACTGAGGAGATACTGGCAGTGGGCAGTTGCTGGGGAAGGGGAGACTCATTCTTTGGTGACAATGTGGACACTAGTAGGATCCCATGTTCCAGCGGAGAGCTGCACATCCTGGGACATACAGGCACTTGTAAATAGGTTTAGTAGGTTATCCCAAAAGAGGGAAGAAGGACTGGAGGGTGGCTTGGCTGTTAAGAGCAGTTGCTGCCCTTGCAAAGGACTCAAGTTCAGTTTCTAGCACCTGTGATTCAATGCTAGAGGATCTGACGCCCCCTTCTGGCCTCCTCAAGCTCTGCTCACACGTGGTACGTATACTTACATGCATGCAAAACTGATACACATAAAATTAAAAAATTAAAATATATATTTAGAAAGCATGAAGTTACTGAGTGTGGTAGCACACACTTTTAAACCTAGCACTCAGGAAGCAGAGGCAGGCAGATTGCTGGGAGATCAAGGCCAGTCTGTCTACAAATCAAATTCCATACCAGATGGGCTACCTAGTGAGATCCTTTCTCCAAAAAATGTCAGATGGGGGCATATTGGGAGGATACAGGCAGAGTTGGAGTGCAGAAAGGAGGGGTGGGTATGATCATATTTCATTGTATATATGTGTGAAGTTCTCAAGAATAAAGAAAAATATTTTCAAGTGATTTGAAGACCCACTGCAATATTGTGTTGTAACTACCAAATGCCAAACAATAAATTACAAAAGGGGGATTTGTGGAAAACCAGACAAATGGATGCTTGAGTACCACAGACAAAAAGTAATTATGCCCAGCCACATCCATCTGTGTATCGAGACCCAGCAAACCACTCAGCACTTCCATTCTGAACAGGGAGCCCTGATAAATTGCCAGGCTCTCCAGCCCTTTAAAGTCTGTTTTTTAACTCAAAGGTCTGACATTTTAAAGTATAAATGTTATGGGTTTGCATATCACGGCTCGGGTGTATTTGTGAGGCTACAATTCCAGACACGTCAGAGGAAAGTGTAAGGGAAAGGCTTTCAGGCAAAGGATTCCACATTGGCTTGCTGATCATTTGCTTGTTTGGATTTTAATAGGCCTGCCCTGTAGCTCCTACTGGTCTGGATCTCACTATATACACCAGGCCGGCCTCTATCTCTCAGAGATCTGCCTGCCTCTGCACCATTAATCCTCTATTGGGATTAAAGGTGTGCACCACCATGCCTGGTTAGTTTGTTGGTCTTGTAGCGACTTTCTTATGAAGGGATTTGGGTAGGTGAGTCCACATCCTAGCCTATCCACAGGAGCAGGAACCCTGCCTGCACCCTGGGAGAACAAAGCAGCTTGATAGCCTGGTTCATATCCACGGGAGAACTGTTCTACCCAGCAGAGTGAAATCCATAGTTGTGTCCAGGAGAATTTTCCTGTCTGATGCCCTGCCAAGAGATTTCAAAAAGAAGCTAAATTAACAGGTTTAATTAAGGGGCTAAGGAAGAGCTCAGTTGGTAAAGTGTTTGCCTATTAGGATGAGGGCCTGACACCATTTCCAGCATCCATGTAAGAAGCCCAGTGTGGTGGTAACACTGGTAGTCCCAGCACTGGGGAAACTGAGACAGGCAGATCCCTGGGGCTCCCAGCCGGCCTCACCAAATCAGTGAGCTCTCACTCAGCATGGGACTCCATCAGAAGAGAAGGTGATTCTGGCTCCTCCAGGTCTCACGGGAACTCTGCTTTGTGTCCCCTTGCTGTCCCCATCCCACCTTGGGCCTCATCCCACCTGAGACCTCTGGACCAGCACGACAAGTGCATCAGTGGCCACTCATCAAGAAAGCCTTGTATCTGCAACAGATGCAGACTCTCACAGAGTTCCATAACTGGCCAGATGCAGCAAAAAAGCGTCTGTGAGGTAGCCAGGCATCAGTGGCACATTCACAATGCAAACTCTACACCTAAGGCCCAGGAACAGAGCAGAACAAGTGGTAAAGAGAATATTAATACATCTCCCAATTCTCACCAGTGATGCTTCTTCATGCAACAGGTGGTGATTGACAGAGAAGGCCACACTGGCCAAAGAGCAGAGAATAAGATACTGCAGAGTCTGGGTCCTTGGATGGGACTTCTAAACCTCTGCCATCCACAGTTCAGGGACCATTTGGAGGAGGGGCAGAAAGACGGTGCCAACCAGGGGTGGTAGATGACCACAAAAAAACAGTTTTCGCCGGGCGTGGTGGCGCACGCCTTTAATCCTAGCACTTGGGAGGCAGAGGCAGGCGGATCTTTGTGAGTTCAAGGCTGGCCTGGTCTACAGAGTGAGTTCCAGGACAGCTGGGGCTACAGGGAGACCCTGTCTCAAAAAGACTGAAAAAAAAAAAAAAACAGTTTTCTGGGAACTTGCTCATATGAACTTACGGCAACGGTGACGGCATGCACAAGACCCACGCAGACTCATACCAGACAAACACCCAGTGGAGAAGTGGAGAAATGGACAAGAAGTGACAACCTTAGCGAGCAACTATTGGGAATTGATCGCTGCTGGGGAAGGGAGAGCTGGTCTTTAAGGGAGTGATGCTAGACAGGTAGATCGGGCTCCAGAGGATGAATTCACACTGCAGGGCATTTGGGGATATAAGCTTGACTCCATAGGCCCTATGACAAAATGCATGAAATGGGGGCAGGGCTGTGGGGAGATGCAGACAAGGGAAGGGCTCTAAATATAACCAAGATGTATTGTGTGAAATGCACAAAAACACAATAAAAAATAAAATGGAGGAGTTGTGGAGAAGGTTCACTGGGTCAAGTGCATGCTGCGCATCCATAAGGACCGGAGTTTGGATCCCCAGGACTCACATACAAAGCTAGGTGTGGTGGTTTGCACACATAAAACCCCAGAGCTATAGGGGGATAGAGGCCGGGAGAGACTGGGGACCTGCTGGTCAGCCAGTCTGATCTAAATGGCAAGTTCCAGGTTTGCTGAGTAATTTCATCTCAGAAGATGAGTTGAAAAGGGGCTGGAGATACGGCATAGCAGTTCAGGGCACAGAGTGAAAATTAGGGGAAGAGTGACAGAAGATACTTCTTACTGACCTCTGGCCTCCATGAGCACACACACACACGAACATACATGTATGTACACTACACACACATATACACACACACAGGTAAGGTATACAGCAATCAAGATAGTCATTGTTGACCTCTGGCCTCCATGCCCATTCATGAGCACACATATGCACACGCATCCATGTGCTGGATGATTTTTGTCATCTTGACATGCCTGGGAAGAGGAAACCTCAACTGGAGAATTTTCTTTGTGGGATCGGCCAGGGCCATGTCTGTCAGACATGTTCTGGATTACTGAGTGATGTGGGAGGGCCTAGCCCACTCTGGATGGTACTGCCTGCAGGTAGATAGATGGTCCTGGGTGTAAAGGAAAGGCTGGGCACAGGCCAAAGGAGTGAGCCACTAAGCAGTGTTCTTCCATGGTCTCTGCTTCAGCTCCTGCCTCCAGGTTTCTGCCCTGAGTTCCTTCTTTGGCTTCCCTTGATGAAGGACTGTGACCTGTAAACCAAATAAACACTTTACTTTCTAAGTTGTTTGTACATGTCAGTGTTTTATCATACAATAGAAAAGCAAACTAGGTCACACACACACACACACACACACACACACACACACACCCCAAGATTTAATCCAGCATGAAATTAATTCCTTTTGTCTATAAGGCCTTTATGCTGAGTTTCTGAGAAACACATAAACTCCAGAGACTGTAACTTTTCAGAAACATGGCATCCAGTTGTCTTAATAATAAAAACATCTGACATACACAGAACACTTGCCTACTGTAGAATTCCTTCCACAAGGTGTTGGTTGTAGCCAGTCCAGAAAACAGAGCTCATGCTGGGGAGTACAACACAGAAGCTGGACATGGGGGACTGTGTGCGAATGTAGAGAAACAAGACGCCACTTCCCGGAGACTGCTGACAGCTTCCTGGAGCCTAGGACAGCAGGGAGCTACTTCCCCTTCTTTTTTCTGCCATTCAACCCTCCAGCTAGACCCAGAGTAACTCAGGCCAACTGTGGTGTTTGCTATACTTTTCTTCAATAATCCAGTCTGCCTCTCCGGGCCTGGGGATATTGCATCATTCCCATCTTCTGTTCCCCTAAGTAAAGTAACTTGGTCCTTATCTGTGGTACTAAAGTTCTGACAGGAAAAACAGGGTATGAGGTCTTCATATCAAAATAAGAGCAGCCAGAATGCAAAGATGAAAATTAGAAGTCCTCTTCAGTTCTTCATGTGAACTGCCGTGTACAGGGTAAATGCTCAGTAAACACTAGTTGAATGAATATATGTTATTTAGACACGGGAAAACAATATTTTGATATCCTACAGGGTCCAAAATCCTACATGATTATAAGCTAATCCAAGTAAAGATTAGAGCAAGGGAGATAGCTCAGTCGGTAAAGTGCTTGCCAGGCAAGCATGAGGACCTGACTTTGAGCCCCAGAAGCCACATGAAAGCCTGGCAAGGTACCACAAAGAGCTATAATCTCGTCATGCTCTAACAGAAGGTGAGAACTGAGACAGGAAGCTCACAGACCAGAGAGTCTGGTTTATATGGTAGCAAGCAACAAGAGACTGGGGGTCAAACAAGCTGGAAAGGTGAGAGCCAAAACTCAAAGGTTGACTTCTGCCTGCTACATGCATGACAAGGTGCAAGTGTTCCCATGCCTACATACAAAAATATGCACATGCCTGGAGATACTGTGCAACAGTGGCAGCCAAGTGTCTATATATATCCCAAATCTATTTGGCTATAAGCTCTCTCCTTGGAGGAATAACTCACAGAGGATGCCACAAGCTTATGTCCTCTAGTGGTTAGGAGATGTTATAAGCCACAATAAGAACTTATCACCCTTTATAGAGAAACCACAGTTTGCAGATTAGCATACCATCCAAGCATCTGTGTCTATGCTCACAGCTTAGCTTGACATAATAATTGGTACTGCTTAAATGCCTGTACATCCAATAGCTTGTGCTTTGTTAGTATGACTAAAAAGGGTATCACTGGAAAAGCTGTCAACCCATGAAGGGAAACAACCTGAACAGACTGGAGGCCAAAATGACAACTCCAAAGAAAGTAGACTGTTTTCTTCTCACCCACTTGTGCCCATTTCCCAAAGCCCAGGGAACAAACTGCAGAAGAGGAGGCATGGTAGATTGTAAGGGCTGCAGAGAGATAGGGGTGAATCGTGAGACTACAGGAATATAGTCTGGACTCCTAACTGATCAACATGCCTGTGCATACAAGCTTCTCCAACTGGACTATGGGAACCTTGGGTTGTTCAAAATTTGGACATAGATACTTGCAAAATGCACCAATTACCTAATTATATGACATACTGAGTAACATCAATGTTATCTGCAAACAACTGTGTCATTATATTGTAGAATCCCTTAAAAATAAAATAAATAAATAAATAAATATAAAATATTAAAAAAAGAAATAAAAAAATAAAAATTAAAATAAAAAATTAAAAAAAAGAATATGCACACACTCATATAGTCATTGCTTTCTCATATACACAGATAAATAAATGATAGATAGATGCTAGATAGATGATGATGAGATAGATAGATGATAGATGATAGATGATGATATAGATAGATGGTGATTATGATAGATAGATGATAGATGATTGATCGATAGATGATAGATAAATATAGATAGATGATAGATAGATGATAGATGATTGATCAATAGATGATAGATAGATAGATAGATAGATGATAGACAGATGATAGATGTTTGATAGATATATAGATGACAGATAGATGATGATGATGATAGATGGTAGATAGATAGATAGATAGATAGATAGATAGATAGATCAGTAACGTGTTTGCTGAGCAAATATGAAGACCTTTTATCCCCAGAACACACAGAAAAAGCCAGGTATGGTGACCTATGTTTGTAATCCCAGAACTGGGAAGTGGAGACAAAAGGATTCAGGGCAGAGATGGGGGGGCGGGCTGAAGAGATGGCTAAGTGGTTAAGAGCACTGGCTGCTCTTGCAGAAGACCTAGGTTCAATTCCCAGCACCCACATGGTGGCTGACAGCCAGTTCCAGGGGATCCGATGCCCTCTTCTGACCTCATGGGCACTGCATACATAGATCCCCTTACATATGTGCAAGCAATACACTCATACACATAAAATAAAATAATATATTTTAAAAGGATTCTAGGCATCCAGCCTAGACACATTGGTGAGTTCCAGGCCAGTATGAAACCCTGTCCCAGAAATCAAGGTGAAGAGTTATAGAGGAAGACATCTGAGTTTGACCTCTGGTTATGTACACACATCTGTACACACGCATGTACCCACATACATATGAAATGCCACGCAATATCAGAACCTGATAACATGGATGTCAAACTTGGGTGACATTGCTACAGTATTAACCATAGGCTGCCCTGGCCTGTTGAGAAGACTTAAGCCATAGTCAGGATTTGGAGGAAGTTATCCTTTATTACATGTGGGCTTCAGACTGGGCAAAACCTGTTCCAAGAAACTGAGGCCTCTACAGTCAGATTTTTATTTATTTATTTTTAAACTTTTATTTTTTTATTTATTTCTGTATGTGTATGAATGTACTGTCTGCATTTAGGTCTGTGCACCCGTGTCGTGCAATGCCACGGAGGTCAGAAGAGGGTGTCGGATTCCCCTGGAACTGGAGTTCTCCTGGAATTGGAGTTTCAGACGGTTCTCAGCCACCATGTGGGTGCTGGGGATCGAACCCAGGTCCTCTGTAAGAGCGGTTAGTGCTCTTAACCACTAGGCCACCTCTCCAGCCCTACAGTCATATTTTTATGGGATTTTCCATGTCCTCCCTTAGCAGGAATTGTATAGGTGGATTTGAGACTCCAGCAAAGTATATGTGCCCCTTAGATTATTATAGGAAAATTAAAACAGCCAGAGTTTTACAAAAAAGCAGATATTTTGGCAACTGTGGGGTTGTGACACTCTCCTGTAACACGCTGGTGCCAGTACAAGCCTAGCTACAAATAAGACACATGGTAGCAGGTGCTCCTGAAAGAACACTGCAAGGGGCAGCATTTTCCCAGGCACTCACAGATTGTGATTTTGGGGGTTGTCTGCCTGGTTTGATCTCAATGATGGACTATAGACTGTAGACTAAAATAAACCTCTCTCCAAGGTACTTTTGGTCAGCGTTTTATCACAGCAACAGAAAAGCAAACTAGAATGCATCCTTGTTCATTTTCAAGCATTATGCTAGACAATTCCACATGTCCTCTCATCTAATCACACCAACTCATAGAGAGAAATACGACTGTGATGTTCACTTCATGATCAACATAGTAGGGCCTCAGGGTAAACCCATAGCAGGTCTTCAGCACAGACAATGGGTGTGCCGGGAACTCAGACCCGAATCCAAAACTCATGTTCATTCTCTCATCCTACCCAGACAGGCACAGGCTCATGGAATTGTCTGGGGAAACTCCACGCCATTTTCCCAATGAGGAGTAAGTAAAGGCTAGCTCTTCCTTGTGCCTTCTCTACTTTAGCTCTTTACACTTAGAGCTTCTTGCTACTGATTTAAAAACAAGTGTTCCCATGGCAACACACAGGCAGCCTCCTTTAGCAACCATGGTTATCTTTCATGTTAACCAAGTTGGTTCCCAGACTATTATAGCTTCCTGAAAGTTGCAGAGTCAAAACCAACTGGATCAGTTGGCCAGAACTTATCTTTGTAAAATTCTAACGAAATCATAGTAAAATTTGAAAACTCCTAGAACACCCTTCTCCTGACCTTTCAAAAGGAATTAAAGGGGAAATGCTTACTTGAGTGGTCCACAGTGTGTGTGTGTGTGTGTGTGTGTGTGTGTGTGTGTGTTTAAAATGTGGATGACCAGGATTGGTGGCATACATTTTTTTTTTTGGCAGTGTACATCTTTAATTCTAGCTCTTTTGAAGCAGAGGCAGGCAGGTTTGGTCCACCTAGTGAGTTCCCGGCCAGGTGGGGCTACAGGGAGCCCCTGTCTCAAAAATACCCCCCCAAATGGGTAAATATATACGGATATATATGAGATATATGAGTATGTATATGTGTGTTTATGTGTGTGTGTCTGTACATGTATATACAAGTGTGTGGAGACCAGAAGACAACCTTCCTGTCATCATTCCTAGAGAACACCATCTACCTTGGTTTTTAAGACATGGTCTCGGGGCTGGAGACCTGGCTCAGTGGGTAAGAGCACCAACTGCTCTTGCAAAGGATCTGGGTTCAAATCCCAGCACCCACATAGCGTCTAAGAACCGCCCTTAAGCCGAGCGTGGTACTGCACAGGAGGCAGAGGCAGGAGGATCTCTGTGAGTGCAAGGCCAGCCTGGTCTACATAGTGAGTTTCAGACCAGCTGGGGCTATAAGGAGACCAGGTCTCAAAAAAAAAAAAAAAAAAAAAAAAAGACATGGTCTCTCACCTGTCTGGAGCTCACCCACTAGGCTGGCTGGTCATTGAGCAAGCGTGTCCACCTTCCCAGTACTGGGATTATAAAAGGGTGCCTCTACACCCAAGTATTCTTTAAAAATACGATGTGCTAGTTTTTCAATATAACACAAACTCCAGACACCTGGGAAGAGGGAGCTTCAACTGAAATTTCCCAGATCAGATTGCCCTGTGGCCTGTGTGGGGGGCATTTCCCTGACTTCTTGATTGCTGGTCGATGTAGGAAGGATCAGCCACTGGGGCGGTGCCGAGGGAAAAGGAGCCCAGCAAGCCAGGGGAAGCTTTTGGTCAGTGTTGGTCAGCAATGGAAAGAAAACTAAAACGTGTGGGTTCTGGGGATTGAACTCAGGTCTTATGCTTGGGAGACACGCACTTTACCTACTAAGCCATCATCCCAGTGCCCAGGATGCTTCATAAATTGAAAACATGATTATCTCCTTTGTAAAATGTGAATTATGGGTGTGGAGAGATGGCTCAGCAGTTAATACGTGTTTTGTTCAGAGCACTTGGCAAGAACAAAGTGTCAAAGACTGGGGTACAGTTTTCTGAGTACCAACATCCCATGCCCTCAGCATAGCCCCTAAAGGCTACCTCGCACTGCCCGTCTTGGTATCATTGCTCTTGTTGTGAGAGAATACCATGACAAAAAGCAACTTCTAAGAGAAAGGGGTTTTTAAGCTCACAATTCCACATTTTGGTGGAGTAGCAGGGAAGTTGGTGACGGAAGCTGAGACAGTGCGATCACAGCCACAGTCAGGTCAGAGAGGTGAACACGCACATCCTTAGAACTCAACTGCTGTTGTTTGTATACTTATTTGTTCCAGGACTCCAAACTAGAGAATGGTATCCACCAAGTTCAGGCAGGATCTTCCCACATCACTCCATGGAATCAAGACAACTTCCCCCCACCAAGACATGTCCTCAGGCCAACTCAATGTAGACGATCCCTCTTTGAGACTTTTCAGGTGTTTCCAAGTTGTGTCAAGTTACTAAATAAAGCTGACCAGCACACCTACCCCTCATTGTCTCTCTGTCTGTCTGTCTCTTTCCTGATAGTCTGTCTCCTCTCCTCCCACTTCACCTCTTCCTCTACTCCCTAATGCAGTGAGTTCTTCAACCTTATTCTCCAGCCTCTGTCCCTGGGATTATGCTGTCTACTCAGAGATACCATCATAATAAGCAATGTATATTTGATCTTCAACTTCATTACTGGCATAGAATCTCCTGACTGAGAAGAACTTTTGTTTTTTAGCTATTTATCATGTCTCTTTACAAACCAGACCCCAGTTTATGCTAAATGAAGTGACTCTTAGAAGAGGTATCAGTCATATGACTAAAGGGCTAGAACTCAGTCTTACCCCAACCTCCAGGAAGGAGAGAGGGGCTGTAGATTGAGTTAATCATTGATGTCCATAAACATCCATGCAATGGAACCCCAGTAAATAAAGGGATTCATAGAGCTTTAGGGTTGGATAGTACAATGAGATACTTGGAAGGTGGTGATCCCCAGAAATCTGCACACATTCCTCATATCTTGTTCTGTTTATATGTACCCATTATAATCTCATTTGTAATGAACTAGTAAATATAAAGTGTTTTCCTGGACTCTCTATGAGCCCTTGTTCTAAATTACTCAACTTGAGTGGGGACTACAGGAGCCCTTAATTTATAACCAAGTGGAACCGAAGTGTGGCTGGCCCCAGGACCTACAACTTTGGGAGAAACAGAATGGCTGGTCACTTGAAGGTGGATCAAGAAAGACAGAACACATACGAGCACCCCCTCCCCAGCTGGATGGTGGGACCCTTGGGCTGTGAGGGTTTGGGCACAACTGCTTGCAAATTGGTTTTACATGAAGGATGCTTGTACTCATAAATTATTACTTATTGTTAAAAAATGAAAAAAAAAATACTAAAGAAGTAAAAAAACAAAAAAAAAAAAAAAAAGAAAGAAAGACAGAACATCTGACCTGGGGCAGGGACACCCTTCATTTATTGGGTCTTCCTCAGTTCCAAGTAGTTGTGTGAGAAGTGAATTGAATTAACACACTTCATCTTGTCTGATCACGGAAGGTGAGCAGGGCCCAGCCTGGTTTGTACTTGAATGGGAAAACTGAATTAATCATGGGACACCCAGGTGCTGTCTAGTCAGCTGGATACTGGGATACTGTTGCCACACATTCGGGGGCTGGAGGTATAACTCATTTGATAGAATAGTCAGTGCTCTGATTTGACTGTAAAATGTGCCCCTCAGATTCCTATGTGTAGGAATGACCTTTACAAAATGGACAGAATCTGAACTACTGACTTTTAACCTTGCAACTAAAAAGCTACTGTTTATAATGGAAACAATGTCACTGAACAATGTGCTTTTGTGACCTGGGCAGAAGAGCTTGGGAACCCCAATTTGCCCTCCACCCAAAATAGTGAATGAATGTGAGTGTGCTTGAATAAGCAAACCAAAGTACTGAACACAATGTATTCATATTCTTATCCTAATGAGAAGTCTGATTGGCATTGGGTGTATGAGATATTTGAGGCCTAGGGATCAAAGGGCAAGATTCTCTGATAAGGGTGGATCCAAGTTTATAGATCCCCAACTGATGATGGAGAAATGGTTTTGAATAAAAGTATGGACAAAGCCAGGCTTCAGAGCACAACTTTGGGAAATATCTGGAGAAATGGGTGCCCTCCAAGTTCTAGTTCACTCTGAAAAGCAAAGTCAAGAGTTGGGCTGTTTATTCAGGTTTACCATAATGTATTGTGATACTTTGAATGAACGTGACCCCCATAGACTCCAAATATTTGAATATTTTGTACCCACTTGGTGGTATTGTTCTGTGGGGTCTTAGTAGGTGTGGCCATGCTAGAGGTAGCATGTCACTGGGGTGGGCTTAGAGAGTCCTTAAGCCTTGCCAGATCTTCAGTTAGTTTCTCCTTCCTGTCCCTGCTTGAAGCTGTGCTTCCTCTGCTTTCTTCTCTGGCAACCTCCTTCCAGCATGCCTCCTCTGCCTTTAAGGACCCTTACCCCTGGAACCATAAGTTCAAATAAACGTTTCCTTCTATAAGTTACCTTGTTCATGGTGTTTAACCACAGCAACAGGAAAATAACTAATACACTGGCTTAGTGGTACTGCACATGTGGTTGTGTATGTGGTCCCAAGACGGCAGCGCTAGCTGAGAGAAGTGGTGAAGGTATTTAATGCCAGCACCTGAGACGCAGAGGCAGATGGATCTCTGTGAGATCCAGGCCAGGCCTGGTCTGCATAGTGTAGGCTACCTGGGGCTACAGGGAGATCACGTCTCAGCCAAACCAAACCCAACCGAACCAAACCAAACCAACACAAAACAAAACAAAAAAAAAACCAAGATGGTAGTGCTGTTTTGGGAAGTTATGGAACCTTTTAGCTAGAGTTCTGATGTTGCCTAGGTGACCCTTAAAGGTGATACACATTTCCAATTCAATTCTGAGATCTCTGTTTTCTGATCCACTATGACGTGACTAGCCACTGCCAGCCCTACCATGGCCTGAGCTACCAAACCATCCAGCTTTCCCACCATGATGGCTGTCCCCTTTAAACTATGCACTGAAATTAAACCTCTCTTCCCTGAAGATGCTTCTGCCACATATTCTAGACCATGGAAGAGAGAGGCAGCTGATACTGTGTCCTAGTTAGTATCAGCTGTCGACTTGACACAGCCCAGCATCATCTGAATGATTGCCCAGGTCTGACTGGCTTGTGGCCATATGTGTGAGGAACTTTCTTGTTTTTTTCACTGATGTGGGAGGCCTAGCTGGGCAGGTGGGCCTGTGCTGTACAGACAGCTAGCTAAGCATAGGCCTGGGGAGTTTCAGCTCAAGTTCCTGCTCTCTCTTCCTTCAACTATAAACTGTGACCTTGAAGTATAAGGTGAAATTAACTGTTTCTTCCCAAATGGCTTTTGGTCAGTGTTTTATCACAGCAACAGAAAAACAGACTAGAACAAACTAGTATACAGGAGACCCTTGGGCCTGCCTCCAGCACTACAGGAAAAAAACAAGGTAAACACATTCTGTGTGTAGCTAGTGAAGTGTTTTAATTTTTAAATTGCAAATTAACCATACAGTGAATTATCTGATAGCAAATTGGTTTGTAAAAAACTGACCAAAAACCAGAATTCAGTCCCCAATTATTCATCCAATTCACTTTCATTTAAGTTATATTTCTGCATACTTGGTAATAAATACAACGAGCTTGCCTTTTTGGTGTGGACATTTTTTTTCTCTACTTTTGGCAAAAATGAATTTTCCCAAATATTTTTCAAACTTGCTTTTAAAAAAATGCAGTATAGTTCAGATGTTAATGGCTTCATTTTAATTTGCTCCTATTCTTGTTAATAATAAAATCTACTTAATGTGAGTTAAAAACTAAAAGTCTGTCAGGGTAATTCACAAGCATTTTAAAACTCCACAGCAATTCTGTGAAGATTCCCTGTTCGTGTTCTTAAGAACTTCCAATGGGTAGATTAACCAGCCTTGGCATCTACAGAAATATCAAACAAATTAAAATTGGACTCCTGGTAACAATTGGGGAGAATGAATATTCGCGCCCTTCAGCACAATATTAGATCCGGTTGTCTGGGTGCCTCACACAACGTTTAAGAAGAACATTTTTATTGAATAACCATCCTGCTAGAATCTCTTGAGGTGAGTGGGTGTAGGGCGCCTAACGTGACTGTCAGAAACACACCGGAGAACGCCACGGATCAAATTTAAAATAATGCAGTCCCCCTTAGTATTGATCTTAGCAGCCATCTCTATTTGTAGTGAGAAAGCAAATTTTTGTGTGAAAAATTTAATTTATAAGGCTTTTACGTTTTATTAAAATTGCAGCCTTAAAGAGATTACCTCTATAATAGTTGTCTCCAATTTACAGTTGGAGAGCGACCTCATCATCGTCATATTTCTTGTTCTGGGGGGGAGGCAAGAAAGTCTCTCATATCAAAACCTTTGCGGCACCTAGAAGGTAAGTTTCATTAGGACTCATTATAAATAGTTGTTACATGTAGGGGCCACAGAGGGGTTCAATGTTTATGGCAATCTGAGGCTTTTCTTCCTTTCGATGTTCAGATGGGTCAACCTTTCAGTTGGCACTTTCTGGTATATCCTACTCAATGCAAAGCTGTATCTTTTCCTTCTCAGCTGTTAAGTTGGTGACATTTTGTCCTGTTGGAACACACAAATCTTTTCCCATAGTTAGTTTTAAGATTTGAATTGCAAGGTTTTTGACGAGAAGGTTTCATGTCTATCTGTACCCCCCCCTTTTTTTTTAACCCATGAGTCTCCAGAAGACAGTTGTATCAAAATTCTTTGTCACACATTTCATTTGTAAACATTTTATTCCACTCTATAGGGAGTCTTTTCAAATTTCCAGCAGTGCCTTTTGCAGAGCAACAGTTTCTAATTTCAGTGATCTATTATTACCACATATATCAAATGTATATATTTATTTGTTGTATGGATCATACTTTTGATGTCTTACCCCAAAATATTTGCTTAATCCACCTCATATATATTTTCCTCTGTTTGACTCTGAAAGTTTTATGATGGTATGTTTCATATCTAGATCATTCTGAGTTAATTTGCGGATATAATTGAAAGTATGGATCAAAACCCTTTTGCAAATGAATATGTAGTTGAAGTAGAAAAAAAAATAAAATAAAATTGCAGCCTTAAGACATCTACAAATCCATTTCCCAAACCTTTGAGACTCTCACAACGTCTAAATGATCCCCCATTTCCACAGTGGATTATAACTTCAAGGGCAGTGCCAACTGCTGCAGGATTAAACCCCTTAGGGTTAATCTCTGTGAGAATTCCGTTTATATTAGAAGAAAAGCACTTTGCTATGTATTTATACATTAAAAATAGGTCTTAATGTGAAGCTTTGATATACAATCCTATTTCATCTTTACAACAATCTCCTACTGTAGGTATCCATGCCACCATTCAAAGTTGAAGCTCTGGAAACTCAGAGACACTAGGTGTCATTTTCAAGTTCACACAGCTTGTGAGATGAAGATATTCATTCAATTCAAATCTCCTGGGTTGGAATCAGTAATAAATTAAAGCAACAGACAGATATATTGTTTATCATATACAGAGATCTTCCATTCAATTTTGTGAATGTGTGTTTATTGTGTGTTTGTATTTATTTGCTCATGTGTTTCTGAGTGTGAATGCACACGTGTGTGTGTGTGTGTGTGTGTGTGTGTGTAGGCTGGCCAGAGGGCAAATTCAGATGTTGTTCAACAGGTATAGTTCTTGTTTCTTTTAGCCAGGGTCTCTCACTGGCCTGGAAATCACCAAGCAGGCAAGGCTGGCTAGCCAGCACGCCCTGGGCAGATCCACCAGTCTGTGCCTCCCTAGTTGAGATAATAGGTATGCACACCACCAATGCAAATGGTTTTATGCAGTGCTGGGGATGGAGTCCAGGGCTCTGGCCATGCTCACTGGCCACTGTACTGACTGGGCTTACACCCAGTCCACATAAGTGTTTTCTGGGATGTATTTCAGTCACAATAAGCCCAAAGCAACTAACAGAACACCCTGTGCTCCCACTCTAGCTTATGGCTGTCTTTAGTGTTCTGAAGCATGGCTATGTTTATCTTTTTACATGTTAACTGTGCCTACAAAGACAAAATTGAGTAGGCAGCTATACCAGAATGCACAGCCTGTAAAAAAATGAAAATATTTGTGATGTAGAACTTTAAAGAAAAATGTAACTGTCTTCTGTACTGGACATGAAGAATTAGCCAACTTGGGGGCAGGTGTGGTACGGGTCTGTATTCTACCTTGGTGTTTTAAGGTAGGGCTTCTCACTTTTTAAAAGTTTTTAAAAAAACTTTTTTTAAATTTATGTGTATGTGTGCGTGTGAGTGCATGCCGCATGTCTGCAGGTACCCACAGAGGCTGGAAGAGGACATCTGGTCCCCTGGAACTGCAATTACAGGTGGTTGTGAACCACCCCATGTGTGTACTAGGAACTGAACTCGGGTCCTCTGGAAGAGCAGCAAGTGCTTTAACCACTGAGCCGTCTCTCCAGCCCCAGGGTCTTTCATTTTTATTTATTTATTTTTTGGTCTTTTCGAGACAGGGTCTCCCTGTAGCCCCAGCTGTCCTGGAACTCAGTCTATAGACCAGGCTGACCTTGAACTCACAAAGATCCACCTGCCTCTGCCTCCCAAGTGCGGATTAAAGGCATGCACCACCACTCCCAGCATATCCAAGGCTGACAGAGATCCACCTGTCTCTGTCTCCGCAGCTCTGGGATTACAAGTGCATGCCACTCTGCCCAGCTCTTTGGTTTTGGGTTTCTGTTTGTTTGGTTTTTTTTAATTTTTTTTAATTTTATTTCTGTATGTGTACGAATGTACTGTCTGCATGCAAGTCTGTGCACCCGTGTCGTGCAATGCCACAGAGGTCAGAAGAGGGTGTGGGATTCCCCTGGAACTGGAGTTCTCCTGGAATTGGAGTTTCAGACGGTTCTTGGCCGCCATGTGGGTGCTGGGGATCGAACCCGGGTCCTCTGCAAGAGCAGTCGGCGCTCTTAACCGCTAGGCCATCTCTCCAGCCCTCTGTTTGTTTTTTTAAACAAGCACTTGACCAGCTGAGCCATCTCCCCAGCCTTTGTAGAACACTTTTCATAACCAAATCACAAATGGAGCAGATTACAATGGCCAAAGTAAATAAATATTATCAAATGTTTTCCCTTCTTCATCTATTGGATGACCTAAAGTCAGCTTTCTGCTTTCTGGAACGAACTGGCATTTTCTGTGATCTATCTTGGGCCTTTTAAAGCACAAAAGCCGAATGTCACCTTCTGTGAGTTGTACAACATGAGGGCCTGTCACTCTGGTGACAGAACACTCTTGGGGGTAGTGCTGCTTCAAAAGGCATCAGACAGGTAACGACATTATGAATTATTTGTTGCTACAGCAAGGGAATATTTTGAACAGCTTTTGGATGCATTGTGGCTGCATCAAAGAATATTTTTGTCCCAAGATAGAGGGTTTCCAAGACAGACAGCTGGCTGGAGTTCCTTAGTGTTTGGTGCTCTGGGTATTTGCAAGATCTTCCTTCTGACATGTTCCATGTTCTAGACACAAGGTCTTTGGCCTCTTTGGGGCCTGGTCACCTTCTCTGTAAAATGAATAGGTCACACTAGATAATGAATGAGTGCTTTCTACAGGCTCCCAAATATGTAGACATATGATTCCAATTTTATAAGACCACATCTTAGGGAAATTAACTTACAGCACAGCAAGGGTCTAAATTAGCTACAGAAATGTCTACCCAAATAGGTAAGGTAATCTCTTAAGTCAAATTACTTCTATTTGAATCCTGACACTAGATAATTTATTTAAATAATTTAATTTTCATGATCTTGGGAAATGGCTCACTAGATAAACAGCTTACTATGAAACATGAAGACCAGAGTTTGAATGCCCAGTACCCATGTAAAAATCGGGCAAACACAGCTGGGTATGGTGGCGTATGCCTTTAATCCTAGCACTTGGGAGGCAGAGGCAGGCGGATCTTTGTGAGTTCAAGGCCAGCCTGGTCTACAAAGTGAGTTCCAGGACAGCTAGAGCTACAGGGAGACCCTGTCTCGAAAAGACCAAAAAAAGAAAAAAAAAAAAAAGAATCGGGCAAGCACAGCAGCTATCTATAATCTTATAATTCAGGAAACAGACACAAGGGATCACCAGGCAAGCTGGCCAGCTAGACTAGTCATAACTGATAAACTTCAGGCTCAGTAGAGAGAATCTGCTTCAATAAATAACATGGAGAACAATTAAGGAAGACGTCTGGTCTCCATACACTCATATACTAATATATGTACAGGTAAGCACTATAGGTAAGCACACCACACACAAGTATCCAAGAAAAAAAAATCTAGTTTTCAATTCTTTATATATAAAGTAGTCTGAGAGCTATATTAGTTACTTTCCTTGTTGCTGTGACAAAACACCTGACAAAGGAGATTTAGGAAAAGAAGAGATTATTCTGGCTCAGAGATTGAGGACACAGTCCATTATGGTGGGAAGGCATGGCGGTAGGAAGGTGAGGCAGCTGTTCACATGGCATCCACAGTCAGGAAGCAGAGAGATGAATGCTGGTGCTCAGCTCACTTTCTCCTTTTCATTCAGTCCAGGACCCCAGCCCATGGGATGGTGCTGCCCACAGTCAGGGTGGGTCTTCCCACTTCAATTAACCCACACTAGAAACTCTGCTACAGATCCATACCCAAAGATGCAGCCTAGGTGATCCTAAACTCTGTCTCTGCTATAGATCCACACCCAAAGATGCATCCTAGGTGATCCTAAACTCTGTCTCTGCTACAGATCCACACCCAAAGATGCGTCCTAGGTGATCCTAAACTCTGTCTATGCTACAGATCCACACCCAAAGATGCGTCCTAGGTGATCCTAAACTCTGTCTATGCTACAGATCCACACCCAAAGATGCGTCCTAGGTGACCCTAAACTCTGTCTCTGCTACAGATCCACACCCAAAGATGCGTCCTAGGTGATCCTAAACTCTGTCTCTGCTATAGATCCACACCCAAAGATGCGTTCTAGGTGATCCTAAACCCTGTTGAGTTGACAGCCACAAGTACCCATAATACCCCCATACCCTCTCATTTTCCCCATCCTCCCTCCCTCCACCCATTAATACCTTTCTTTCTTCCAAATCGTCCCCTATGTTCATGTGATTTTTATTTCACACATATGTCCTTTATTCACCTATATGTACATAAGCATACATCAACATGTAAAAGAAAACAAACAGTATCTGTCTTTCTGAGTGTAGTTCATTTTGCTTAATATGATGATTTCCAGTTCCATCTATTTTCCTGCTGTTACGCAGCAATTTCTTCTCAGATAAGGAATTCTATCTTGGAAGGAAGCTCAGTGAGACAGGGGATGTTCTAAAGAGAGCAGAAACACTCCTGCGGAAACTCCTTGAGCTCAGGAAGTAAACAATTCAGTAGCTTCAGGAAGTCTCTGAAACTGGCTGATGCTCTAGGACCCTCCCTCCCCACACATATGCAAGCACTAAGAACTGCTGAAGGATGCTCTCAGACTAACTAAGCTGACTGAAAAGGACACTTCCAACCTGTCCAGCTGCCTGCAGGTTGTGTGGTGTACTCCAGCTTTCGTGAGCTGTCACCCATGCTGGGGTGGCTTTAGCAATGCAGCTGTCTGTGAGTCATTTCTTCTGTAAGTGACCCCTCACCCACACTCCTGTAAGTAACCATTCATCCACACTCCTTTAAGTGACCCCCTCACCCACACTCCTGTAAGTGAGCCCAATAAACTCATTGGCTTACCAACTGGACTTTGCAGGTGTCTGTGCTTTGCTCTGTCCTTGGTCCCCTAGATGAAGTGAATAGATGTTTGGTCACATCTTCCCAGGAAGAGTCACACAACACCTACAGATGATATAATTTCATTTCTCTTATTAATCTTTTTGTTTTATGCTTTTCTCTTATTAATCCACCTCTTTTCAGTCCTGAAGCTTGCCAAGCGTGAGGAAAATATATTATTTTTTCCCTTCTACAGTCAGACTCTTTCCATAAAACTCTAAGGCTGCCCTTCCTGTTCAAGGCAAATTCCAGCTTATACCCTCTGGGCAGCATCAGAAGAAAGCAGAAACCTATTTTATTATGAAATAGAATGACAGTGGCTCACTTATTACAGTAATAATATCAGCATGGAGAGGTAAATTCTATGTTGGAGCACAGTGAACTATTCATGAGAGTTGGATCATTATGTGTCACCCACCCCACCCCCAAAGCACAAGGACTTACTATGGACAGGAAAGGAGATCACCAGTCTCCAGGGCACTTCCAGGAAGTGGACAGGTTCTGAAATATTTAAACTCATAGGAAGTCAGCTATGGAAACTTGGCCTAGGGTGGGCTAGGGCATCTCTTCATTAGTTTTTTTGCTCATCCGCCTCCTATAACAATGTGAAATTAATTCAGACCCATAGAGCAAGCAAAGAGAATCTCATAGGATCTGATTTTTTAATAAACTAAAATAATAAAACTGTTTGTTTGTTGTTTGTTTGTTTGTTTGGCAGTACTGGGTATTGAAGTCAAAGAAATCATGTATGCTAGGCAAACACTACCAAACCACACACCACCCTCCTTACTGGGTGATTCCATGCGACTGCCTTACCACTGAGCCACAACCCAGCCTCTCACTGGGGGATTCTAGGCAGGTGCTCTACCACTGAGCCACACCCCAGCCCCTCACTGGGGGATTCTAGGCAGGTGCTCTACCACTGAGCCACACCCCAGCCTCTCACTGGGGGATTCTAGGCAGGTGCTCTACCACTGAGCCACACCCCAGCCACTCACTGGGGGATTCTAGGCAGGTGCTCTACCNTAAGGATCCCGACCTGGCCTACGTAAGGATCCCGACCTGGCCTACGTAAGGATCCCGACCTGGCCTACGTAAGGATCCCGACCTGGTCTACGTAAGGATCCCGACCTGGCCTACGTAAGGATCCCGACCTGGTCTACGTAAGGATCCCGACCTGGTCTACGTAAGGATCCCGACCTGGTCTTTTGGGAGCCAGTGCTGACTCTTCCCCAGTTCATCATGGAGGCTGCACAAGTTTCAGAAATTGCCTTTTCTATACATGATGCCCTTCTAAGACTCCCCTACATGGAAATTAGTGGATTGTTCATAGGGTGAAATTCAAGTTTCTTAACAGTGCAGACCCAGTTCTCTGTGACCTGGCCTCTCTGTCCCCATGTACTATGCTGTTTCTCACCTTTTCCCCTCAGCTCATGGCTTGTCCCCTATGTACACACTGTTCAAGGTCCTCTTAATAATATTCCAGAGAACTGAACCATCACCTTTTGCAAATCATCACACAAACCATCACCTGCACCCCCAAGAAGTTCTATTTTTCCATTCACCCATGGACATGTCCAGATCTGAAGGTGCCAGATTATATTTTAACTTTTAGCTTATATATCTGTTTTCTTCCTTTATCTGATGATCTGCTTGATATTATGACTTACTTTTTTTTTATTTTTTTTATTTTTGTATGTGTATGAATGTACTGTCTGCATGCAGGTCTGTGCACCCGTGTCGTGCAATGCCGCGGAGGTCAGAAGAGGGTCTCGTATTCCCCTGGAACTGGAGTTCTCCTGGAATTGGAGTTACAGACGGTTCTTAGCCGCCATGTGGGTGCTGGGGATCGAACCCGGGTCCTCTGCAAGAGCGTCGGTGCTCTTAACCGCTAGGCTATCTCTCCAGCCCCTGTTTTGTCTTTGAAACAAGGTCTCTCACTAGTCTGGAGCTCACTGATTAGACTAGTCTGGTTGGCCAGAGAACTCCAGGGATCCATCAGCGTCCATCTCCCCAGTACTGGGATTATAGTGGCTGCTTTTTTATACGGGTTCTGGAGAAACAAATTCAGGTCCTCATGTTTGCACAGCAAGCATTTTCCAACTATGTCATTTCCCCAACCTCTATTTTTAAATTATTTATTTATTGATGATTGGTTAATATTTTATGTATATGGGTGTTTTGCTTGCATTTATGTAAGCGCACCATGTATATGCAATGCCCATAAAGGCCAGAAGAGTGCATCAGATGACCTGGAACTGGAGTTATAGATGGTTGTTCACCATCATGGAAGTGCTGGGAACTGAATCTGGGTCTGTAAGAGCCCAGTGCCATGGTTCCAGTTCACCAAGTCCCCCCCCCCTTTTTTTACTATTAATTTTTAATCGAGCTGTATATTTTCTTTCTGTTTGGGCCTTGAGAGAACTTTCTGTATCCTTGAAGCTAGACTTCTGATAAATGTGTTTCAGAAGTATTTTGTGACAGGTTGTAGTTGATCTTTTCATTCTTTGAATAGTGTCTTCTGAACGTAAAGATTTTAAATTCTGAAAAAGCACAATTTATCTTTGCTTTTTTTCTTTTATTCTTTTTTAAGGATTGTGGTTTTGATATCCTGTCACCCTCAATCAGACAAAGATTTTCTCCAGGAAGTTTTATGGTTTGCTCTTAATACATTCTAGGACCCATTTCTGTATATGGTCCCAAGATATGAATCGAGGTGCATCCATTGGCTTGTTAATATCCAACTGTTCTAGAAACTTGGTGACAAGATTATGTGTGCTGGAAAGATGCTAAGGCACTTGCCACCAAGCCTGACAGCCCGAGTTTGATTTTGGCGGCCCACATGTTATAAGGAGAGAACTGCCTCCCATGAATTACCTACCCCTGACGCCCCCCCCAGCTTCCTACGCACGCCCCTCTACCCACTGAGCCACGTCACTGGTCCCACTATACAGATTTTAGAATTGCTTTTCACTGAATTCATAAATTGATTTGCGAATAATTAACATCTTAACAATATCTAATCTCTTAGTGGGTGACTATGCTTATTTTATTAGGTAATTGAACAAATTTTATTGATCATATTTCTATATCTTTGGCATATATGCCCTACACAGAATTTGCTAGTTTTGTACTTAAAGATTTAATGGCGATTTGTGTGACTATCATAAGGAATTAAAGTTTCAAATATTCATTGCTAGTACACATAAACTCCAAATCACATTTTTGTTTCTTAGTTTGTTTTTACTTATTATTTTTATTTCGCGTGTGTGAATGTATTGCGTGCATGTATGTAAGTGCACCTGTGTCATATACAATGCCTGAAAATAGTGTCAGATCCCTTGGAACTGCAGATACAGGTGGTTAGCTACCGTGTGGCTGCTGGGAAGTGAACCCATCTCCTCTGTGAGAGTAGCCAGTGCTCTTAACCACTGAGACATCTCTTCAAGCCCCTATTATTTTTTTTAAAGACAGGGTCTTCCTGTAGCCCAAGTTGGTCTGGAACTTGATATGTAGACAAGGCTGGCCTGGAACTCACAGAAATCCACCTACCTTTGCCTCTCGAGTGCTGGGATCATAGGTGTGCTACCATGACTGGTCCAAATTACATTTTTAAGCTAGTGACTGTAACTTTGCCTCTATCTATCTATCTATCTATCTATCTATCTATCTAATCTATCATTTATCTATTATTTACTTATGTATGTTTCAGCAACTTTTCTGTTACTGTGATAAATGCCATGACCAAAAGCTTCTTATGGAAGATTCTATTTTGACTTACAGTTCCGGAAAGATAAGAGTCCATCATAGTAGGGAGGTGTGTCAGCAAGCTGCAGGCCTGGCAGCTGGAGCAGGAAGCTAAGTGCTCACATCTCCCATGGAAAACAGGAAGGAAGGAGGGACGGATGGAAGGAGAGAGAGATGAGAGAAGGAACTGCAAGTGGACCCAGGCTGTAAACCCTCAAAGCCTGCCCCCAGGGATGTATCTCCTCCAGCCAGGTTACACCTCCTAAAGCTCTACAAACAGCACCACCAACAAGGAACTCAGTGTTCAACTATGTAAGTCTATCATTCAAACCAGCACTGCATCCTTTGGGTTCATGTGGAGGTCTGGGAACAAGTTGGGGATGTCAGTCATCAGGCTTGGTAAGTGCCTTTACCCACTGAGTCATGTCATTGGCCCCAAATATCTTTTCTGTATCAATCTTGTACACTGTACCTTTGATGGACTAAATTATTAGTTTTTAGGAGGCTCTTTATGTATTCTTTTGTATTTACCATGTAGAGAACCGCACCATTTTACAGTGGAGATGCTTGTCCATTTCTAATCTACATGAACTCATTTCTCTATGTTGTTAACTAGGAAGACATTGATAGTGTTTAATAGAAGACATTAGCACTAAAACATCTGCTAACATTACTAATCATAACTTTTAATAAAAAATAACTGATTTCTGTGTCATAGAGGAAGTTGGGAAGAATATACTTGAAAAGCTCATTGTCATACACAAATGCTTCAATAAACTATTAAAAGTCATTAATATGGGGCTGGAGAGATGGCCTAGCAGTTAAGAGCACCGACTGCTCTTGCAGAGGACCCGGGTTCGATCCCCAGCACCCGCATGTGGCTGAGAACCATCTTTAACTCCAGTTCCATGGGAATCCGACACCCTCTTCTGACCTCCACGGCATTGCACAACACGGGTGCACAAACCTGCATACAGACAGTACATTCATATACATAAAAAAATTTAAAAAGTCATTAATATGTATGAAGGCTTAATATTCATGAATACATAAGGAACTTTCTGTATAATCCCAATACTTCTCTCTTTCTTAATGTAGTTGTGATGGTTAGCTCTAATTGTCACCTTGATACAACCTAGAATCAACTGGGAAGGGAGTCTCCATGAGGAATTGTGTAGATCAGACTGACCTGTACACATGTCTGTGGCAGAGTATCTTGATTGATAATTGATATAAGAAGACTCAGCCCACCATGGGCAGCACCATCCCCTAAGCAGGGGGTCTTGCACTGTGTAAGTTTAGAGAGTGAGCTGAACACTAACAAGCATGGATGCATTTCTCCCTGTCTGACTATGAATGTGATGTGACAAGCTGCTTCAGCTCCTGCCTTGACTTCCCCACAGTGGTGGGCTGGAATTATGAGCTAAAATAAACCTTTTCTCCTCTAAGTAGCTTTTCATCAGAATATTCTATCATAGCATCAGAAATGAAACAAGGACAGTGTTGTTCCTCAAGAACCATCCACCTTGTTTTTTGAGAAAGGGTCTCTCACTGAACCTGGGGCTCACCAAGTAGACTAGGCTTGCTGGTCAGTGAGCCCCAAAGATCTATCTGTCCCTGGCTCCCCTGGGCTGGATGACAAGAGTATACCTCTGCACTGGGATTTGACATGGGTTCTGGGGATAAAACTTGGGTCCTTATGCTTGCATAGAAACCACTTTGTCTACTGAGCCAGTGCCCCAGTTCCAGACACATTTTTCAAGCAGTATAATTTAATTGAATCTGTCAGGTTAGTCCACTTGAGTATTGCCACAGTACAACCAATAGAAATAATAATTTTCAGAAAGATGGTATCTTGACACTCATGTAAATATAAAATGAACATGTGTCAAAGACCTTATTTAATTTGCTCATTAATGGCATGTTAAGACTGGTTCAAAGAACAGCTGAAGAGCTGGATATTTAAAGATAATTTATCAAAAAAAATGTAGGGGCTGGAAAGATGGCTCAGCAGTTAAAAGCACTAGATGCTCTTTCAGTGGCCCCAGGTTCAGTTCCCAGCACCCACAGGGTGACCAACAACCATCTGTAACTCCAGTTCCAGGGGATGCAACACCGTCTTCTGACTTTTGTGGGCATTGCAGGACACTGGTGTACCTACTTACAGGCAGGCATTACACTCATACACACACACACACACACACACACACACACACACACAAAGGCCAACAAGGTAACAAATCATCATTTGGGAGATATTTATTCTATCCAACTGAAATTATCTCTTAGACAAAAACCTCCAGGTTAATTGTAACTTTGTGTATGTTATGGTTTAAAAAATGTGAAATGGCTCCCACAGGTCCACATATTGTAACACCTGGTCCCCAGCAGGTGGCGTTGTTTAGGAAAGCTGTGGGTCCTCTAGGAGGTGGGAACTGGCTGGAGGAAGTGAGTCACTGGGGGCAGACCTTGAGATTTGTAGCCTGTCTCTATTTCCTGTCTAGTCTCTACTTCCTGACCTCAGTTGCAATGTAACTAGGTCTATCCTATTCTTAGGTTTACTCCTTCTGCACTGAGGTAGGACTGTGTCCCTTCTTAAACCACAAACCAGAATAAACCCTTCTTTTCTGAAGTTACCTTTGTCAGGTATTTTTGTCACAGCAACAAAAAGTAACTAATACACCATAATAGTAACTTTTAATGAATAGTAACCAGAGTTCACCAATATACTCCCTATGTTGGGTGGGTCTGCACCTCTACACAGCATTAAAGTCCATTTCTGCTTGCTTCTTTGACTTATTTCCAAGTTTGCATAATTGTTCTTCCCATGCAAGAGAAAGTTGTCTTCTTGGGAGATAAAAGCTTCATGCCATTGTCCTTGAAGAGCAAAAATTGTAAAAATTGATTTCTCTTGATTGATTAGAAAAGACCCACTTTCTTTTGTCCAAACTACAAACAATTATGGGTTAAGGGGAAATTATGGGTTTTAACCCCCACCATTCTGCTGACATTGTTGGAAATACTATTCTCTGAGAAAGGTCTGTCAGTTCTTTTTTAAGAGAGCCATAATCAGTAAAAGATGGGAATAGATGTAAAGTAACTCACATGCATCTGTTCTAGTTACTTTCTGTTGCTGTGATAAGCACCATGACCAAAAGCACCTTGGAGAGAGACTTCCTGATCATTACACTTCCAGGTCAGTCCATCACTGAGGAGGGCAGGGCAGGAACTCAAGCAGGAACTTGAAGCAGAAACCATGGACAATGCTGCTTCCAGGCTCACTCACAGGCTCATCAGGCTCAGCCATCTTTCTTACATAGCCTAGGACCACCTGCCTAGGGGATGGTGCAGTGCTCCTTCATCAATTAATAGTTCCCACAGATATGACCACAGACCAATCTGATCTGGGAAATGCTTCAGTTGAGACTATCTCAGATGACCCTAGGCTATGTGAAGATGACAGCTGAAGCTCACTAGGAAAGATCACATTAGATAAAGCTGACTTAAGTGGAGAAGATGGAGAAGAGCTTGCCTTTTCCTCAGGGATGTGTGCTGTGGTTTAAGTTTGAAATTGTCCCACAGACTTGTATTTGAACATTTGCTCCCAGGCTTTGGGGTGGAAGGCATGGCCAGCAGAGGTAGGTCACTGGGAGTGGACTTTTGACAGATATAGCCTGGTTTTGTTTCTGACCTGAGCTCTCTGCTTCAGTCAGCTGCCTTGATGTGAACGCCTGACCACCTGCTACAAGGTTGCAAGGCTCATAAATCAAGTTACTCCAGCCACCGTGATGGACTGTATGCTCTAAACTGTGAGACACAAGAAGTTCTTTTCTTAAGCTGTTTCTCTCAGTCATTTTGTCACAGTGATGAGAAAAGAAATGAACACAGAGTGCCCCAGGGTTCTTGAAATAGACTCAGTAGGATACATGAAGAGGATTAATTGGGGGAATTGGGACACATGATTCTGAAAACTAAAATGTCTCACATGAGGTTACCTGCAAGGTGGACACTGAGTTGCTGTTGATGTGGCAGAGGTCAATCCAATGTCTTGAGAACTGAGGGTGGGTGGATATAACTGGAGTCCAAAATCTGGAGAGCCTGAGGATTGTGCTGGATAGGAGATGAAGAGGAGGAGGAAGAGGAGGAGGAGGAGGAGGAGGAGGAGGAGGAAGAGGAAGAGGAGGAGGAGGAGGAGGAGGAAGAGGAGGAAGAGGAGGAAGAGGAAGAGGAGGAGGAAGAGAAGGAAGAGGAAGAGGAGGAGGAAGAGGAGGAGAAGGAAGAGGAGGAGGAAGAGGAGGAAGAGAAGGAAGAGGAGGAGGAGGAAGAGGAGGAAGAGGAGGAGGAAGAGAAGGAAGAGGAGGAGGAAGAGGAGGAAGAGAAGGAAGAGGAGGAGGAGGAAGAGGAGGAAGAGGAGGAGGAAGAGAAGGAAGAGGAGGAAGAGGAGGAGGAAGAGAAGAGGAGGAGGAGGAAGAGAAGGAAGAGGAGGAGGAGGAAGAGGAGGAAGAGGAGGAGGAAGAGAAGGAAGAGGAGGAGGAAGAGGAGGAGGAAGAGAAGAGGAGGAGAAGGAAGAGGAGGAAGAGGAGGAGGAAGAGGAAGAAGAGGAGGAGAAAGAGGAGGAAGAGGAAGAGGAGGAGGAGAAAGAGGAGGAGGAGGAAGAGGAGGAGGAAAACAGGAGACAGAGAGGAGCTGGAAACATGGCACAGTCTCCAAGAGCATGCCGCAAAGGACCCATTACCATCAACTAAGCCCCACATCCAAGTTTCTGGCACCTCCCAGTATTCCATGAAGCCCACTTGCCCAGGGATAACACCCACCTACAGTGGCCTGGTCCCTCCTACATCAATCGTCAATTAAGACAATGTCTCAGAGACACGCCCACAGGTCAGTCTGATGAAGAAAATTCCTCCACTAAGGTTCCCTCTTCCCATGTGTGTTGACAACTGAGATGAGACACAATACTTCCTTAAAGCTCTGCCTCTGACCTCTGTAGCCTTGAGACCTAAGCCTTTCACATATGATAGTTCATATCTAAGCCATAGCACACATATGATATTTCACATTTAAACTGTTGTGCACATCCTGCCTTCTCACAGTAGGGGAAAGGTGAGAAAAATAAATAATTTCCTTAGGTCCAGAAACACAAGGAAAGACTGCTTCACACTTCACGATGACTATAGTGGCTTCTTTTCTCACCTATCAGACAGAACATTTTAGAAAACATAAAATATTTTTAAAGAAGATTAAATATCTGTCCATATTATGCCAAAAAATGAATATGGAATAGTAAAAAGAAAGCAATTAATCCACACTTAAAACTAATTGCCTAACCCAGTGGGTCTTTAAATTATTCATTAACGCTATTTAAAAATAATTGCCGTTTATGAGGAAAACCAAATGTGGATTTCTTTTAGGAATGACAAAGAAAGGTTTCTTTTAAAAAAAAATTTACCAACTGGTCCCAGCTCTTAAAAGCAGTCCATTTTTCAGACCAGTTTAGCATTCCCACCATGACCTTACCCCAGTCTAATCACCATTAGCCTTTATCATTCCAATATTTCATGAGTTTTCCTGAAACTGGTTTTTAACTCATAAAGAAACATCTTTTTTTTTTTTTTTAATATGATGGACGAGAGGCTGGGGAGATAGCTCAGTCAATAAAGTGCTTGCCCTGCAAGTGTGAGGATCTGGGTTTGATAATCGAGCTCCACATGAAATTCCATGCAGGGCACACATGCTTGTAACCCAGGACTGGGGAGGTGGAGGCAGTGGATCCCTGGGACTTGCCATCCAGCCAGCCTTGTCTACTTGGCCCGGTGAGAAATGCTGTCTCAAAAAATAAGGTAGAGAGAAATCAAGAAAGGCACCTGTCAATCTCTGGCCTCTGTGAACACACATAGGCACACGTGTGTACATCCATTTGAACACACACATGCACACACCCAAATACGAAAGCCGACCCAAAAGGATGAAAGAAAAAGGTTCAGAGAACAAAGTAGGAACCCATGGGCAAGATACAAAAGTCCCTTCACATCTGCCCCTTCTAGTCCTTCTCCTCCAGCTAAGGAAGGCGGGATCTCTACATTCTGTAGAAGCCGCTCAGGACATCTGAACTCTCTCCCTTTCTCACGTTACCTCACGCCCCAGGGTATTTTTTTCCCCTTGTTTCTTTGCTTCCTTCAAAGAACCTTCAGATCTGTAGCCATTAAATGGTGGAACTGGAAAGGACTTTTATCTACTTAGTGGTTTTTACATTGTATTCACTGGCATGCCAGGAGTTCCTCAGTGGAACGGGGTTGCTGAGACTCAGGATTGGTGATCCCCAACCCTGCCCCAACTCCCCATCTCCAAGTTTCCATCTGAGGACGGTGCTTTGAACTTTTTAAGATGACATTTGAGGGGCTGGAGAGATGGCCTAGCAGTTAAGAGCGCCAACTGCTTTTGCAGAGGACCTGGGTTCGATCCCCAGCATCCACATGGCGGCTGAGAGCCGTCCTTGACTCCACTTCCAGGGGGACATCCGCCAACACCCTCTTCTGACCTCCGCAGCATTGCACGACATGGGTGCGCAGACCTACATGCAGACAGTACATTCATACACATACGAAAATAAATAAAATTAAAAAAAAAAGATGACATTTGAAGAAAGAGTCCTTTCTCTTCAACCAAAATTCAAAGGGGTTTCTTTGAATTTTGAGAAAACCAAGCTGTAGAGATGGGAAGAAAACCAAGATGGAAGACTCAGAGACAGCTGGTCAGTGACCTGGTTTCAGCCCCAGCTGACCTGGAACTCGCTCTGTAGACCAGGCTGTCCTTGAACTCACAATGATCCACCAGCCTCTGCCTCCCAAGTGCTAGGATTAAAGGCGTCCACCACCACTGCCAGCTAATGACCTGGTTTCTTAACAGGCCTAATTTGTAAACCTCTCACCTTAGGCCCAGTATGTGGAAAAGAACTTTGGGGCTATAATGGTCTGGATATGTGGTGATTTGACTGAAAGTTTCCCCAAATTGCTTCATGTATTTGAACACTTGGTCAGTTGGGGCATTGTTTGGGAATGTCATGGCACCTAAAGGTGTGGGAGGCATGGTCTCACTGAAGGAAGGCATGTCATTGGGGGTGAGATTTGAGAGTTCATAGCCTGACCCCACTTCCAGCATGTTCTGTCTCGGCTTCCTGTGTGAAGATGTGAACTCTCAGCTTTCTGCACTAGCTGCCTCCTCCTATGCCCCCCCCCCCCACTGTGGTGGACTCTTATGCTCTGGAACTGTATTCCAATAAGCTCTTCTTTCTATAAGTTGCCTTGGTCATGGTGTCTTATCACAGCAACAAAAAGTCCAATAGGTTATAAATGTAATCTCAGCCTGGAGACGCAGTTCAGTTGGTAGAGTGCTTATCTAGCATGTGGGAAGGTCTGGGTTAACTGGACCTGGTGGCGCACGCCTGTAATCCTAGCACTCAGGAGATAGGTGGAGGAAGGTTGGAAGTTCAAGGTTATTCTTAGTTACACAGTAAGTTTGAGGCCAAGCTAGGCTACTTGAAACCCTGTTAAAACAATGAACAGGTGCTGGAGAGATGGTTCAGCAATTAAAAGCACCCGCTGCTCCTACAGAGAACTCCAGTTTGGTTCCCAACATCCACAGTGGGTGGCTAACAACCACCCGTGGCTCCAGTTCTAAGAGATCCAGTGCCCCCTTCTGGGCCCTGTGGGACCCTCATATACTTCACACATACAGTGCACATAACTAAAAATTAACAAAATACTTTAAAAATTCCAAACAACTAAATATGCAATCTCAGCCATTTTCTGTTCAATGATCTTTAGCTCTGTCTCTCTATAACATCGCTATACCTCATTCATTTCATCTGTTACAAGAAGGAATAAAGATATTAGCCTTCTATAACTACACAAAACTATAACACCCCAAAATCACTGCCACCAAGCCTCATGACCTGAGTTTAATCCCTTGGATCCACATGGTGGAAAGAAACAATTTCTGAAAATTGTTTTCTGATCTTCATCCACACACAGGTAAATGATAGATAGATAGATAGATAGATAGATAGATAGATAGATAGATGTAATTTTTAAAACATTTAAATTGTTGATACTTTGTTCATCACAATGTTTTTATACTAGATGTGTACTCACCTGTTATGCATATACGGAGGCCAGAAGTTGACTTCTGGTGTCTTCCTCTGCTGTTATCTATCTTATCTTTTTGAGGCAGGGTCTCTCATTGAACTTGGGGCCCACTCTTTGAGCTAGGCTGGCTGGTTGGGAGCCCCAGAAACCTGTCTGGCCCCATCCAGCCCTAGCATTGGGGTTCCAGAACCCACTGCACCTGACTTTTACCTAGGTCCTTAATGTTTGCATGGCAAACACTTTACTAAGAGAGCTATGTCCCAACCCTAGATTCGTTTTTATATAGCATTATATGAATATTATTTATCTTCATTACTGAATTTACTAAAAGCACCCTCAATTTTGTATCTGAAATAAACATGTCTATTCTCAGTCTCCTGCCCCCCATAAGGATGTGAGGCTCCCAGCTCTCTGAGCCACTTGTTTTCCTGCCTTTAGGAGGAATATGGGAGCTGATATGAGATCTACCACATGAAGTTTAGGGTAGAGCCATGATTCTGTGAAAATAAGAGGAAACTGGCCTTGGTTATTTGACACCTGACAACCTAGAAGATGTAGAATACTCTCTTTATTCTTTCAGCCAACTGGGATTGCTTTTTCTGTGTCTTATGAACAAATATTGCAAGATGCCACAAGGGCTGATTGCATGGGGCTGGCACCTGAATGTCTTGTTGTAGAAGGTTTTTTTCTTGTTCTTTTGTGTGTTTTATGTGCACATACCTTTGGATACATGAAGAAGCCAGAGGAAAACGTCAGGTGTCCTACACCATCACTCTCCACTGTATTCCTTGCATGCAGGATCTCCATTAGTAAGTCTTGGTGATCCTCCTGACTCTGCTCCCTGCCCCTACAGTGCTGGGTTTATGGTCATTCAGCAGCCACACCCAGCTTTTGACGTGGGGCCTGGGGACCCATGCTGAGGTCTTCGTGTTTGTGCAGCAAGTGCTCTTACCCACTGAGCCATCTCTCCAGGCTCTGTTGGAGAGTTTTCTAAATATCTAAGTATAAATGCTTCTGAATTCACCATAGGATGACATCCTGATAAAATCCATCAAAAGTTTAAAACACCTAAATTGAAAATACAAGGAACAGACCTAAACTACTAGTGTCCATTAGCAGTGCTCCAGCAGGATATGGTCATTTCCTCTCATGACCACATAGCTAGCTGATTTGTTTGTGAAAAGCCCCCTAACTTTGCATCTGAAACAAATGCATCAGTTTCCCCAGACTAGCCCAGCCCCGTGGAGACTTAAGGTCCACAGCTACCTGGGTCAGCTGTGTCTGACTTCCCAAGCTCTCACGGAGAAGATTATAGAGATTATATAACTCGGGAAAAGCTCAGCACTTTAACTCTAGTTTCTACTGGAATACTGTGTTACTTTTTATTTCTGTGATTAAAAATCAATTTGGGGAGGAAAGGGTTTATTTTGTCTCACATCTCACAGTTCATTTCTGAGGAAAGTCAGCACAGGAACCTGGAGGCAGGAGCTGAAGCAAAGACCACAGAGGAGTGCTGCTTACTGGCTTGCTCCTCTGGCCTATCCTCAGCCTGCTTTCTTATGCAACCCAGGCCTTCTTGCCCAGGGGTGGCACTACTCAGAATGAGCTGGGCCCTCTCACATTGCTCAACAATTAAGAAAATGCCCCACAGACATGGCCACAGGCCAATCCAATGGAGGGAATTTCTCAGTTGAGGTTACCTCTATCCAGGTGTGTCAAGTTGACAGCTAAATCTGCACATATATTGAAGAAAAAACAAATTGAATCATCATAAGTCAAAGTCTATCTGTAAGAATTAAGCATATGGTCACCAGGTGTGGTGGCGCATGCCTTTAGTCCTAGCACTTGGGAGGCAGAGGCAGGCGGATCTTTGTGAGTTCAAGACCAGCCTGGTCTACAGAGTGAGTTCCAGGACAGCTGGGGCTACAGGGAGACCCTGTCTCAAAAAGACCAAAAAAAAAGAATTAAGCACATGGTCAATCAACTAATGCCAATGAGTCTTTGATGGCTGGGTTAACTTTCTGGATAACAGTTGTCAGTGTAGAATATTTTATTCTATCATTTATCATCCTAGTCATTCTGTGAAGGCTAATACTGATGGTGAACGTGATAGGATCCAGAATCATCCAGGAGACACACCTCTGGGCATATCTGTGAGGAATTTTCTAGATCAGGGAAGACCCATCATAAATGTGGAGGATACCATCCCATGGGCTAGAGTCCTGGACTGAATGAAAAGGAGAAAGCGAGCTGAGCACCAGCATGCATCTCTCTCTCTCTGTTTCCTGACTGTGGATGCCATGTGAGCAGCTGCCTCACACTTTGACGGCACCCTCAAACTGTGAGACAGAATGAACCCTTCCTTCCTTAAGTTGATTTTGTCATAGCATGGAGAAAAGTAACTAATCACATTCCTATTTGATTTAATCCTTTTCCAACCCTCACAGAACTGGGCATTACTTCTATTATCTATATTTCAAAAGAAAATAAAACAAAGCTAAAGGAATAAATGTAACATGTTCAAAAACATGTGATCATTGACAGGTGCAGATGAGGCTCAAATATTCTGGATCCAAAGACTGTTTCTTAACTACCCAACAAGGGCTCAAGATTTTAGCTGTTAATGGAAGAGGCTCTGTAATACAATATCTGCTCAATACGTATATGAGAAATACATGTTTGAAGGGGTGAAGTGAATGAGCCAAAAAGTCAAATGTTAGGCATCTGATATTGATTCATTTTCTTTTCATTTGCTTTCCTCTAACTTTGGAATGTGAAACCTCCTATAAGTTAACATGCATTTCTATTAAAAGAAATAAGCTTCCAGGAGTTCCATGTCACCACAATGGCTGAAAAAAATATGAAAAAAAACCCCATATATGTTAGGAGAGGAAGACAGAAGGAGAGAAGACAGGAAAGAGGAAGACAGGAAGGATAGAGTGAGACAGGAAGGACAGAGGAGGACAGGAAGAAGAAAGGAGGACAGGAAGGGGTAGGACAGGAAGGACACCTCCCATGACTTCCCCTTCAGTAGCCTGTATCTTCCAACTAGATTCTACCTTCTAAAATTTCCTGAATCCTTCTACCATTTTGGGACCAAGATCCAAATATATGATGATTCCATGAGGCACATTTCCTACCCAAATCACATCTTGATGGGGGAACTGATGAACTATGACCTCAGTATACTTTGTTCTATGAGGTGGATGAGTAGCTACTGACAAATATATGACAAGGGTCTTCTGTATGCCTGATAACAAGAATGCTTCTCCATGTATGTGGACGACGGATCAGTTAGGACTCTGGAAGCATCTACTTGTACTCAAATCCCAGAGGCCACTCTGAGCTCAGTCTCAGGCTGAGATAAGACAAGGCAGAGAGCCACAAGAACACCTTAGAGGACGATGCTGCCTCTTGCAGTGGTCCTTCAGGTAGCAGCTGCTGCCGTGTGTCTTACTGGTTGAAATAACTAACATAGGCATCAGCATATTACTGGGAAGTCACCCCACATGTGCCCACAATATCTGCTTCTTTGTAAAATGCTGTTTAAATTTCCTCTAATACCCTAAGGGGCATGTATACTTTTATGCTGGACGCCTCAAATCCACCAATATGATTACTATTAAGGGATAATGTGAAAAATCCTATAAAATCCTGATTATGTTTCTGGTTGGGCCTCAGTTTCTCTGGAACAGATTTTGTCAAGTCTACGACGTGTGTGCAATAAAGAATAACTTCCTCTGCACCCTGAGTATGTGTTGAATCTTCTTGATGGGACAGGTCAGTCTGTGGTTAATTCCAGTAACGATCTCACAGAAAACAATAGATTAATAGCCTTCTGTGTAAAAATTTGGTCTTCTGACTTAAAAGCAATGGGAAGGAATCAATGCAAGCAAGGAACTGAAGAGCTTCGTAGGCTATAATATAACACACAACTGATTATTGATAGTTCTTCATGATTATTTCCTCCATGTAAGAATGTACTGTCAGGCCGGGCGTGGTGGCACACGCCTTTAATCCTAGCACTTGGGAGGCAGAGGCAGGCAGATCTTTGTGAGTTCAAGGCCAGCCTGGTCTACAATGTGAGTTCCAGGACAGCTGGGGCTACAGGGAGACCCTGTCTAGAAAAGACCAAAAAAAAGAATTACTGTCAGGTGGAGGCTGGAGAGATGGCTCACTGGTTAAAAGTGCTTGCAGCTCTGGAAAAGGATCTTAGTTGGATTCCTAGCACACAAGTCAGGCAGCTCACAACCACTTATAACTCCCCAGCTCCCAGGAATCAACCCAACCTTCTGGCCACTAAAGGCAACTTTTCTCACTTGCACATAAACACACACAGCCCACACATACGCATAATTAAAAATAATAAAAATAATCTAAAAAGAATTCAAGATCTGAAGAGCCCAAACCAGTTGTTAAAATTCTTTTACTCTCAGACCTAGAGTGAACAGTTGATGAGTATGTTTGTAAGATCAAATCGATACCATGTTAAGCAATGATCTTATCTGGCAAAGGCAAACACCATAGTGAGGACTTCCAGCTTTTTGGCATTCTTCTCCAAAGCAATAAATAAACAGACTCTTCCCAAAGCAGAGATAGAAACACAATTATTTAGTCTATGTTAGATTTTTTTCCCAGAAATTGAAATATTGTTAGCAAACACAGATTTAAATTTTGTGCTCCAATGAATTGGGAGATCTCTTAGTTTATTGTTTTGATTCCTCTGCATTCTACTACAGGGAAATTATGCAAACTCTCTCAGTACATGAAAAGAATACTGATAATTATGTAATTTGAAGATCATTTCATGACTCTCTTCTGATCTATTGGCATGATATCTATGTGTGGCAGGGGGTGGGGGAGGGGATATCTTCCTGTGTAGCCCAGGTTAGACCTGAACTCATGCTCCTCATACTTTAGTATCCTAGTTGTGCTAGGGTACAGATGTACCATACAGAGCTGTGTTGTAACTGTTCCTAAAAATCAGTGATCCAAACAAATGTGTGGACTGTGTTTGAAACTGTATAACAAATGCCGAGCCAACCATTCAAGTCATCAGAAAAGGTTACCTCAGACTGTATATGCTGGAGGGGCTTGTTGCTTAAGATATTTAAACCAGGCTGGGATGAGATGGCTCAGCCAATAGCATGCTTCTCTACAAACATGAAGATTTGATGTTGATCCCCAGAAGAGTTGTATGAGATTTTTCCAAGAGAAATACAATATATGCATGTCTACTCACCCCAGATAAAGAATCCCCAACATATCAAAGGAACCATTACACCAACATCTGATTTGATGAACCAATGTTTTTGTTGGGGCTACTCTGAGGAATATGGCCCAGAGGTTACTTATAGTAACCAGGACGATTCAAAGATAGCAGCATCGCCGAAGCTCACCCGAACATAGAGGATGATTCATGAAAACTCAACCCTGGAGCTCTCTGCAGGACTGGTGGGCAGCTCGGCAGGTTGGAGTCTCTTTTAGGCAGCTGGGTTGATCAGTCTCTGCTCCTGTAACTGTTTACTGGTTCTATAACCGTAAGGAGGGGCTTTTGTGTATCTTGTAAGTTTCAAAGACAGGGTCTGGTGGTCTCTGTGTATGTGTGTGTGTGTGTGTGTGTGTGTGTGTGTGTGTGTGAGAGAGAGAGAGAGAGAGAGAGAGAGAGAGAGAGAGAGAGAACATATGTATCACAGCTTGTGTGGAAGTCAAAGGACAACTTTGGGTGTCACTCGACCTTGATTGAGGCAGTGTCTCTTTTCCAAATTTTTATTTATTTATTCTTTGTGTTTATAAGCATTTTATCTGCATGTATATAAGTATACCATGTGCTTGCAGGAGCCAGAAGAGAGCATCAGATTCTTTGGAACTGGAGTTACAGACAGTTGTTAGCAGCCAGGTAGGTACTGGGAAATGAACCTGGGCCCTTTGGAAGACCAGCCAGTGCTCTTAAACACTGAGCCATATCTCCAGCCCCAAGTAAGAATCTCTTGTTCACATTGACCCACAATGTCCCAGTTCCACTTCCCATCTTATCATACGAAAACTAGGACTACTTTAAAATTGTGTGTTACTGTGCTCAACTCTGAGGGGGTGCTGGGGATTTGAACTCAGATCCTCATAATCATGTGCAGCAAGGGCTTTCCTTCTTGTGTTATATGAACTAACCTGAGACTGGTCTGGCAAAGAAAAAAGCTCAAACCAGAAGATATTTTCCTTATTATGCATGAACCTCAGTCTGAACACCCACTGCAGAGAAATTGAAGGTCAAACCAGAACAAGTTTTCAGGGGATATTTCATATCATCCTTTGGAAGTAATCATATTGGTAGACTTGAGACTTCTAGCACAGAGGTATAGATGCCCCTTAGGCTACTGTAGAAAATGTAGCTGGTCAGGGTTTTTACAATAGTAAATAATTGGGCACATGTGGGCAAGGGTTGTGACATACCCAGCAACATGATATATTGCTGATGCCAGTACAATCGCGGCCATTTTAATAAACACGAACTTTGTCAGCAAATTCTTCGTTAGGATCACAGATCTGGTCTATAATTTCTCAGCCTGAGATTGAGCTCTGAGTAGAAGGTTTTCCTTTATTATTTGTGTACAAACAAAAGCTTTCCATGTGTTAACTGCTGCTTCTACATGTATCAACAAGCATACCCAATTTTAAACTTATTATTAAGAATACATAAGGATCTTATCAAAAACATTTGTTACTACTTACACAGAACACAGTTATGTTGAAGCCTCTGTTCATTAGCTCCACATTATGTTAACTATCCTCATCTCCTGAGCCATCTCCCCAGCCCTAGCACCAGTATCTTGATGTTGACTACTTGCTCTCTCTATTCACCAGCTATTCTTGTGATACATACCATATCTCTATGTTTTGGTAGGAAAAGAAGACCCCAGGTTCAAATTAGTGGCAGGTATTGCCCACAGAAATGTGAAGAATGTGGAGAAAAGTGTTAAATTAAAGTAACAAATATCACATTTGATCATTGCTGGAAACAACCAAACAATGTATAAGAAATCAAAAGGAAATCTTTTTAAGCCTGTTCAGTGAGCACTCAGCAAGAATTTATTTTAATTGTTTCATAAATTGCCTCAATCCTGTATTTAAGGAATTATTAGTGGCCTGAAGGGGGTCACTTAAATTTTTCACTTACGTAATTAAATTTTATGGATAAAATTATATTGTTTAATGGCATTTGCAGACTTGGGGACAGGCAAAGTTCTAAAGACATATCTTTCTACAATAGCAAAGGTCTGTAACTCAGTGTCTCTTGATGGTCACGCTGACCCAGTGAAAGAAAAACAGTTATTCTCATATAAAGGATCAGACAAGGACCTCCCTAGCACTTAAATTATTTGCCAAGGAAGCATTTTGAGGGAAATAATCATTGTTATGTGATCCATCCTCAGCATCTGGCACATTTGGGATGTTAGTTCTAAGGGGTCTGGAAATGTGGTTCCTGGACCTTTACATGTGATTGTCACCTGGGGAGTTGCTGGACAAAAAAAAATCAATAAATTCTATTGCAATAAGCCTTCCAGAAGTTTCTGAATAAACTCTGTGCCCTCCTTAGCTTAGCTGTCAACTTGACACCACATAGAGTCACCTCGGTTGAGGCATTTCCCAGATCAGGTTGGCCTGTGGGTGTGTCTGTGGAGGATTTTCTTAAGTACCAATTCATGTAGGAAGACCAAGCCCACTATGAGCAGCACCAGTCCATAGGATGGGCCCTGAACTGCATAAGAATAGAGAAAGCCAGCTGAGAGCAGGTAAGCAAGGAATATGGGAGAGTCACCTCTCCCTGCTCTTGACTGTGGATATGATATTTTAAGTTCCTGCCTTGACTTCTCCAGAATGAACTACAACCTGGAAGGAAGTATAAGCCCAATAAACCTTTTTCTCCCTGTGCTGGTTAGTTTTTGTCAACTTGACACAAACTAGAATCATCTGGGATTAGGAAACCTCGACTGAGGAATTGTCTCTATCAGACTGAATGGTGGGCAAGTCTGTGAGACATTTTTTAAATTTTTATTTGATGTAGGGGGGCCCAGCCCATGTGGGTAGTGCCATTCCTGGGCTATATAAGAAAGGTAGCTGAGGAACCTAGAAGAAGCAAGCCAGCAAGCACTGTTCCTCCATGGTCTATGTTTCAGTTCCTGCCTCCATGTTTCTGCCTTGAGTTCCCACCCTGGCTTCCCTAAATGAAGTACTGTAACCTGTAAGTCAAACAAACCCTTTACTCCCCATATTGATTTTTGTCAGGGTATTTGTCACAGCAACAGAAATTAAACTAGGACAGATTGAGATTCATTACCGTTTAGAGGTAGGGCCTTTGGAAGGGAATTGGATCACAAGGGCTTTGACCCCATCAATCTATTGACTCATTCATACTTTGATGGTATTATGGAGAGATTATGGACACCTTAGGAGGAGGAGCCCAGCTGGAGGAAAAAGGTCATGTGGAGGCATGTCCCAGAAGTGTGTATCTTGTTCCTTGTCATTTCTCTTTCTCTGCTTCCTGGTGTTATAGGTGGCAATCATGATCCATAAGCACTCTCTGAGATTTCTAAGTCCTGGTAAAAAAAAATTCAACCATGGACAAATGGATAATGATAGAAACAGTGTATTAAGGAACCAGAAGGTGCTCCTAAAAATCGAGTAGGGTAGAGGGCTGGGACAAGTCAGAAGCTTTAGGCTTCAAAGCATTGTGACCATTTCCAATTTGCTTACATAGCCCCACCTTCTCCCACATTTGCACACTGTATACTTTTTGTTAGATCTATAACAGCACAAACCCCTGATAAAAGACAGGCACACGAGGCTTAGTCACTCCAGGAACATATTTACTTCAGGAATTGCCAGGCCATGGCAGTTGTGGGCACCTGGAGCCTATCAGCCAGCAAGCAAGATAGGACTGAGGTACACTCCTTTATAGGCCCTGGGCAGGACCTCAGGTAAAGGGGAAGAGGTCATAAAATTGGCAGCTTCTGGAGGAAGCGGGCATCTATGTGTCCCTTGGAATTCTGGGAAACTCAGAAAACACTTTTCTTGGGCCCTCTCTGATCCATGTGTGCAGCCCTCGTAGGAGGGGATTTGCAGTCCTTCTGACAACCGGATTCTTCATTTCTTCTTTTTTTTTATTTTTATTTTTTTATTTATTTCTGTATGTGTATGAATGTACTGTCTGCATGCAACTTTGTGCACCCGTGTCGTGCAATGCCGCGGAGGTCAGAAGAGGGTCTCGGATTCCCCTGGAGCTGGAGTTCTCCTGGAATTGGAGTTTCAGACGGTTCTCGGCCGCCATGTGAGTGCTGGGGATCGAACCCGGGTCCTCTGTAAGAGCGGTCGGTGCTCCCAACCGGTAGGCCATCTCTCCAGCCCTCTTCATTTCTTCTTTACATTTTGTATAAGAGATTTTCCTTCATAACACATGTGTATAGTATATAGACTTGTCCCATGACGTGCATGTGGAGGTCAGAGGACAGCTTGCAGGCGTCAGTTCTCTCCTTCCACCTCACGGATCCCAAAGCTCAAACTCGGGTTATTATTAATGCTTTGCAGCAACTCTTCTTACCCACTGATCCACTTCACTGGCTCTAACTGGTTTGTTTCATGATCGTTTTATTTTTTTTTATTTTTTTTAAATTTATTTTTATTCATGCTTTGTGTATTTCATACATCACTTTCCAATTCAGTTCAGGCATATATCCCCTTCCCTTCCCCCCCCACCTCACCCACCCACGCAGATGCGTGCATTCTGCCTATAGACTTTTCTGCATCTTTCTTCTTTTCTCTGCGTGTTTTAGTATTGTGTGTTTGTGTGTGGTTTGAGCATGTTTTTTAACACATATGTTCTAAGTAAATTGTGAGTCAAGCATCTTTCATGTAAAACCAATTTCAAATTGTGAATTGTGCCCAAACCCACATACAGGCTCATGGGTCCACCATCCTGAAAGGGGGGCTGTTGGTTCAATCAAGTTGATTCAATGAGTGTCCAAGTTCTATATGTTTTGTAGTTCTCACCCATTAACCCCAATCGAAGCCCTTACATTATTTTTTGAGCAAGTGTTTTACCTGTTTCTTGTAAGTGCATCCCATGCATACAGTGCTTGCTGTGGTCAGAAGAGGATGTCAGATTCCTGCGACTGGAGGTTGCAAGGTTTTTAATGGTGAGACCATTGTGGGTGCTGGGAGCTACACCTGCATCCTCTGCGAGAGCAGCTATTGTTCTTCTGCCGAGCCATCTCCCCAGCCCCATGTTAATTTTGAGGTTTCTCTCTTCCTGCTCTGCTCTCTTGCCTCCTGGACGCCATGGCATGAGTTGCTTTACTGACCAGAACCCTTCTGCCATGATGCTCAGCCTCATGACAAACCCACAGCGACGAGAGGAAGTGACCATGGACTAGACAAAAGCTGCCCCTTGAAACCTGTGAACCACAGTAATCTTTCTCTGTGAAAGTTGCTTTGGCTCGGATTATTTTCAGTCACAGTCTCCACCAAAAACTGATTAACAAAACATCTTCTCACCTCCTAATTCTGTTATATGTGCTTATGTGTGTGTTCATGTGTGTGGAGATGGACATGTACATGTATGTACAAGCTGTCCTTCCTCAGTTACTGTCCACCTTGTTATCTCACTGGTCTGGAGCTCATCAACAGAGGTCTAGCAGCCCAAGGTTCCATCTCATTCTTGAGACCGGAAGAAATTATGGAGCTCTACCATTATTTGTGTCTAGTTTCTCCAATTGCTATGAAAAACACTCTGACCACACCGAACTTGGGTGAGGAAGGTTTATTCAGCTTACATCCCTGGTCACAGTTTATCACTGAGGGAGCCAAATAGGAATTACAGGCAGGAACCTGAGGACAGAAGCTGGAAGCCACAAAAGGCCTAGGGAGGAATGCTGTTCACCGGCTTGCTTCCTGGCATCATGCACAGCCCGCCTTCTTATGATAGCATGACAACAAAACGATGCCCAGGGGTCGCACTACTCATTGTAGGGCGGGCCCTTCCACACTGCTTCGACCATCAAACAATCACTCCACGTGCGTGGCCACAGTCCAATCTAATGGAGCCCAAATTCCCACAATTGGGCTCTTCAACCCAGGTTGTCAAGTTGGACACTTAAAGCTATCCCGCACAACATGACGCCCTTTGTCAAACTTCGACCACACAAAAACACGACATCTATTAAAACCACCACCTTTTCGCGTCTATCACCAAAGTATGATGTTAACATTAATCACAACCTAGACAGTACAACCTTCAAAAGCACTCACAGTCCTTAAAATTGTCCAAACACTTAAAGTTCACCGTCTCGTTATTAAAGTCTCTTAAATGTGAGCTCGCTAAAAATCCAAAACAACAAAAATTACTGTCTTATTTCAAGGACGAATCAGCCACTAAAAGCAAAACTAGTCCAGCAAAGTAGCTCAAGGGCCTGGACACCTGGGATTCACTCCACATCTTCTGGGCTCCAAAGGGTTTCGGCAGCTACCCTCTCTGACTCTGCCATCGTGCCACAACACCGCTCATCTCGCAGGACCCAGCCGACTCCATTTCACACCTGCAGCTGCTCTTGTGTCATCCCTGGTCCTGGCATCTCCAAAAAGCTGGGATCACCACTGAAACTGGAGGCAGCGACAGTCACCTGGCTCTCTTCTGGCCTCTCCGGTGCAAAGCCTCAGCTTCTGCTCATGACCCCCCCCCTGCAATCCTGGAGTCGCTTCACTGCGAACGGAGGTTGCACTTCACACCATGGTCTTTTTCCTGTACCCTCACAGAAATGCCAGGCCTCGCTGCTCTCTCGGTACCAGGCCCCGTCAATGTTCAAACAAGAACCCTGATATAAAGGAGACTCTTACAATACTATCAAGTCCTGCTTCTGGTTGAGATGGGAGGCTCAGGCCCCTTTCTGAAACACAGCTCTGTGTGTCTGCCCTGAAGTAAATTCTTCCTCAGGAAGATTTCACCACAGTATGCTGGTTCTTGTTATTTAAGCTGATTTTTCAGCCCCAGCTAAGAAGCCACATCTATTTCCCAGTACAAGCAAAGAGTTCACTCTCGGTTCTGGTCTCGATTGTATACTTAACGCTGAATTAGCTTCAGCCAGCTGACCAGAACCCACCAGATAAACATCCCGGTATGTCTTGCTTCCCTTTGAAACTACAAACTTCCAAGCCAGCCTCCATCTTCCTACAACTCCTTCAACAAAACTGCTCCAAGCTCCACAGAAACAAACAATGCTTTAAGCAGTAATGATCTTCCCAGCCCAAAACATCCAAACACCTCCACAATCCAATCCTCCCCAAAACACCAAGGCTAGATCGTCACAGCAAATACCATCCAGTCATGGTTACCATGAATGTTGTTCCGTTTGTCTTTCCATTGTCTTACAAAACACCTTGACCAACACCGAAAGCTTGGGAGGAAAGGGTTGATTCAGCTTACCATGCTCCTGGGATCACAGTTACATCAAAGACTCGGAGAGGGGAAGCACGTGGCATGGAAGCCTCAGGCAGGTAAATCTCAGGGCGGAGACCTGGAGGCAGGAGCTAAAAGCACAAAAGGCCATGGAGAATGCTAGTTTACTGTTTGCTGCCCCTGGACTACATGCCCAGGCCCTCCTATGCTATATAGGGTAACACACAACACTGCACCACAGGGTGGCACGGACTCAGCGTGTTTGGGCTGGGCCCCTTCCACACTGCTCGCGAACATAAGACAATAACTGCACAGACAGTGCCCACAGGCCAATCAAAGGAGCCCAATTCCCCAAGTGAGGCCCCTCAACCCAGGTGTGTCACAGTTGGACACTAACGTATCCAGCACAATTGACCGCGCCATTGCACACATTGACAACACTAAAACAGCATCACTTAGTTAAAACCACAAACCAACCAAATTTCCAGTTCTATCCCCAAATTGATGTAAGCACTAATTCACAACCTCAAGATAAGTTACAACCTAAAAGCCCGCACAGGTCCTGTAAAATGTCAAAACTTGAAAAGTTCGGTCTATTAATAGTCCATCTTAACTGTGGGGCTGCTGTAAAAATCCAAAAACAAATAGTCTTATTTCAAAAGAAGAATCAGGACCTCAAACAAAACCTAAGTCCAGGCAAAATAGCTCAAGGCTGGATACAACCTGGGATTCACTCACAATCTTACTGGGCTACCAAGGCTCACGCAGCTCCCCGTCTCCACTCGCCATCTGTGGTCACACAGGCAGCTCATCTGCACAGGCCACAGGCCGACTCCATTCAACACTGCTCCGCTCTTGTGGTTGCTGTCCAACATGGTTCCTGGCATCTCCAAAAAGACTGGGATCTCCACTGAAACTGAGGCAGCCTTCACCAATGGCTCCTCTGGACCTATCTGGTGCCAAGCCTCAGCTTCTCTCCATAGCCCCTGCAATCCTGGGTTCTTCACTGCAACCGAGGTGCACTTCCACCAATGGTCTTTCCTGACCTCTCACAGTGCCAAGCCTCGGCTGCTCTCTGTGACCCCCTCAAGTTTCAATACTAGAACCATATAGAAGACTCTTACACACTACCAAGTCCTGCTTCTGGCTTGAGATGGAGGCTCAGGCCCCTTCTGGATCACAGCTTCTGTGTGCTGACCCTGAAGAAATTCTTCCCAGAAAATTTCACCACAGTGATGCTGGTCTCTTGTTACTTACAGCTGATTTTTTCAGCCCCAGCTAACCAGCATCAATTGTCCCAGTACAACAAATCTTTCACTTCAGGTTCTGGTCTCTTGTTACTTACAGCTGATTCTTCAGGCCCAGCTGACCAGAACCCACAGATTACACAGTCCTGATGATCTCTGCTTCCCTTTGAAACTACAAACTTCACAAGCCAGGCCTCCATCTTCTACAACTCTTTGAGCAAAACTGTTCCAAGTTCCACAGCCACAATCTTTAGGCCTTTAATGATTTTTCTAGCCCAAAGTTCCAAATGCTTCCACAATCCTTCCCCAAAACACCAAGGTTAGGTCTGTCACAGCAATACCCCAATCTTCTGGTACTAATTTCTGTTCTAGTTTATCTTCCATTGCTGTGACAAAACACTCTGACCAACACCAACTTGGGGAGGAAAGGGTTTATTCAGCTTACATCTCCTGGGTCACAGTTCATCACTTAGGGAGCCCAAGGCAGGAACTCAGGGCAGGAACCTGGAGGCAGGAGCTGAAGCACAGGCCATGGAGGAGTGCTGTTTACTGGTTTGCTCCCCTGGCTCATGCCCAGCCTGCCTTCTTATATGGTACACAACAACCTGCCCAGGGTGGCAGCACTCATTGTGGGCTGGGCCCTTCCACACTGCTCGACCATCAAGACAATACTCCACAGATGTGGCCACAGGCCAATCCAAAGGAGCCAATTCCCCAATTGAGGCTCCCTCAACCCAGGTGTGTCAAGTTGACACTAAAGCTATCCAGCACACATACCCAGCATTTTTTGAAAACATGGGTTCTGGGGTCTGCATTCAGGTCCTCGAGCTGCAAGGCAAGTGCTTTACTGACTGAGCCATCTCCCTGGCCACCCATCTCCTAGTTCTTCAAGGAGCCATGTACTTTCCAGCCACCCTGCCAGAAGTCATTCAGATCTGAGAGCCCCCACCATGGTCACCTCTCTACTGGCTGTGTGCAGAAATTTGACTCCCTTCCCTGCAAAGAAGGCAATTAGCCACATTTCCATTTTTTCCTGCCTTGCCCCCAAATCCCCACCACGAGGGGCCACCTGAGAAAAGAAAATTTCATCTTCCACAAAACCAGATTTATCTTTGTTCTTTGCACAGTACAGTGAAAACCAAATGCTTTTTCCACATTGGATGGCACTTAGCGGCTTTTCGTTGGCACACGAATAAAGAGGAGGACTATTTTCTTCATTTCTGTTTACTGTGGTGATACAGCTGAAAGAAAACAATTTAAATCTATAAATGACGAAAGATGTTTTTGACATAAAACAAGCAAGAAAGTCTTGCTCATTATCTGGAATCATAGCTCGTCTGAGATGAAAGGGGTCTGGGAAATCATCCACCAAGTCACTGTAAGAGGATTTGTGATGGTACCAGAGACAGTTTATTTAAAGACTTATGTTGGAGGACTGGAGAGATGGCTCAGTTGGTAAAGCACCACTCTGATAGCATGCAGACCTGAGTTCAGATCCCCAGAACCCACATGAAAAGCTGGGCAGGGTGGCAAGGGCCTGTAATCCCAGCACTATAGAAGTAGAGATGGGAGAATGCCTGGAGCTCACTGGCCAAGCAAACTATCCAATAGTGTGCTTTCCATTGGTTCAACCTATCTGGAATTAAGAAAGAACAGACCTACACCTATAATCTAACATTGTTTGCTGAGTGCAGAATAACCACTTAAGCAAGAGAGTCCAGCCATAGGGGCCTCAGGAAGACTCACCAGGCTGAGCAGAAGTACATCTATAATCCCAGTACTCAGGAAGTGGAGGAAAGATGATCAGAAGTTCAAGGCTATCCTTGGCTACATAACAAATTTGAAGTTAGCCTGGGCTATAGGAGACATTGTTAAAGAGAGAAGGAAGAAAGGAGGAACGGAGAGAGGGAGGGAGAGAGGTAAGAAAGGAAGCAAGAGAAGAGAGGGAAGGGAGGAAGGAAAAGGGAAGGGAGAAAGGGAGAAAGGGAGGAAGGGAGGAAGGGAGGTTGTTGCCAAAGGCTATGGGGGCTAGATGCTGATTGGTCCAGATGAAGGTTGGGCAACTGGGGAACGTGTAACAAAGAGGTACTAGAACTGAGTATATGTTGGTTCCACAGTGAATTGCTCATTTAAAATGGTTAAGCTTGTTTGCTTGGGCTGCTATGAAAATGTCCACAAAACTGAGGCTTAGGGCTTAGCGAGATGGTGCAGTATGAGAGGGGCTTGCTGCCAAGCCTGGCCACTTGAGTTTGATCCCTGGGACACACATGGTAAACTAAGAGAAGTAACTCCTATAAGTTGTCTTTTGACTTCCGTATGTGCACTGTCACACACACACACACACACACACACACACACACACACACACACACACAAAACCTGAGAGGCTTAAATAATAGAAATTTACTGTCTTGTAATTCTGATGTCTAGAAATCTCAGATGAAGGTATCTCTGGGTTGTTTCATTCTGGGGTTCTGAGGGAGGAATGGATGGGGAGCCTGTCTTCTGGGATTGCATGTGGACTTTTTCACATGGTCTCCTCATTTCACCCCCCTTCTCTGTGCCTGTGCTCATGTTCGCTATTGTGATGATGTCAGACATGATAGGTCAGGGTCTCATCCATGAAGAATGCAGGAGTTAAAGGGTCATGGTGTCTTCTTCCACACCTCCAGCTCCTCACTGAGGGACTATACTGATGTGTTCTCGCACTGAACCACACTCCAGCCCTCACTGGGAGATTCCAGGTGCTCTATGACTGGGTCATGGTGTCTTCTTCCACACCTCCAGCTCCTCACTGGGGGACTATGCCGATGTGTTCTCGCACTGAAGCACACCCCAGCCCTCACTGGGAGATTCCAGGTGCTCTATGACTGAATTATATTTCTTCCCCCCTTATCCATGTTTTAAATCCCCAAATTAATTTATCCTTATAGACTATGGTACCATATCTGACTGAATAGTTTATTGGATTCAATGGTGAAATCATCTCCTCTAGTAACTTTAGATTCTATAGACCAGCATCTCCTCACTGATACTAATGTTGACCCTTTACCTATTTCCTAGACACTAAGAAAATGAGGGTATTCATTGTTTGAGTAAAAGCAATAAAAGTAATGTTGATAAAAGCACCTTCTATTTATTGCTCTACCATTTTTACAATGGATTCTTAAATGCTAAATATTTGATTTTTTTTTTTTTTTGGTCTTTTCAAGACAGGGTCTCCCTGTAGTCCCAGCTGTCCTGGAACTCACTCTGTAAACCAAGCTGGCCTTGAACTCACAGAGTTCACCTGCCTCTGCCTCCCAAGTGCTAGGATTCAAGGCTTGCACCATCATGCCTGGCTAAATATTTGATTTTTATAAAACTCCTTGAGGCATGGTCAGATGACTCAGTGAAGAAAGGTGCTTGCCATAAAACCCAATAGCCTGAATTACTTCCTTAGAGCCCACATGGTAGAAGAAGAGAGCCAACTCCCACATAGTCTTCTCTGCCATCCATACAGAGACTGAGGCACATGCATGCCTAAACACACACACACACACACACACACACACACACACTACATAAAATAAATACAAGTGTGGCCAAATAGTTTTTTAATTCCTTGAAGTAGAGAAAAAGAGAAACAACCATTCATATATTTCAAGGGATAAACCTGATTCTTCTAAAAAGTTGAGATAGAACTTGAACGAAGATCTTCAGGCTTGTAACTAACTACACAGCATGCTGTTTTTCAAGTCACTTAGATAAAATTCAGCACAGCACACTTGGCTCCTGATATTAGTTACTCTCCCTTTTTTCTATGACCAAATACCTAACAAGAAGGAATTCAAGGGAGAAGAGTTTATTCTGGCTCACAGTGGGAGAATAAGTAGCCCATCATGGTGGGAACTGCAAGGTAGCAGGAGCTGGAGGTGACTGGCCACATTGTATCCACATTCAGGAAGCAGAAAGGGAACATGCAGTAGGGTGAAGCTACAAAATCTCAAAGCCAGGCCTCCCATGATCCACTTCCTCCAGTGAGGTTCCACCTCCTAAAGGCTCCACATCCTCCTTAAACAGCACCTCCTGCTGAGGACCAAGTGCTCAAATACATGATCTTATAGGGGCATTTCACATTCAAACCACAACACCCTCTAACTAGAATAGCTTTCTATCAATAGTGTCCTCAAATCCATGTGCTTCTAAAAACTAATATCATTGTTTTCCATGTCAAACCAAAACATCCAACTAACTGGTTTTATGCACAATAGAGATCTGAGATGGTTAATCACAATTGTTAACTTGATGAGATCTAATTATTACCAGGCTTTTGAGCATGCCTGTATGGGTTATCTTGAGAGGTGGGAAGACCGGCTCTGAATGTAGGCACCCCATCCATTAAGTAGGGTCCTGGACTGAATAAAAAGGAGAAAGCGAGCTGAGCACCAGCATTCGTCTCTCTTCCTGACTGTGGATGCTGTGTGAGCAGCTGCCTCCCGCTCCTGCTGCCATGCCTTCCACCATGATGGACTTCGTCCTCAAACTGTGAGACAGAATAAAACCTTCCTCCCTTAAGTTCTTTTTGTTGAGGTCTTTTATCATAATAGGAAAATAACTAAGACAACATCTAACAAGTATGGGCCTTTTTTTTAGTTTTTTTTTATTAATTTTATTTATTTCTGTATGTGTATGAATGTACTGCCTGCATGCAAGTTTGTACACCGGGTCGTGCAATGCTGCGGAGGTCAGAAGAGGGTGTCAGATTCCCCTGGAACTGAAGTTCTCCTGGAGTTGGAGTTTCAGATGGTTCTCAGCCGCCATGTGGGTGCTGGGGATCGAACCCGGGTCCTCTGTAAGAGTGGTCGGCACTCTTAACCTCTAGGCCATCTCTTATGTCAACTCTTTTCACTTGATTGGAGAATGGAGTAATTATGGAGGTGGTGGCTGGTTTGTGTCCCTATGCTATAGTTTGAATGTGAAGGGTTTCCCACAGGCTCATCTGTTTGGACACTTGGTCCCTTGCTAGTGGTGCTGCTTTGGGAGGTTGTGGAGATTTTACAAGGTGGAATCTCACTGAAGGAGGTAGGTGAGCAGGGGTGGGCCTTTGAAGGTTAGAGCTGTGCCTGGTTCCCACCCGGTTCTTTCTGCTTCCTGTCAGCCATCGTGTGAACAACCCTTACTTCATGTTGCCAATGCTACAAGGGAGCGAGCCATGCCTTCTCTACCATGCTGGACTAAAATCCCTCCAAATCCATGAGAAAAATAAACCTTCCTTCTTTAAAGTTGTTTTTGTCAGGAACATTGTCATAGTGACAGTAACAGAACTAATAAACCCTATATCCAGAAACCATTTAAGGCACAGCACTCTGGGGAACTCTTCCCCCAGCCCTCACTTAGCATTGCAGAAAGGAGATTTCCAATCTCTGTAGGCATCCTATTGCAAAGATCATATTTCCTTTTGTGTTTTCAAAGCCAGGAAATCCTTCATCAGCTTCAGTAAACCCCCCTCTCTCTCTCTCCTCTAAGCTCTCATCTCGTTCTGTTTTCTGTGAGCAGGAACAGCTGGTTGTTCTTAAGGCAGCAGAAACTCCTGAAATCTGCCCACTCCAGCACAATGTACGATTCTGGAGAGTTTGGCATCAGGCATCTGAGTGATCATCGTTTCTGGTTTTCCCATGTTGGTGTTGTTGGGCACAAAGCCAACCTGGCCCAACTAAGCATTATAGGAAGAAGGCACAGAGAGCAAGCTAAGGTGTCCACAGAGGTCATCAACTCACACCACTCCTTCCCACACAGGCTCATCTTCACTCCTCACCCAAGTATTCAGTGTGCCCACTGCCCCTCCCAGACACCCACACAGACACACATACCCTACAGACATGCATAGACATACACACACACACACACACACACACACACACACACACACACACAAAATGCCCCAAACACACATACATAGACACATACACACATATACAAACTCATATATACACAGACATACACACACCCCATACACATGAACACACACATGCAAATGTTCCATACACACATATACACACATACAAAGATATACACTCACAGACATACATATATACATGCATGCATGCACATATATGCATATACGCATACCCACATGTGCAGATGCATTCACACATATATACACACATACCCATACACACACATAAAGACACACATATATACACATACACATGCAGACATACATAGTTACACATACAGCCATAGCATACATACACATGTATATACACATATATACTGCATGCATGCATTGCACATACATACACAGACACGTGTATACATGCATACATATACAGATGCATATACACATTATACACACAGACACAGGCACCCATTCATAGATACATATTCACATAGACAAACAAACATGCACACGGAGTGTCCGTCCTTCCTCCCCTTTCTCAGCCATCCTCCCACCCCTCCTACCCCGCCTTTGGTTCACTTACGTCCTCTTGGGAAATTGGAAAGCTCCCATTCTTTTCATCCAGAACTAAAGCCTCTCTAATATACTTGAATTTCTTTTAAATTACATTTATTTATTTTGCATACACACACACACACACACACACACACACACACACACACTCACACGCCCGTGCACACATGCACATGCATGTGGAAGTCAGAAACAATTTTGAGGAGTTGGTTTTCTCCTTCCACCCTGGGTCCCTGGGATCGAACCTAGGTCCATCAGTCTTGGCATCCAGACCTTTGCCCACAGAGCCATCTTGCCAGCCCAAGTTGCGTTTCTTAACTCTTCCCTTGTGTTGTGGTTTGAATCTGAAATGTCCTCAATAGCCTTATGGGCTTGAGCTTGTGGTCGGAAGTTGGCCGCGGTACTTGGGGAGGTCACAAAACCTTTGGAGGTGGGGCCAACTGTGAAGCTTGGTCACTGGGGAAGGATTCCTGGGATTGTATCTGGCTCCCAGCTCCAGACAAGCTCTCTCTCCATCCTGACACTACAGTGATGGCACAGCTGCCTGCCACTCTGCCCATTTATTTGTTTTTGTTTGATTGGTTTTGTGTTTTTATTTGCCCTGTTTTGTTTTGGAGGTTTTGGTTGGTTAGGTGTTGAGACAGGGTTTTCCTATGAAGCCCAGGCTGGCTTTGAATTTACAGCAATCCTCCTGCCTGTTTTTTAAGTAGAGATTACTTATGGCAACTGATTGAACAAAGTAGTACAGTAGTAGCTGTGTCTGTGGCAAAGGCAATAAGGTTGTTCATGTACCCTCATAAATGAGGGAGGGGTGGCCCACAGGATCTTTGCGTAGGATTCTACCTAGCCTTTGCCCCTTCCTTTACTTCCCGAGCTGCAAGGCATCTTGGGGGTTTCCAGAGTATACAGGAAGTATAGGGTTAATGGAAAAGGGGACTTCATGATGCAGCTTCTGTTAGGCAGGGCCTGGGCTTGGAGATCTAAAGATGGCACCTACCACCCTTCTCTTCCGGTCAAAAGCCTACCTCATCTCAGGCAGCTGATGCAACTTCACTTCCTGATGAGAGCACAGCCTAAGACCATATATGGTTATATTCCAGCTTCATGATGAACACTAAAGACCCACTTTGTCCCCTCCCACTGCACCAGTGTTGCCCTTACAAGTACATGCTCTGTCTCACCACCATTACCTCATCTTCCTCTCCCAGAACTTATAAAAGCTCTCATCCCCAGCCCGAGTGCACAACTCCCCTGGCCTCCCTCTCTGGGACCAGTGGACCTGCCCGGGAGCGTGTCCTAATAAACCTCCTTTTATACTTTGTTAATCTGGTTTGATCTGGATCTGGCCTGTTTTGTGTCGAAAAAAGCCTTTCAGCTTCTGTTACATCACCATCCATACAGGGGTGGCACTTTTTTGTGATGCAGCTATTTAGGGGGTTCTCATGCTTCTGTGGGATAAGCACTAAAGTCATTGGCTTGCCAGGTTAGACTTTGATGGAATTGTACTTTAGTCTGTCACTGGGGTCCTGGCTAGGTGAATAGACATTTGTCCACATCTCCCCAGAAAACATTAATGCAAAGCTCTGCAGTACCAAGACTTCAGGCATGTACCACCACACTGGGCTCATCACACCGTTCACCTTCCTGTTCTGCCTAGCAAAGCTGAATGAAGGCTGGCCGGCAGAAATGAAGACATTCTAAAGAGACATTTGTGTACCGAATATGACCATCAGACTACTAAAACAACAGACCCCAAAGAAAGAAGAACACCCCATACACACAGGAATCTCATGCTGGGAGAAGGTGAAGGCCCCAGACGTAGACAGAACTTACCTCCTGAAGAGATTTAACACAGTTCTAATAACTTGTCTGACCACCTTACAGGATGACATGAAGCCCAGACAAGGATGGGTCAGAGGTGGGTGGGGCCACAGCTTGACCAGGACCGTGGAGATGTGCATCCCTGGCCCTCTATTTAAACTTCAGTCTACACTCGAGAGCGTCACTGGATCTCTTTGTCCCACTTCCTTATGTGGCTGCATTGAGTAAATCCCCCTTTTGTGCTTTTTACTATTAATTTTGCTGTTTTAATTATCTTCTTGAAGGTGAATGGCCAAATTTGACTTCTCGTGATATATATTGTGACCCTAAGTTTGGTAACTCTGCCGCTGTGAACTGCTCCTTTCTGACACTATGAGCCAGTTTAAATCTTTGCTCACATATGTTGTTTCTATCAGGTGTGCTGATCACAGACATGTGAAAGTGACCGATAGACCTTGCCCAAAGCCAGGACAACATTGCATAGTCAGTTCTTTCTCTGACTGTGATATTTTTCCATATTTGGACTAGAGAAGCTGCATCTCTATCTCACTCATTGCCGTCAGTCAAGCCCCTTAATCTGTAATAACAAATTCAAAGAGCCTCTGATTAGCAAAAGTGAGACAGGTTCCTTTTCATTTCTGCAGAACCAGGCACCAGCCTGAAGCAAAGGCAAAAAAATGGCTCACAAAGCCAATTTGGGACAAAACAATAGTTTTTACAGTCCTAATTCCTGCCCGTTCTTTCTCATTGGCTGGGTACATCAGAAATATAATTTTCCCTGATGTCTAATATGTCCCCACCCCAATTCTCTATCTTCATGGGGCTTGATAGTCCCCCCCCCCAGGCATGTAACAGACTGTCCGTAATTTTCCTTTTTCTTTTTTTTTTTTTTTCTTCAGGCATTGCTCAGAGACTGTCTGTAATTTTTCAACCCTAAGATAAACTACAGGTGTCTTGGCACATAGCAGGAAAGATAAGCCATGATCCTAGCAGTGTTCAGGAAGCAGGTCTTATTCTACCTGCAGCCTGGTCCAGAGGACCCAAGTCTCAAAATCTGGTCCCTGAAGAGAAGGAACCCTTACATTTTATACCTTAGGTATTGGGTTATAGCATAGGCAAATTATATATTGGTTGACTAATGGGAAAAAAGTTATGAAAATAAGTAGGTTGTCTAGTTCTTGGGGAAAAAAAAGTGTAAAAAGATCCTGTCTGAGACAAAAAAAGAAGAAACTTCTGTTAAGGGCAGGGGGCACAAATGGGTAGCTCTATTTATGCCTATGTTCACAAACCTGTCAGCTGAACTTTGGTGGCACAGACACAGAGGACAAGATTAAAAGCTTTGTTTTTCTCAGTTTCTCTATCCTATATTAAGCAAGCAGTTGCCTGCTGCTGAGAAATACAAGGTCCCAATGCCTCCCAGTTATTTGTGATCTAGTAAATTTAAATCTACCCAACATACCTTTTGTACTGGAAATGAAGCACTCATATTTTATTCCTCACAGTAGGTACTTTCTCATCCTGAGTATGGTTCTTTTCCACGGTTTAGAAATGAGAAATATACCTCACTTTCCCCCATCAGGAAGATTCCGTGAGACCAAAGGAGAGATAAGAACAAGGCAAACACTCTGTGTAAGCTTGATACACCCTCTCCTGGTCTCCGGCATGTCATTCCCCCACATGTTGTGGTTTGAGTGTGAAATGTCCCCCACAGGCTCATTCCATCTCCAGAAGCTGGTGTTGCTTGGGGAGGTTGTGGAACCGTTAGGGGGTGGAGCCTTACTGAAGGAAGTGGGTCACTGAGGGTGGGACTTGAGCTTTTATAATTGCCTGGGCCACTTCCTGTCTATTCTCTACTTCCTGGAAATAGATCATAAAACCAATCAAAATAATATAAGCCTATAGTAAGTGTATGATCCAAAACCTTGGTCTGTTTTCTGTTGCTTAACAAAATACTCAAGAGCAGGTCATTAATGAAGACTGTAATTTTATTTAGCTCCAAGTTCTGGAGACTGGAAAGTCCAAAAGTGTTTGCTGGTACTTGGTGAAATTCTCCTCACTGTCTCATAATACATTGGAGAGTATGTCACGGACAGACAGGGAAAGCCTATTTATTCAAGTTTCCCTTTGTCTTATACAGACACAAATGATATCATGGGGGCTCTCCTAAATTCACATAATGAGGCTCCTTATCCAAACACCATCAGCATATGACTTTGGAGGCCAAGTTTCCAACACACAAACTTTTCAAGACATGTTCAAAATACACATAAATTAAATCATAAATATATTCTAATAGAGGCATATCATAAATATAAAAAATAAATTTAAAAAAATCCAGTTAACTAGAGTACCATTCTGGGCCCTAGCCATTATTATTACTACTTGTTGTTAGTGTGTGAATGTGACTGTAGTCACCACGTACAAAAGGAAGCAGGAATCCCCTAATGGTGGAACAAGGTTTACTGGGAAATGCAAAGGAGCTAGTTTCTAGTAGGGTAATGAATAAGCTAGTTAGCTTCCCAAGCTGTTAGATCTGTATAGTCCTTTCCCTTGGCCAAAAGTCTAGTGTAGTGAGTTGGTGACCCCTGCAGTGTACAGCTGTTGCTTTAGAAGGGAGATAAGATGACCTCAAAAGTTTGAGACTGAAGGGGCCATTAGTAATGGGGGTTCCTTTTGTAGAGAGGGCTTTTTCTTTCCACACTGAGGCTTGGTGGTGGAGCATGGGAAGGCATACTTAGAATCAGTATAAATGTTATTGGCCCTCTTGTTCTTAGCCAGGCTTTTTTATGACTCTAATGAGTACTATAAGCTCTGCCTTTTGTGAAGTAGTACCTAGTGGGAATGGCCTGATTTTATCTTGTTGGGGGGAAATACGATTGCATAACCTGCATTTCAGGACCCTGTTGGGGTCAGGGTACAGCTCCCATCCACACACTGGGTCAGATCTGGGTCAGACAGAGGTTCAAGGGCGATTAGGGGATCTCGGTAGGAGAGTTCCTGGAGCGTCTCTAAGCATGAGCGAGTGAGCTGGGTGGAAGGAGGGTAGCTGGGATGAGGGGAAGGCAGGAGTCAAGAATGAGTGAGAAATTCTCGAAGAAAGGTGGTGTGAAAGAGCTGTAGCTTGGAGGGAGCAAGTGGAGAGAGAGAGGGATATGTGAAGAGATCCTTAAGGTGACGGGGAAAGGACAGAAATGTCCTGGGCTAAGGTGAGCTCCAAGGCTTTCTGGGCCAGAAGGACTAATGCCGCCCCCAGAGCTCGAAGGCAGGGAGGGCTGCCATCAGAGAACGCCAGGACTCACAGAACCCAACCCCCGCCCCAGACCCCGGGCAGGGGTAGACTTAAGTGGAGATTTGCTCTTTCTGGACCTGTACCCTAAGTAGGAGCCAAAAGTTATTCTTTGTATCAGAAACCAGATTGGGGGGGCGGGGGGAGCAGTTACTCCAGACCCTGACAGAGAGACTCCCTCATCAACACGAGCACTTGTATTAGTTATCTTTCTGTTGTGCTAAAACACGACCAAGGCAACTCAGAAGAAAGTGTTTGTTTATTGGGCTTAGCGTTCCAGAGGGACAAGAGCCTGTCATGGCGGGGAGGCATGGCGGGAACAAGAGGAGCAGGAAGCCAAGTGCTCACATTTTCAAGCAGCCACAGGAAAGAGAAACTGGACCTGGGGCCTGGCTAAGGGCTCTCAAGGCCCAACCTCCAGTGATACCCGTCCTCCAGCTAAGCCCCAACCCATAAACCTTTGCAATTTTTCAAATCCTTGCAGCATGTGGAAGACATTGTCATTCAAACCGCCACACTGCTTGAGGGCCAGGATCTTTCGAGAACTTACAGCTACAACTTTGGCCTCCATTGGTCCTTCATGAATCTTCTTCCATCTCCGCTCAGTTTCTTCTTCAAATGGGAAAGCCTCAGAAACACCAGCTCCAAGTCTCTGGTACACCCCTTTCCTTGTCCTCCACATGTCCCCAGTGAGGGGTGTTGTGTATGAATGACAAATATCCCTCATGGGCTCAAGTGTTTGAACTCTTGGTCCCCAGCTGGTGGTGCTGTTTGGGGAGATTGTGGAAACTTCAGAATGTAGAGAGTTGCTAGCAGAAGTGCTCCCCTGAGTGAGCTCTGAGCTTTTGTGGTAGCCTGGCCCACTGCCTCTCTGCTCTCTGCTTCCTGACAGAGCATGTGATGTGACCAGGCTCCTCATGATCCTCCTGCCTTTCCTGCTATCAAAGACTATGAACAAACTAAAACAAACCTCTCCTTTATTACATTGCTTCTTGTCAGGTATTTAATCACAGCAGTATAAAAGTCACTAATGCAAAGGGGCTGGGGCTTGGGCTGGGAACTGGCAACTGGGACTTCTAGTGAGGTTTCTGACTGTTCAGTAGACTAGAGGGGACCTAACCTGAGAATCCCAGGCACGGTGGTAGTTCTTAATGAGGAGCAGGTCCCTGGGGAGCTACCAAAACCTTTCTCTATCACCAACCTGGGCAATTACTTTTTGTTCTGCAATTAAACTCACTCAGGAAAATAGAATCATTATAGCAGCAGCAGCTGACGGCAAAGGGCGAAAGCCATGTGACAGGCAATTCCCAGTGATGTCAACAGAAAACTGCACATGAGTAACTGTGAGGCCCAGTGCGTCCCTGGGAGAGGCTCCGGAGTTCACTGTCACAGAAGAAAACGGGAAGGGAAGACATGGAGCGTGGCCGTAAGGACCATCACCTCCACACTCACCGAGACAGGTGACCAACCCCGCAGTTCATTTAGCTCGTTTCCTGTTCTCTTTTCCTAAGTACACTAATAATGTATGTAGACTTTTTTTTTTTTGAGACAGGGTCTCCCTGTGATCCCAGCTGGCCTGGAATTCACTATATAGATCAGGCTGGCTTTATCTCACAGAGCTCTGCCTGCTTCTGCCTTCCAAGTGCTGGAATTAAAGATGTTGCCATCATGCCCAGGTGTGGTGTCACTCTGCCACACGTAGAGGTGGATGCTTGAACCCTGTCCACTGGATTACAGGGAAAAGGGAAGATATAAGACAGTTGCCAGCAGCTGTCCTAAACCATGGGGCCAAAGGCTGACAACCTTTCCACTGCCCACCTGCCTCATCTAACATCTACACCAGGCAATGCCCTATCGGCACTCCCAGATCCTCCAGGCTGCTGCCTGATTGGCACTCTACAGTCTAATGCCAGACTGCTGCCTGATTGGCACTCTACGGTCTAATTCCCGCTCGGGCACTCACCACACAGCACAGCTGGTGACCTGATAGCTCTTCTTCCAGCCCCACACCAGCTTCCCAAGTTAGAGGCCTGATTGGCTGCCGTCCAACCCACTGGTCCACACCAGCTTCCCAGATTGGTGGCCTGATTGGCTGCTGTCCAACCCACTGGTCACTACTACACAAGCCTCATGGCCTAAGATTACATGCACAAATAACAGCCGGTAGTCCCTGTCTGATGGTAAGAAGGACTTGTCTTTTTATTCGCAGCATTCTGTTTTTATACCCAGAGTGACATCATATCTCAGGGCCTGGTTTCAGACCCGGTGCCTCATGTTCCATAACATCATAAGTACTAGCATCATGAACACAAGAACTCTTGAGTGCCTTTGATCCCAAGGTGTCACAGGCTTGGTAATGCACATGCACATCCTGCCTAAGGCCAGGCTCCTGTGTAAACAGACAAGCGGGTGATTCAGCACAAAAGAAGCCACAGGTGGCCTCCTTTTTCCCTACTTTCTGCATGTAAATAGATTTTCTAAAATAAAAATAAAAAACAAAAGTTGTATTGAGTGATAGAAGCATTGTTTCCAGTTATATAATAAATATCAATGGTCTGTGTCTATGTGTGTGTGAGGGGGTGAGGGAGAGAAAGAGACAGAGATAGGGAGAGAGAAGGAGCTCACAGCCCCTAAAACGTGACTCTCAGTCTGTATCTCTCTGTCTCTATCTCTGTTTCTCTCTGTCTCTGTGAGTATGAGAGAATCTCTCTCCCACACGCTCTCTGTCTCTGTCTCTGTCTCTCTGTCTCTCTGTCTCTCTCTCTCTCTCTCTATATATATATATATATATGTGTGTGTGTGTGTGTGTGTGTGTAAGAGTGTCAACATACTCTAAAAAAGGATTATTCTTCTCTCTGTGGCTTCCTTTCTGCCTCTCTCTTTGCCTTTTTCTCTCTCTCTTCTTTTCTGTATTGCTAAGGTTGGAACCCAGGGCCTTGTGCATGCTAGGCCAGCATTCCACCACTGATCTACATCTCCAACTCCCCCACACAGGGTTTATCTTTGTGTTTTGCTTTATTCTTGAAGTTCTAGCAATCAACCCAGGGTCTTGAGCGTACTAAGTAGTATTCTCCCACCATCCTCAGCTCTGAGATTTTTCAAGATTAATTTTTTTTGCTGCCCAACTTGAGGAGGCCAGAAGAGAATGTCTATGGTGGTTTAAATGAGAAGTCATCAGCTCAGGAGTCTGAACACTTGGTCCCTGGTCAGAGGTGTTGTTTGAGGAGGCCACAGAACCTTCAGGAGGTGTGGCCTTGCTGGAGGAAGCATGTGAGTCGGGGTGGGCTTTGCGAGTTCATAATCTTGCCCCACTTCCAGTTCACTCTCTGCTGTATGGTTGTGGTTGAAGATGTGAGTGCTCAGATTCCTGAGCCTGCAGCTATGACCCCCCTCCCCCCCACCATGATGGGATCTTTCTCTGGAGCTGTCTGGTAAAATAAATTGTTCCCTAAGTCACTTTGGGTCATGGTGTTTTATCGCAGCAACAGAAAAGTAACTAACACAGTGTCTTTTGCAAAATGCTTCTTTTTATAATTCATTTTGCACACTGAGTTTCCAAAGCCAGGAGACATGCAAGAATAATGTAATGCTGGTGAATAAAGATCCTTACTATTCTGGTAACCACACAGAGCACCCAAGATGAAGTCTGAAATCATGGGGTTCAAGGCTACTGACAGGAGTTTTAAAGTAACAGGTGGAAAACAGTGAACACAGTACATATTTCTAAGTATTGTCACTTCAACAAGGAGGCAAATGGCGGCCACAGCCCTCTCCCTCAGCCTCTTCTCACGGATAGTCTCAAAGGGTGAGGGTGATCAGTTGGTGCTGGGCCACTAGACCACACAGTGCCTGTGCTAATCTAGGGTCCTGAAGGGAAAAAGCCTTAATTCACCTCAGTTCAAAAAAATAAAGGAGGAGAGTTAGTTGCTGATTCATAGGTTTTCAAAGCCAGGGCAGGGTGAGTTTTGTATCATGTGGACTAGCCTAATGCTAGGAATCACAAGCAGGAAGACAGTAGATAAAGGGAAAAGTTATGGGGCTGGAAACATGGCTCAGTGCTTAAGAGGACTTACTACTCTTGCAAAGGACCCCAGTTTTGTTCCCAGCACCCACATTGTAGAGTCACAACACCTGTAACTCCAGCTCCAGGGGATACAATGCCCTCTTCTGACCTGTATGGGCCCTGCACTCATATGCACATATACACACAATTTTTTTTTTTTTTGGTCTTTTTGAGACAGGGTAAAATTTTTTAAAATAATATAAATCTTTTTTATTTTTTTATTTTTGTATGTGTATGAATGTACTGTCTGCATGTAGGTTTGTGCACCTGTGTCATGCAATGCCGCAGAGGTCAGAAGAGGGTGTCGGATTCCCCTGGAACTGGAGTTCTCCTGGAATTGGAGTTACAGATGGTTCTCACCCGCCATGTGGGTGCTGGGGATCGAACCCGGGTCCTCTGCAAGAGCAGTCGGTGTTCTTAACCATCTCTCCAGCCCCAATAACATAAATCTTAAGGAAGAAAACAAAGTTACAATTCTAGGTCATCTTGAGCTTCGATACCACGGTGAGACCTGTAGATGGAAAGGGGGGAGGGAGGCGGTAGCTAGGCCGCAGCTTCAAGGGTATGTGATTTCTGGAAGAGAGAGTCCAGGACAGCTCTAGAGGATGCATGATCTAACACTTATGCCAAGACAATCCTGACTTCCATTCATCTTCCTGAAACAAAACCCCTCCTCTAAAGGCACATTTTATAAAAGCCAGCATTGCATATAAATTCCTGGAGGAAAGATATTGCTTCTTGATTTTGTTTTATTTCTACAGGTTCCCAGGATACAATTGCTCCATCAATCCCCATGAGGAGGGTAGTAGGCAGAAAAGTGGAGGAGACTGTAGAGTGATGGGGAATGGGAGGTGGGAGGGTGAGGAGGAAGGGGTACTCATCCCCCTAGTGTTGATAGCTGGAAGGATAATAGCTTAGACTGGGGTTGTGACCTCAAAAGTAATAGTCGCAATAATAAAAATAATGACAAACACAACCCATTACATGCACTCTCTTGCCTTGTTCTTTCAATTATCCCATGTGGGCATCAATGTTTTTTCTAAAGCCACGCTGGTTATGGTGGCCCGTGCCTTTAATCGTTGTCCCCCGGGAGGCAGAGGCAGGTGGCTCTCTCTGAGACAGAGGCCAGCCTGGTCCACATAGTGACTTCCAGGTGGGCTGGGACTAGGAAGACCCTGGAAAAAAACAACACCTTCCCCCCAAATGTCCAGCTCCTACTAAGTGCTCAGGAAATTATGTTCAGCCTGATTCTGATCCATTTTTCTCCTCACGGTTATCTCGGTTACTCCTCTCTGATTAAATTAGACCAGAGAGTTTCTAAGGTTGTCCTAGCTTTAATTGAATATGATTTTTAACAGCTGTGGCATACTTTAGGGGCATTGTCTATGCTCCAATCACAGTCTGCAAATGAAACTAACACTCCAGGAAGACTGAAAGAGATGTGCCAGCCCCGGGCACAGCAATGGCTGTGTTGTGTTTTTTTGTGGAGTTAATGGTGGTTAGCTGGTCTCTGAGGGGTCCCCAGAGTCCCTCTGCTGCTAATTAAGAACAATGCAGAAAGAGGTGTTCCTATTCCCAGGGTTCCTTCTTCATAATGTCTTGTGCCTCACTTCTTGGTGGCTGAGGCTCATCCCCGGAGTGCAGGCTGCCCTCCTTATTGCTGATTGATGGAAATAAACTAGGACAAAGGTGACCAGCAAGCCTGGGTCCCCAGGCCAGGCCTCAAGGGCTTTCTCTGAAAAGTTGGAAATCCCCAAACTGAGCCTAGATGCTGGCTTGGAGCCTTGAACTTGACTGTGCTTGCCTCTGACAACATTTGTAAAGAGTCTACCACCACCCCAGGGAACGCATAACTAAATTCGAGACTCACCAACAAACAGTGAATACAATACCCACCAAATACATTGAGACCCCATCCCCACAGGCTAGCCCCCGGCGGTTCCCCCACCTCACACTCCAATTTCTTCCCCTTTTTTGCCCCCCCCCCCGCAAAGCCCCCATAAGGTGAACTGTTAGCAGTTTAGCCTGAAATTGGTTTACGAAATCTTTTAGGGACTCAGCTCAGGTAAAACCAGGTCCTTAGCTTTCAGGAAGAAAAGAATTTCAGGGGAAATGAGAATAAAGCAAAACTACGAAGTTTATCAATTAGAGATAAGAGATAGTACGTTCTTGTTCTTCATATTTAAGCTTGGAAGAGAGAGAGGGGTAGAGAGAGAGAGGAGAGAGAGAAGAGTGAGTTTTTGACTTAGGCATGCATTTTTAAAGAGAGTCACATTTTGGGGCTGGAGAGATGGCCTAGCATTTAAGAGCACCTACTGTTCTTGCAGAGGACCAGGGTTCAATCCCTAGCACCCACATGGCAGCTGAAAACCGTCTTTAACTCCAGTTCAGGGGAATCTGACACCCTCTTCTGACTTCCGTGGCATTGCACGACACGGGTGCACAAACCTACATGCAGACAGTACATTCATACACATAAAAAAATTAAATTAAAAAAATATTTTAAAGAGAGTCACATTTAGAAGATATTTGTACAGTGGCTATATGTGTGATTTTTGTGGTCTTCAAAGTTACATTGTTCCAAGGATATCATTTGTTACAAGGTTTAAGGATTAAGTAGAGTTGAAAAAATAAGTATAAAAATATGAGCTGGTTTATTTCTCTTATTTAAAGAATTTCCTATTTGTGTATGAAATTACAAGACAGTTTTTTGAGTTGTTTAGATCTAAGCATGAGAGAATGATTATGAATGTTATGATTAATTTCAAGATGATAGACCTTCTGGCCCTAAGGAAACGTCTGTCTGTCTGTCTGGCTGGCTGGCTGTTAAGACTGGGTCTTACAGTAGCCCAAGCTTGCTTCAGACCTGTTATATTGCTGAGGATGACTTTGAACTACTGATACTGCTGCCTTCTCCTCACAAATGTTGGGATTACAGGCATATTTGGCCTAATCCCAGCACCTGCTTTATGGGGTGCTGGGGGCGGAAGCCAGAGCTTCTCATGAATGCCAGGCAAGCAGTCTACCAACTGAGTCACATCCTCAGCCCCCATTTGTTGTTTTTTAACATTCTAATTTGAGTTACCTCTCAGGAAACTGAATACTGTCTTCTGTAGGCAATCTTGATTCTGTCAGTGGTATTGAAGTGTTTGCTGCTCAGCCAGCAGGAAATGCAGACTAGGCCCAGCATGATGGGCCTCTTTTCCTTCCCCAAGTCCCCTTCATTTTTTCCTGTCCTTTTATTCCTCCTGGGGGAAGGAGTTTTCTAGAGTGTTCAGTCTCCATCTGAGCCCATCAGTTCCTCTGGTAGCATTAGGCCCTGAGGACTCGTGGAAATGCCCCTAGCTCTGGAGTCTTTAGACCCAGGGATAGGAAAAGCCTAGACACTTGATGGCCTCCTGTGACTGCCTTAACCCGGCCCACATCTGTGTAAATAACCCTGTCTCTTCACTCCCTTTGGCTTCTCCTTTGGAGAACGCCATCTGTTTCCTGTGGGGACCGACTAAGACAGATGTTTACATAAATACTATGAGACTGAAGGATTTAGATCAATCCCAGAATTATTTCCCTAGTGAATACGGTATTTTATAGAGGGTCTCATTTGTAAACTTAACGAAAGGATTTTATAGATGAATAGCTAAGAAGTGCTTTTACAATCACCTCACCCTCTTAAACAGCCCCCCCCCCCATGCTTCCAGGGAACTTAAAATGTTTGGGATTCCATCTTCCTTGATCTGAGGTTAGAAGCATCACTCAGCATTAAAAAGTTTGAGGTTCGAGGGGGGCACTGAGAAGGATTGACCTTTTTATAAAAGACTTATAGAAGAGATATTAACACTGTGGATGGACAGACAACAGTATTCTGGGGCTCAGAGGAGAGTCCAGGCCACCCTTGATAGAGTGACGGTCAGCTCTTGTACACTTTAGAGGAAGGGGGAAATTCAGCAGCATGTGGTTGATGGGCAGTCCATAATGCCTGCTTGCAGTCGGGCTGCCTCTGACTTCTGGCCAGCAGCAGGGAAGGAGAGTCTGTCAGCCTGGGCTCTGTATGCAGAATCAGCTATGAGGAGGAAGAGAGCAAAAATCTAGAAAAACAAGTTTAATGAAAGCACTTTACATGTGTGGTGGTCTGGATCTGGAGAGATGGTTCAGTGGTTATGAGCCTATACTGCTCTTGCAGAGGACTGGAATTCAGTTCGTAGCACCCACATTGGTGGGCTCACAACAGCCTGCAACTCCAGTTTTAAGGGATCTTATGCCCTCTTCTGGCCTCTGTGGACACTGCACTCAGGTACACATACATACATAATTTTAAAACATTAAATAATCTTTTAAAAATACAGATTCCAGATAATTAAAAATCTTCTGGCAGCACTAGCACAGTTCTAGATGAAGGCTCTGAGTCTCAAACTCTGGTCCTCACCATCTTATGCCTGACTCTAAACCAGTTCAAACAAGCAAAGCACCAGCAGCTCAGCAATCCTCAAAATCCTGTCAATCCCTAGACCTGTCATAAAATGATCAAAAAATCCAAAATCATAATTTGTTTTTTTTTTAAGATTTTTGCTGTGTTTCATTGTTGATTGAGTTTTTGGTTTTTTATTTTGTTGTTTTTTTTTAGACAGGGTCTCTGTAGACCCAGCTGGCCTGGAGCTCACTATGTAGACCATGCTGGTCTGATTGCACAGAGATCCTCCTGAGTGCTGGGATTAAAGTCCTGTGCTATCACACCTGGATTTTTAAAATTATTTTTTTATGTTTTTTTTTTAAGATTTATTATATTTTTAACTCTGTGTGTGTGTGTGTGTGTGTGTCTGTCTGTCTGTCTGTCTGTTTTCACATGAATGCAGTGCCCATGAAAGCCAGAAGAGGTCATCAGATCCCCTGGTGCTGGAATTAACAGGCAGTTGTGAGCTACCTGATGTGGGTGCTGGAAACTGAACCCAGGTCCTCTGCAAGGGCGACAAGTGTTCTTAATTGCTGAGCCCTCTCTCCAGCCCCCGCAAGTGTAATTTAAAATCACCTCTCATCTTCCACTCTGTTCAGCATTTCTGAAGGGGAGAAATGAAGTTAAAAGTGAAGGAGACTTAGAAAGCATTCCTGCAGTGCCCTTTTCAAAGACTTAATCAAGATTTATTAAGTTTTAATTACATGTGAAGTGCATAGCTGGATGCTGTGGTGAATTCAAAACAAGTCCCAGACATGGGCAACCTTGACAGCATTTGCTTTGTTATAAAGACAGTTCAACTTGGGACCAGAGGTAAAAATCCTTATTTTCTTGCCATGTGATTCTGGCTCTATATCTGTGGACAAATTATTAAGCAATCTAAGGTTCACAGAAAAATCTATGAAACAATAGTGATAACTCCCACATAGTATTCGTGAGAGATAAAATAAAATTACTTGTGGGCTGGGGGAGATGGTTCAGTTGGTAAAGTACTTGCTTTGCAAATAGGAGAATCTGAGTTTGAGTTCCACGGGAAAATGCTGGGTGTGGTGGTGCACCTGCAATCTCAGCCCTGGTGGGCTGGAGAAAAGAGGATGCCTGGGGCTTTCGGGCCAGCTAGTCTAGCTTAATTGGTGAGCTTCAGGCTTGTTAAGAGTCCCTGTCTTAAAGCAGGTGGATGGCTTGGAAAACACATGAGGTTATCCTCTGGCCTCTGCATTCAGGTACATACATGCACATGCACCCTAACATACATAAACATACACATATACACACATATCCATACATAAAAATTACTTGTATGAAAGCTGTTAGTACAGTGTTGGTACATGTGGGAAGCAGGTCAGTGTCCAGTGTTACATTGTTAAATAGGTGGGGGCTTGCATCAGTGAACTCACTATCTAGCTGGAAAACCCAGAAAAATATAAATCGAAACACAGGAACCTTAAATTATTCCCTGGTGGGAGTATGAAGTATGTACTTGGAATTAGGAGTGAAGCAGCATGAAATAGCATTGCTTTCAGAGTATATTTGGCCAAAAAAGGCACTTTGGAGAGGGCTAAAGACTTCAGCTGGATATGAACTCATGGGCATAGGACCAGCAAGAGGGGTCTGTGGATAAATGAGCTTGCGGCCAAGCCTGATGGCCTGAGTTCCATTCCTAGAATCAACAAGGTAGAGAGAGAGAAAGCTGACTCCTGACTCCTGGAAGTTGTCCTCTGACTTCCATGTAGGCACTGTGCCATGTGAATGTGTGTGCACATATGCACATACACATATACAAAATAAATAGATGTAATAACATTTTTTTATTTGGGGCATGGTTTGGATCAGTGGAGGGGAGAAAGAGAGAGAGAGAGAGAGAGAGAGAGAGAGAGAGAGAGAGAGAGAGAGAGACTAAGACAAAATAACTGGGTGTAGTGGCACTCAGCTTTAATCCCAGCACTCAGGAGGCAGAATCAACTCTGTGAGTTGGACTAGCCTGGACTACATAGTGAGTTCCATCCAGGTCAGCTGGTGTTATAGAGTGAGAACCTGTCTCAAAAAAGAAAAAAATGCAAAATACATTGAAGCAAATCAGGAAATGTCTTTCCATCTGCAAGCCTTTAAGACAGAACCCAGCAGAGTTCAAACATCTCTTGACACCTAGCACCTTCCCTCTAGCTCAGCTTTGTGCCTCTTCCCCAGAAATAACACATACTCATCATTCCCAACACTCTTCAGAATTTCTGAAAGAACAGCATGTTAGAGTCAACAGGTATTCATATTCAGAAGGCCTTCCTTCACCTCAGAATTCCTTACATCTGTCTCCGGTGTTTGAAAAAGGAAAGAGCATTTTTCCTTCTCTTCCCTATGTGAGATGACAGAGAAGGTGTGTTAGCAACGCCCTTGAATTTTTGCACACAGAAAGCACTTCCATTAGAGCATTTGTTGTAATGGGCTATTCATAGATTCAAGCACATAGCTATTTATTCATGGTAGGGATAGAATGAGCTATCAAACAAATTCTTCTCTTTTTCTTTTGCAGTTAGAATTTAGTCACCCCATCTTTGGATACATTGTCATCACCAAACTAGAAGAATCTAACTTTTGTGATGCTTAATCTTTTCAGTTTGAATGGGCTTTGAAATCATCATGGAAACAAGCCTCTGGGCACATATGTGAAGGAGTTTCTAGACTGGGTTAACTGAGGTGGGAAGACCCACCCTGAATGTGGGCGGCACCATCCCACGGGCTGGGGTCCTGGATGGAATAGAAAGGAGGAAGCGAGCTGAGCACCAGCATTCATCTCTCTGCTTCCTGACTGTGGAGGCCACATGAGCAGCTGCCTCACGCTCCTGCCACCATGCCTTCCACCATGATGGACTGTGTCCTCCAACTGTGAGATACAATAAAATCTTCCTTCCTTAAGTTGCTTCTTGCCCAGTATTTGCTCACAGCAGTGAGAAAGGTAATGGATATAACTTTCAACTAAAAAATAAAGTGTGGGGCTGCAGAGATGGCTCAGCAGTTAAGAGCATTGGCTGCTCTTGCAAAAGCCCTTGGTTTGAATCCCAGCACCCACATGGTAGCTAACAACTGCCATAACTATAGTTTCAGGGGATCTGAAGCCCTCTACTGGCTTCCTCAGGCATTGCACACTTACATACATGCAGGCATAACACTCATACACATAAAATAAAAATAAACAAATCAAGAAAAATCTTAATGAAGCAGTAAAGTGCTTTATCTATAACATTATTGGGAATATAAGGTCAAGACTTTGAACCAGATAGGACCTAGGCACTTCCTGTTGTGGTTCTGAGGTGTAGGACCCTAAAACATAAATGTGTGGAAACTTGGGTTCCAAATATAATGATATTTAGAGGGGAGGCTTTGGGGAAAAGATTGAATCATGAGAGTTTTTTACCATCCATGAGTCAATCCATTTAATGGATCAAAATGTGATGGCATTATTTGGAGGTGGTGATAGAAACTTCAGGAAATAATGTCTAGTTGGAAGAAGTATATTACTAGGGTTGTGCCCTTGAGGAAAGTAAACCATGTTCTGCCAGGTGACAGAACTAGAAAAAGTCCATCCTTTGCTAAGTTGTTTGTGTCAGGTATATTGTCACAGCAATGAAAAGCTCAATAACACACCTCCCTTGATTATTGCAATGACTTTGGGAGGTCAATAACAAATCCTTGACTTACAGGTAGTTGTGCTTTAGATGTGAAACGTCTCCCACGGGCTCATGTGTTGCAGACTTGCTCCTCAGTAGGTGTACCTGTTAGGGGAGGTTATGAAACCCTTTGAGGTGGTACCTTGCTGAAGGAAGTGGGTCACTGGGTGGGAGAAGGTGAGGTTTCATGGCCTAACTCCACTTCCTGTGTAAACATCCTCTGTCAGCCAGCCTCACGTTCCTGCCGCCATGACTTCCCACCATGATGGACTGTACTCCCTGAGACTGTGAGCCAAAATAAACTCTTCCTTCAGTATTTTATCAAAGTGGCAGAAAGGTGATGAGGATAATGTTAAAATATATTTAATTTCAAGAGATGAGCTAGAGGCTGGAGAGATGGCTCAGCAGGTAAGAGTACTTGCTCTTGCAGAGGACCTAAGTTTAATTCCCATCATGCACATGGAGGCTAACAACTGACTAGAACTCCAGTTCCAGGGGATCCACTGCACTCTTCTGGCCTCTGCGGGCATTGTACACATGTGGTACACTTATACATGTGCACATGAAGCACACATAAACATAATATAAATTCAATTAATTAAAAATAAATAAGTGAGTTAACTTGCTGGAGTTGTATAATGGGGAATGACTGAGTGAAATTTTGAACTTATGCTTCTCTACTGGCTCAAAAACCTTATTCTGAAAGCATTTTAAATTATTTTATTTATTTACTTATTTTTATTTTGTGCATGTTTTGCATGTATGTGTATAAGTGCACCCATTGTTATACAATGCCTGAAAAGGCCAGGAGAGGGCGTTGGATCACCTGGAACTGGAGTTACAGACAGTTGTTAGCTACCATGAGGGTGTTGGAAACTGAACCCAGGTCCTTTGCAAGAGCAGCCAGTGCTCTTAACCACTGAGCCATCTCTCCAGCTCCTGAACATATTCTAAACTGAGAAGTTTTATATTACATTGTCGGATCCTTCTTCCATCAATGTCTTCAAGGGTTAGAATAGAAATTAGTTAAACATGAAGGAGAAATAAATAAATGAAAATCATGATCAAATGGAAATGCAAAAAGCTGTGGAGGAAAAGAATTTGATACACACAAGAGATTTGTTGAAAGGCTTATGAGCTCTCAGTACTTAACATTTATATTATTCATTACGTATGTGTCACAGTCCTAAATTTTATATTTATTTGTGGCATAAACACACACACACACACACACACACACACACAGAGGCTTCTTTTTAATACAAAAGTCATGCTGACAAAACCAAATTGATTACTTTCTAATTATCTGTCATTATAGCATGACCAAGTGAATGTGCTTTCTGGGGCTGGAGAGATGGCTCAGAAGCTAAGAGCACTTGCTGTTCTTGAAAAGTCCAAAGTTCAGACCCAGCAAGTATATTGGGCATCTCACAACCACCTATAACTCCAGCTGCAGGGGATCTGACATCCACTTCTGTCCCTCATGGGGACTACACTCATGTGGCACACACACACACACACACACACACACACACAGTGGCTCAGTTGTTAGGAGCATGTCCTAATCTTGTAGAGAACCTGAGTTCAGTTGCCAGGACCCAGGTTGGGCAATTCACAACCATATTTAACTCTAGTTCCAGGGTATCCAGCACATGTTATGGCCTCTGTGGGCACCTGCAGTCATGTGCACCCCCTCATACACATAGATACACAATTTAAAAGTTGAAAAACCTGGGCTAGAGAGGTGGCTCAGTGCTTGAGAGCACTGGCTGCTCTCGAAGAGGACATGGGTTTGGTTTCCAGCACTCACATGCTCACTAACAACTATCTGTAACTCCAGTTCCAGGGGAACTGACAGAGCTTTACTGGCCTCCACAGGCACTGCACGACATGAGTGCATTTACATACATGCAGGCAAAACACTCATAGGTATAATATAAAAAGATAATAAGTAATTTAAAAAGTTTAAAAACATTAATAAGAAAGAAATTCATTTTCTTTTTCCTTCCAGCAAAAAATATACAGTTCACCACTTTGGGACACAGTGACCTTCCAGTTCGAGGATAAAGTCTGTCATGGTGGGAAGGCATGGTGGCCGGAGTGTGAGGCAGCTGCTCACATGGCCTCCACAGTCAGGAAGAGAGAGATGAATGCTGGTGCTCAGCTCACTTTTTACTTTTTAATTCAGTCCAGGACCTCAGCCCAAGGGACAATGCTGCCCACAGTGTGAACGAAATTTGCCAGAAAAAAAAAAAAAAAGCATCTTCAACTAAACCTCTTACAAGGCTGATCAAATGATTAGAACCTAGCTGGGTGTGTGGTGCACGCCTTTAATCCTAGCACTCAGGAGGCAGAGGCAGGCAGATCTCTGTGAGTTCAAGGCCAGCCTGGTCTACGGAGTGAGTTCCAGGACAGCTGGGGCTACAGGGAGACTCTGTCTCAAAAAGACCAAAAAAGGGGCTGGAGAGTTGGCTCAGCAGTTAAGAGCACCGTCTGCGCTTGCAGAGGACCTGGGTTCAATTCCTAGTACCCACATGGTGGCTAAGGACCGTCTTAATTCCAGTTCTAGGTGAATCTGACACCCTCCTCTGACCTCCTCAGCATTGCACAACACGGATGCACCAACCTACATGCAGACAGTACACTCATACACATAAAATGGAAAATTTTTTAAAAATTTAAAAAAGATCCCCCCAAAATGATTAGAACCTTAGTGATTCTAGAGAGTTTTGGATGCCACAAGCCTAGAACCTATTTACCATTTATCTTGGGCCATCTTTATCTTCCATGCCCATCTCTGTGTCTATCTTAATATCCTATGACTAATAGATAAAAACCTTTTGGAGTCTATTAACTTGGCAGACTACTAGCTTCCAGCAATCCAAGGCCTAGCCTGACAGAGTATATCTAAGACCTATAGCAGAGTTATCCCCATTTTGCTGTGACCTGCCTCTCAGATTTCTCCAACAATATGTTTCTAAACCATCTTGATTTATGGCTTTCTTTGTTCTGTTACTGTAAAAACTTCATGAAACTATTACCATGTTGGAACATGGAATCTGGGGTAACCTGAATTTATGTTCCCATCCATGGCTCTTCATATTTGGCTCTAGAATAAATGATCTCTTATCCTGTTTGAGTCGAAATTTGTGCTTCTGCCTTGACAAAAGTTAAGGGGGGTGGGGGGGTGGGGAGGTCACCTTCCCATCTCTATTAACCTAATCTAAAGAATCCCTCTTAGCTAAGTGCATCCCTAACATTTGTTGTGGGACACTCAGATGTCAATTATTTCCCTGGTCTCCTTCCAGGTGACCTGCTAGCTGCTTCACACTCCTGATACAATGCCCTCCCAACATGATGCACTATACTCCTGAAATGTGAGCCAAATAATCTCTTTCTCCCTTAAGTTACTTCTGTCAAGTGTTTTATTTTTTTTTAATTTTATTTATTTCTGTATGTGTATGAATGTGCTGTCTGCATGCAGGTCTGTGCACCGTGCCGTGCAATGCCACGGAGGTCAGAAGAGGGTGTCAGATTCCCCTGGAACTGGAGTTCTCCTGGAATTGGAGTTTCAGACAGGTCTCAACTGCCATGTGGGTGCTGGGGATCGAACCCGGGTCCTCTGCAAGAGCGGTCGGCACTCTCAACCACTAGGCCATCTCTCCAGCCCCAGTCAAGTGTTTTAAACTAATGACAATCTTCACACAAGTGGGCTACAGGGTACATGGAACCCAAATAAGATAGGAAAGAGGAGTGAAGAATAGGTGATAACTAGTTTGAATTAGGCAGATAGGGGAGGAGACCCCAGACAGGGGAGGGGATCCCAGACAGCAGAGGCCCCAGACTAGACTCAGGGGTGTTGTGTCCATGACTCTCACTCATATCCAGCATGACCAGGTTGTTGTCCAAAGTTGATGCCCCTGGTGGGCTTCTTCCCCTCCTGCTGGCAAGTTCCCTCTGGCGGGAATTTAAAATTTCCCTTCCTTGCTCTACCCAATCAGGTTCCTGCTTTCATATGAGTAAGTCAACTAACCAACAATATACATACTAAGCTGTCCAGTCTGCAGAGGGAAAGGGGAGCCCAGTCCCGTCCCACCACCTGTCCTATGGAACATAAAACCCAGACTCTTCATGGGGGTAGACAGTGCTGCAGCTCTGAACGTCCTCCCCTTATGGGGAGTCTGTCACTCTGCTGTGTGAAGTGTTGCTCATGCTTCTGTGAACCTTGGCTGTGTGCTGTGACGGCAAACATCTCAACTCGTAATTCTGAACCTGGCGAAGAAAAGGACTGGAGAACAGACCCTAGGTGGCATCAGGAGGAAGAGCAAATAAGAGAAGTGGAAAAGACAGGTGGAATATTCTAGATAAACTCAGGCTCCAAACTGGTGTCCTCAAGGTGAGACCTGAGTTCACACAAGGGAGTCAGACAGGGGCAGACGCTATCCCCCTAGATCCCAGACAATAAAAAACGGAAGGAAGGGATGGGTTTTGTGAGATAAACCCAGGGCTCAGTGAAAGGAAGGGAATAAAGAGTCCTTATAAGTCTTGCCCTGAGGCAGGCTTGGGCTCTCAAGCAATACAGACAGATATTGGGCCTAGAAAATTAGATACTGCTGAGAAGTTTGACAAGACTGGAGATGCCCGGGCTCCTTTCATTGAGTCCTAAATAAACAAAGGTCTGTTTCACAAAGCAGGCTCTCTCTCATTTGCAAGTCTAATGTATGCAAACCATCGGTGGCCAGAGGTAGATTGTATTACTTGACCCTCAGCCATTTTCAACAATAACGACACCAGATTCTTCGGGCTGCTCCATGTTTGTTGAACTGAATTGAACCCACACTCAGAGACAAATATGTGCTGAGAATGTTCTGGGTGCCAAATTTTGTGCTAAGCCCCCAAGGAGAATAAGGGCCAGCTAGAGCTAATTTAGCTCTCTTTCCTAGAGGAACTTAGCATTGAATAAGAAACAGATACATGACCAGTACACATATCTCAGTTCCTGTGGGCAATCCTATAAGCATCACATGGAGAGCACGTCTCTTCCCTACACCAATCTAAAAGGGGCATGCAGGAACTGGAGAGATCACTCAGGGTAAAGCACACTTGTTGCATGCCAGGCCTGGTGGTGCACACCTTTAATCCTAGCACTTGGGAGGAAGAGGCAGGTGGATCTTTGTGAATTCAAGGCCTCCCTGTAACCCCAGCTGTCCTGGAACGTGCTCTGTAGACCAGGCTGGCCTTGAACTCACAAAGATCCACCTGCCTCTGCCTCCTGAGTGCTGGGATTAAAGGCGTGCACCACCAGTTCCTGCGCTAAAGGGAGACCCTGTCTCAAAAAAAAAAAAAAAAAAAAAAAAAAAAAAAGAAAGAAAGAAAGAAAGAAAAGAAAAGAAAAGAAAAAAGAACACTTGTTGTTTTCCAGAAGACCTGAGTTCAAGTTCCTAAAACTTGGGAACATTGGCTGGCTCACAACTACCTGCAACTCCACCTCAAGGGGATCCACCACCCTCTTCTGGCCTCCTTGGGCACCCAGCCACATCTGGCATACACATAGACACAAACACATACATAGAAAATAATTTTTCCTTTCATTATTTATTTATTCATTTTTATTTTTATGCATATGAATGTCTTTCCTGCATGTATGTCACATGCACGGTGCATGCAGTGCTGGAGGTCAGAATAGGGAAAGGATGCCTTGGAACTGGAGTTGCAGATGGCTGTTGGCCACCATTTGGGTGCTGTGAACTGATCCTGGATCCTCCAAAAGGGCAGCCCATGCTCTTAATCACTGAGCTACCTCTCCAGCACCACACAACATAATTTTTAAAGTTTATAAATAAATAATGATCTATCTACAAGGCGTTTGCTACATTGTTATATGACACCTGAAAGTGGAGATATTGGAAAAGCAATGTTTATTACAACATCAGAGTTTTATTATAATTCTGTTCATCCAAAAATAAAGTCAGTCATTAAACTGGGTACATTGCAGACTTGGTTTATTTGATAAAATGCGAAACAACACTTAAATAATTGCATTTTATGCTGAGCCCTGAGCTGGCTATTTCATCTCCTAATCTTCTCTATTACTCAAGACTTAGATTGTCACTCTGGGTCCCCAAATGGGAAGACATTTTGTTCCCTAGTTAAGAAAACAACAACAAAGATTTGGTTTTGTCAAGTCATAAAATTCTTTTTTGTAGTTCTCTGAAAGCATCCTTCAATTACATGACAGTTTTGTTTTATATGAACCCAAATAAATATCTGTCCCCGTTCTACTAATGCCCCCATTCTATTTCCATTATGCCATATCTCAGTCACTTGTAGCTGAGACAGGAAACTGGTAAGAACCACACCCACTATGTGTCTGAAGCCGTGTCATGGTATGATGGTTAATGCTGATTGTCAATTTTTAGAGATCTAGAAATCACCTTAGTGACAAAACTCTGGGCATGCCTGTGAGGCAGTTTCTAGATTAGGTTAACTGAGCTTGGAAGACGGAATCTTCATATGGGTGGTACTATTCTCTCCTGGACTGAATAAAAAGGAGAAGGCGAGCTGAGCACCAGCATTCATCTCTCTGCTTCCTGACTGTGGAGGCCATGTGAGCAGCTGCCTCACGTTCCTGCCGCCACGCCTTCCCACCATGATGGGCTGTACCCTATCCCATGGGAGGTAGTATCAAATCTGAGTCATAAAAGAATAGTCTGGGGCTGGAGAGATGGCCTAGCGGTTAAGAGCGCCGACCACTCTTACAGAGGACCTGGGTTCTATCCCCAGCACCCACATGGCGGCTGAGAACCGTCTGAAGCTCCAATTCCAGGAGAACTCCAGTTCCAGGGGAACCGGAGACCCTCTTCTGACCTCCGCTGCATTGCACGACACGGGTGCACAGACTTGCATGCAGATAGTACATTCATACACATACAGAAATAAATAAAATTAATAATAATAATAAAAAAAAGAATAGTCTGTCCTTAGCCTTATGTTTTGGAAGTTTCACCCAATAGGGTCCTTCCCTTCTGTGATGGCTAATTTTACATGTCAAATTAGCTAGCTAAATGTGGCTGTGAAGGTACTTTTAAAAGGTATTGCCAGCTTGTAGGCTTTGGATAACAAAGCAAGTAACTCTATTATGTGTATGGGACCCTTGTAAAAGGCCTCAAGGGAGAATGAAATTCCCTGAAATACATAGATTCTGCCTTAACACTGCAATACAGAAGTCATACTTGAGTTTCCAGCCTTCTAATCTGTAGAATTTAGGCTCAACCCGTACCCAAGTCCTTTGCCTGCTATCCCACCCAGAAGATTCTGGATTTACTGACCTCATAATTGCCTGAATCCTTAAAGTAGATCATCATCAGATAGGTAGGTGGACAGACTGAAAGATGGATGGAGGATGCACAGTTGGATGGGTGGATAGAAGGAAGAAAAGTATTCTAGTTCTATTTTTGTTGCTGTGATAAAGTACACTAACAAAGAGCAACTTAAGAGGGAACAGGATTGTGATTCCAGACTGCAGCCCATCGCTGTGTGGGAACTTGGAACAGAGCAGAGAGCAATGAATGCATACATAAATCTTTTTAAAATATATATAAACTGAAGCCAGGTATGGTGGCACATGCCTTTAATTCCACACTCGGGAGGCATAGGCAGTCAGAGCTCTGTGAGTTCAAGGACAGTCTGGTCTATATAGCCAGCTGGGGCTTCAGGAAGATCCTGTCTTAAAAAGACATATATATATATATATTTAATAATATTATATACAGTAGTATATATAGAGAGAGAGAGAGAGAGAGAGAGAGAGAGAGAGAGAGAGACAGAGAGACAGAGAGACAGAGAGACAGAGAGAGAAGAGAGATATAGATACATAGATATAGACATAGACATATAGATAGAGTATGGAAGAAGATGGTTCAGTGGACAAAGCTCTTGCTGTACAGGTGTGTTGACCAGAGTTCAGTCCCCAGGCCCTGCCTCAAGCTGGAGCATAGTAATAATGTCAGCGTTTGGACTCCCAGGTAGCCTGTGGCCAGACGGAAAGCAGGGACAGGAGAATCCTCAGCTGCTCCTGTGCCAACTATCCTGGAGTGTGCAGTGATAAAGATCAAGGGGTCCTGCCTCGAACAAGGTGGAAGATGAAGACTGACACCCCACCTGAGGTGATTCCCTGACTTCCACCTACACATGTGCACATAGGCATGTGCACCCTGGCATGTGCACACATGCACATGCACACGCACACACACACACACACACATACATACACACACACACACACACACACACACACACACCTGCTTATTAAATAAAATCAGTCTCTAATCTGTGAATCACACTGTCCTCTGCAAAAGGTGCCACTTTTCAATGACAAACAGCACAGGCTCAATGACTCATGGTGCTGGGAGCTGGGGAGGAAGGCAGCCTTGCAAGTGTGAGTTTAATGGTGATTTCCACTTGTTACTGATTTCACTCTTTGGGTGAGCAACGGTTCTGTTCATTGGGAGAGAGCTTGAGGGACACAGCTTTTTGCCCTCCACAGTAAGACGCTCTCAGAATGGACTGCAGAGTGTGGCAGGGGTGTGGGGCTCGCTGGCCGCTGTCTGAGCAAGTCACTGAATCTGATTATAGTGCTGCTCCGTCCAAAGTGTCTAGCTCTGTTATTTTTTTTTTCCTTTTGCCCTCTCCCTAAAGAATGGTGTGATTACTTTACACCAAACTGCTCAAGGATAATTCGAACTGTCAGACAACCCTTGTGTTTGCCCATTATCCGACAGTTTGGGGCTCACTTCATATTCCAGAGTGGTGTGACATAATGTAACACGATTTGAAATTCTGTAAGGCAATAACCAGAGTAACACAGTTTGACATCTTGAATCTCTGAGGAGGCTTGCCTACACTGGCTACGTGCATTTCCACTTCAACTGGTACCTGAGCCTTTGATATTGTTTTTGACTTTTGGAAGCATTATCTGTTTTTAAATGCAATTACAAGGGTGAGGTGTTGGCAAAGAAAATTTCTCATGTTTGAGAGGAACAGTGGGTGGCACATCAATCTTCAGATTGAGATTTCCAGAGAACTATCCCAGGCCCTGACATGTGACATGGTTTAGACTTCAAATAGTACACACTGTGGAACCCATAGAGAGACACAGCTGTCTCAACCTTCTTTGCACATCCAATGAGTCAATCAAACTACAACTATTCATTGCACACCTACTTTGCACAAGGCTTTAAAAACAAATAGGTATGGTCACCCCCCCCCCAGGTTCAAGGAACATCATGGAAGAGGAAGCAGAAAGAACGTAAGAGCCAAGAGACAGGGAGGAGAGCTGGGAAAGGCATAACACGGCTGTTGCTCTATGAACAACAGCCGCTGTGGTCACCTACACAAGACCTGCATAAGATTAAGGCAGCAAGACCAGTCGCCCTTCCAGTACGCAGAATGAACAGGACTCAGTGGGTTACCAACAAAATAGGAGAGAACAGGAATGAGGGAGGAGGGGTTGGGGAAGTCTACGGGGGAGTGGAAGGGGGGAGTTGGAAGGGTGGATGTGACCAAGACATGCTGTTTAAATGGATGACATTGTCAAAGAATGAATAAAAGATATTCTATGGGAAGGAAGGAAAGGAGGGAGGGAGGGAGGGAAGGAGGGAGGGAGGAAGGGAGGGAAAAGGAAGGGAGGGAAGGGGAGAGGAAGGAAGAAGGGAAGGGGAAGGGAAAGGGAAAAGGAAAGAGAAGGGAAGAGGGTCTGGAGAGATGGCCTACTGATAAGAGCATGTGCTGCTGTGGTAGAGGATCTAAGTTTAGTTCCCCAGTACCATGTTGTATGGTTCATAATTACCTGTAACGGCAGCTCCAGGGGATCTGATGTCTTCTTGTGGACACCACAGGGACCTGCATTTACACATGGCCAATCTCCCCCCATGCACACACACACACAAACATATAAAGTTAAAAATAAAATAAATCTTAAAAAAAACAAAAATAACCAAATTAGAAATCAGAAAGTTTGTCATGGGACCTCCCTGTCAAACTGAAAGTTACTGTGATTTAAAGCTTGGGTCTAGATCAAGTAGCAAGTTGTTTGCCCAGTTAATTTGCTTTTTCCTTTATGTGAGCTGAGGAAAGGTGTGGGACCAGCTGGAGAGTAGCTGTGTCCTGCTTAGTGTCACAGAATGCAGAAGAGCCAAGAAGATCTGCCGCCTGGGCGCTGGGTTTCCGATTGGGTGCAGAACACCTATTCAAGGAAAAGATAAATTCTCACTAAGAAGTCCCCACTGCCTTCCTTCCGGCTCCCTCCATTTTTCCTTCCATTGCTAACATCTTAAGCACTGCTCCCGATAGCTGGATATCCTTTATTTCCTGGATTATCTTCAGGGATGCAGGAGACTGTCTGTCCCACTCCGTGTCACATGAACGGTGTCACCTCTGTCTCTACACTACAATCCTCTTCCATACTTTCCTTTCTGGAAGACCTTAACTTATTTCCAAGCACACTGTGAAAGTCCTCTTCTCATGCATTCAGCAAAAGCTGACTACTTACTTTTTCATCTTTTGTGTGTATGTGTGAGTGTGGACAGATGCATGCCATGATGTCTGTGTGGAGGTCAGAGGTCAACCTCCAATGTTGGCTGCTGGGCTTCAGCTCCCACAGTGTTTTACTTGAGGTCTCCTCCCTCCTGTCTCCACCTCCCGACTTGCCATATGGATTATAGACACAGGCTGCTGTATCAAGCTTTATATGAGTTCTGGGGATCAAAACTCAGGTCCTCAGGTTTATGTAGCAAGCACTCTATCCACCAAGCCATCTCTCCAGCCCAAGCAAAGTATTCTTATATAAATTGATACCAGTGATGGGAACTTTTGTTTTCATAACACGTGAGCAGCTGCATGGCCTACACTGCACTTTTACGTATTGAGTCTTGTAGAGCCCATGCAGAACAGGTGGGGGTCATCGCTCTTATCCTTGGGTACCATTCATTGTTGGCTTCAGCTGTCAACTTACATAAACCCAGAGTCAACTGAGAAGAGGAAGCCTCAACTGAGGAATTTCCTCCATCCCATTGTGGCCACATCTGTGGGGCATTTTCTCGACTGTTATTTGACGTAGCCCAGCCCAGTGTGGACAGTGCCATCCCTAGGCAGCTAGGATTGGGTTCCATAAGAAAGCCAGCTGAGCAAGCCAAGGGAAGCAAGGCAGTAATAGCATTCCTCTATGGTCTCTGAATGTTTTCAGTATACAGTGGGATGAGTCTGAGATGCAGAATTCACAGACATGGAGGACCAACTGTATTCATACTCTGGTTGAGAAAGAATGAGATGGGTTACATGGAATTTTACTTTAACTAGGGTTACCCAGCTAGCAAGCAGAGCTAGTGATATAACCCAGGTGAGATGGACACCTCAACTTGTTTTTACTTAAAATACTATCTGAGCCAGGGCTTGTAAGCACAGTTCTGTCATCTCAGCTATTCGGGAGGCTGAAGCAGGAAAATCGAAAGTTCTAGGCCAGCCCAGGCACCTTAGTGAAACCTTGTCTCAAAAGAAAAAGTAAAAAGAGAACTAAGAATGTAGCTCAGTGATGGAGTACCTGCCTAGAATATCCCAATGAGATATTGGGGATATCCTGGGGACAAGGCTCAGTGGTAGAGCACCTACCTAGAATGCCCCAGTGAGGGGCACGGGTGTGGTTTAGCGGCAGAGCACCTGCCTAGAATCCTCCAGTGAGGGGTTGGGGTGTGGCTCAGTGGTGAGCACCTGCCTAGAATCCCCAGTGAGGGGCTGAGGTGTGGCTCAGTGGTAGAGCACCTGCCTAGAATCCCCCAGGGAGGGGCTGGGGTGTGGCTCAGTGGTAGAGTACCTGCCTAGAATCCCCCACTGAGGGGTTTGGGTGTGGCTCAGTGATAGAACACCTACCTAGAATTCCCCAGGGAGGGGCTGGGGTGTGCCTCAGTGGTAGAGCTCCTGCCTAGAATCCCCCAGTAAGAGGATGGGGGTGTGCCTCAGTGGCAGAACACCTGCCTAGAATGCCCCAGTGAGGGGCTGGGGTGTGGCTCAGTGGTAGAGCACCTGCCTAGAATCCCCCAGTGAGGGGCTGGGGTGTGGCTCAGTGGTAGAGCACCTGCCTAGAATCCCCCAGTGAGGGGCTGAGGTGTGGCTCAGTGGTAGAGCACCTGCCTAGAATCCCCCAGGGAGGGGCTGGGGTGTGGCTCAGTGGTAGAGTACCTGCCTAGAATCCCCCACTGAGGGGTTTGGGTGTGGCTCAGTGATAGAACACCTACCTAGAATTCCCCAGGGAGGGGCTGGGGTGTGCCTCAGTGGTAGAGCTCCTGCCTAGAATCCCCCAGTAAGAGGATGGGGGTGTGCCTCAGTGGCAGAACACCTGCCTAGAATGCCCCAGTGAGGGGCTGGGGTGTGGCTCAGTGGTAGAGCACCTGCTTAGAATCCCCCAGGGAGGGGCTGGGGTGTGGCTCAGTGGCAGAGCACCTGCCTAGAATCCCCCAGGGAGGGGCTGGGGTGTGGCTCAGTGGCAGAGCACCTGCCTAGAATTCCCCAGGGAAGGGCTGGGGTATGGCTCAGTGGCAGAGTACCTGCCTAGAATGCCCCAGTGAGGAGCTGGGGGTGTGGCTCAGTGGCAGAGCACCTGCCTAGAATCCCCCACTGAGGGGTTGGAGTGTGGCTCAGTGGCAGAGCACCTGCCTAGAATCCCCCACTGAGGAGCTGGGGGTGTGGCTCAGCTGTAGAGCAGTTGCCTCACAAGTGCAAAGCCTTGGGTTCAATCTCTAGTATAGAAAAAATAATTTTCAAAAAGGGAAAAAAATCTGTTTGGCATGCCCTCAAAAGACAGAATTCCCATTTGATTTATCTTTAATGCCTAATATCTAGGCTACAGTAGACAGTCAATACATGCTTGGTGATTGAAGGAGAGAGAATAGAAAATCATCAGATTTCCCAAGGCTCAAGGGGGAAACCAGGAGGCTCTCTGGTAATTTGGTTGAAGTAACTATTCAGTCAACATTGAATCAAATGTGAATTGAATTGAGTTACCTCAAGTAATAGAGCTAGATTCGTCTTCCGAATTGAAGACAGAAAACTCCCTTCTATATGACTTTGTAACTTATCACTGTCAGAAGGGCTGAGCAGGGAGAGCTGGGGCTGAGCGGGCATACACAGAGAGTCTGGAAAATAATCAATTGAATTCAAAGTGCCATACATCATGGATGCTTAGAGCCAGAAAAGACCTAGGAGAGATCATCTGCTTCATTTTCTTCATTTTGCAGAAGAAAATACATCCAGCAGGGGATGCAGTGTCCCCCAAAGTCACCCAGGTTAGTGGGATGTTAGGGCTGAGGACACATTGGCACTGTAACCATTCTCTAATGAGAAAGGTTGAGATACTGTGGTTTATTCACGCGAACAGCTCAGGGGGTGCACACCTGTAATCTAACACTCAAGAGGCGGGGCCAGGGGATCGGGTCTCAGTGTCATTTTTCTAGTTTGGGTTTTGGTTGTTAAGCACTGGCCAAAAGCAATTTAGGGGAAGAAAGGATTTATTGCATCACACAGGTTATAGTTTATCATTTAAGGAAGCCAAGGCGGGAAGCAGAAACCAAGGGAGCGGGCTGCTTCCTGGCCTGCTTCCCAGGCTTGCTCAGCTAGCTTCACATACAGCCCAGGCCCACCTGCCCAGGGATGGCACTGCCCATGGTGGTCTGGGAATGCTTACATACATTAGCAATCAACACATTCCCCACATATGCCCACAGGCCAACCTGACAGAAACAGTTCTTCAACTGAGGTTCCCTCTTCCTAGCTGTTGTCTAAGTTGGTCTCAAGTTGACCAAAACCTTCTACGACAGTTATCCTGACAGTTATCCTGAGCTACGTCGTGAATTTCAGACTAGCCTGGATTACATGAGTCCCTACCAAAAGAAAATTCTTAAAATCAGTGGGGTTCTCAGCCTAGGTTCCACAAAAGAATTAGCTGTGCTAAAATAACAGTTGTAGGCAACAATTCTCTCTTCTCATCTTCTAGAAGGGATATTTATGTTCTGCTATTTTAAAAAATGAGAAAAATAGTCACACAAGTCAATGTCTATGCTTTGTGGTTTGGGTAAGAAACCCAGGGAAAATATCTGCAGAGACTAATGCTGTTTACTTCCCTGGATTCTAACTTTTTTTGTGTGGTACTGAGAATTGAAGTAAGGACCTTATACTTGGGAAGCAGGCACTCTCCCACACCCCAGCCCCTCACTGAGGGATTCTAGGCAGGTGCTCTACCACTGAGCCACACCCCAACCCCTCACTGGAGGATTATAGGCAGGTGCTCTACCACTGAGTCACACCCCAGCCCCTCACTGGGGGATTCTAGGCAGGTGCTCTACCACTGAGCCACACCCCAGCCCCTCACTGGAGGATTCTAGGCAGGTGCTCTACCACTGAGCCACAACCCAACCCCTCACTGGAGGATTCTAGGCAGGTGCTCTACCACTGAGTCACACCCCAGCCCCTCACTGGGGGATTCTAGGCAGGTGCTCTACCACTGAGCCACACCTCAGCCCCTCACTGGGGGATTCTAGGCAGGTGCCCTACCACTGAACCACACCTCAGCCCCTCACTGGGGGATTCTAGGCAGGTGCTCTACCACTGAGCTACATCCCATCCCTGTTTTCTCTTTTAATTTTTAAGCAGTATCTTCCTTAATGGCACATGCTGGCTTAATACTATTTATCCTTCTGCTTCATACTCCTGAGCTGTTAGAGTTATAGGTATGTGCTCTCAGGCAAGAAAATGGCTTTCTCTCTTCTCATTTCTTTTTCCCTAAGAACTGAAAAGTTTCTCTTTGCCCATTTCAGCTAAAAGAAAACATCTATTGAAGAAAAGACTAGATTTCAAGTAGTATTTTATATATCTGTATTTGCAGATGTTTATTTTGTTAAGTATTTGAAGTAAGCTATGTGTTATCTTGCCACACAACTAAATTTTATTTCCATGAATGAAGTTACAATCCAGGGAAATAAATAATAATCAGCCCAAAAGTTAGACTTTCCAAGTGTGGTGGTGGGAAGCTGTCATCTCAACTACTCAGGAGGCTGAGGCAGAAGGATCACAAAGTCAAGACCAGCCTGGGCTACAGAGTAAGTTCTAGGGTAGTATAGCCAACTTTTGGGACCGTAGAGAAAAAATACCCCAAATAAAAGCAAAACTCCTCACAGTTTAACAGTAAGACCCTGACTGGGCCTGAACCAGAGAAGCTGCATGTCTTAAACAAATATTTAGAGCTAGTCTCCTAAAGACCCACAAATGGCAAATGGCCAGTCTCAAGGAAGAAATCTGGCACCATAAGATTTGCTACTGAACAAGAGGATGAGAAGCCAGCATGCCTTCCAGATGTGAACCCCTCCACACATGGCCCATGAGATTAGACTAACTAAACTTCCTTCAAATGCTGTAGAAGACTCTCCCCTCCCTCATGATGCTGTCTCTTCTATGAGACCTTGCCTGTTACAACAATATCAAACTGTATTCAATAAACTCTCTCTTGCCTGTCTCTGCCTTGACAGTAAATTCACTTACATCCCACACAGCAGTTGTCAATGCAAACAACCCTATATGCTGGTTAGTTTTTATCAACTTGACATGAAGTAGAGACACCTGGGAAGAAGGTACTTCAACTGAGGAACTTCCTCCATCAGACTGGCCTGTGGGTATCTATGAGTGAGGCACTTTTTTAAATTGATTATTGATGTAGGAGGGCTCAGCCCACTGTGGGTGGTACTATCCCTAGGCAGGTGGGTCTGGGATAGCTAGCCAATGGGGCTGAAGAGATGCCTCAGTAGTTAAGAGTATTGGCTGTTCTTGCAGAAGACCTGAGTTCAATTCCCAGCACCCATATGGCAGCTAACAACTGTCCATAACTCCAGTTCCAAGGGATGTGGCTCCATCTTCTGTTTTCCATAGGCATTGCATCCATGGGTACACCCACATACATGCAGAGAGTACACTCATACACATTAAATAAAAATAAGAAAATAACAAAAACAGAAAGCTAGCTGAGTGAGCCAGGGGAGCAAGCCAGTAAGCAGGGTTCTTCCATGGTCTCTGCTTCAGTCCCTGTCTTAGGGTTTCTGCCTTGACTTCCTTCAGTGATTGACTGTGACCTGGAAATTGTAAGATGAAATAAACTCTTACCTCCAAAAGTTGGTCACGGTGTTTATCACAGCAACAGATAGGCAAATTAGGGCAGAAATCTGAGCCAGAAGTGGGACATTGCAGTGAAGGACCTGGCCATGGTTTGGTTTGGTTTTGTTTTGTTTCTTTTTGAGGACTGTGAAAGGATTTGGGAGGTTTGTGCTGGAAAACCCTTTAAGTGGTTATAGATTAATAGGCTGTTGTCCTGTGGGAGATTGGACTATAAAAATGCAAGAGAAATTCAGATAATGAAAGTCTGGCTTGTGAAGTTTCAGAGAGAAGTTGAGAGCCCCTCAAAGACTCTATTGGGGCTATTCAATGATATCTTTAATAAAAAATATCTGTGGCTTCTGATCAGCTGGGGCTGAAGAATCAACTGTGATTAATAAGAGACAGAATCATTGAGGTGAAGTCTTCTGGGAGATATTTTCTCAGGGCTAGCACAAAAAAGTTGTTGGGGTGGGGTGGGGGTCAAGACTGCATCTTGAGCTGGAATCTGATCTTGGCAATGTGTGGGGATTCTGCATGCAGTACTAGTTACTGCATGGCATGAAGGGGTCATGGACTGCAGCTGAGGTGGGGTACTCTGTGAGGCTAGGAGAGGGCACTGATGAAGATGCAGCCTCAGTTGCAATGGAGACCCCAGCATATTGGAGGTCCCAAAGCCATGGGCTGATCACCAAGGATAGTGGCAGATGTGTAGTGGAGCTGGACTGAGCCTATAAGAAAAGCTGTGCTTGCTGTGGACAGCAGAGCTGGAGAAGTGGGACTGCCCTTGCCCCTGGAGTTGGAAAGTGATAAGGGAGCTGGACTTCAAACATAAAGCTCTCTACATTGTTGGATTTGGGTTTTGCTTTGATCTCATTCTATCTGTGCCCTGAGTCTTCCCTTTTAGAATAAAGAATTCTATCATTTATTTCTGATTTTACAGGAGTCCACAGTTAAAAGACTGAACTTTTAAAGAGAACTTAGACTCTTAAAATGACTGGAATTTTTTTAAATGAGTGAGGGACTTTGGGAAAGCTGAATACTGTTGTGGATATTTCAATGGCAGTGTCCCCCACAAGTTTGACATATTTGGACACTTGGTCCTCAGTTGGTGGTACTATTTGAGGAATGTCCTGAGGCCGTCAGGTGTGGCCATGCTGGAAGAACATCTCTGGGAGCAGGCTTTATGAGTTCAAAGCCATATCGACTTCCAATTTCTCTCTCTGCTTCCTATGCCTGCTTGAAGATGTGAGGTCTCGGCTTTCCATTCCAGCTGCTTCCTTCCCCTGGCAGCCTCATATCTCTGTGGAACCATAATCCCAATAACTTCTTCCTTCTATAAATTGCCTTGGTCATTCTGTTTAGTTGTAGCAACAGAAAAGTAACTAATACGGTGTTGATATTGTGAAATTAGCATGAGATCTTGAGGCCAAACTGGGAATGAAAGTTTAACAGTGATGAGTTTAACAGTGATGTGTTTGTGTATCAAGTTGGGAAGGGCTAAATTGTGTTGGGTAGTTTTTGTCAACTTGGTACAAATTAAAACCACCTAGGAACACAGTATTGATCAGAATGGCCCCTGTGCATGTCTGTGAGACATTTTTTTTTCTTTTTTTTTTTGGTCTTTTTGAGACAGGGTCTCCCTGTAGCTCTGGCTGTCCTGGAACTCACTCTGTAGACCAGGCTGGCCTCGAACTCACAGAGATCCGCGTGCCTCTGCCTCCCAAGTGCTAGGATTAAAGGCATGTGCCACCACGCCCGGCATTTATTTATTTCTGTATGTGTATCAATGTACTGTCTGCATGCAGGTTTGTGCACCCATGTCGTGCAATGCTGCGGAGGTCAGAAGAGGGTGTTGGATTCCCCTGGAACTGGAGTTCTCCTGGAATTGGAGTTTCAGATGGTTCTCAGCCGCCATGTGGGTGCTGGGGATCGAACCGGGGTCTTCTGTAAGAGCGGTCGGCGCTCTTAACCGCTAGGCCATCTCTCCAGCCCCGAGACATTTTCTTGACTGCTAATTGAGTAGAAGGGTCCAGCCCACTGTGGATGGTGCTGCCCCTGGGCAGGTGGGCCAGGGCTGAGTAAGAAAGATAGCTGAGCAGGCCAGGGAAGCAAGCCAATAAGCAGTGCTCCTCCATGACCTCTGCTTCAGTCCCTGCTTCCCGGTTCCTGCCTCGGCTTCCCTCAGTGATCAACTGTGGTTTGTAAGGTAAAATTAACCCTTTTCCACCCCTAGATTGCTTTGATCATGGTATTTATCACAGCAACAGAAATCAGAGTAGAACACTTATCTAAAAATAAAAAATAAAGTGCTGGGACGTGGCTCACTGGTAAAACATTACTTAGAATCCATCAATGAGAGTCAGCGGGAGTGACTCTATGGTAGAGCACTTGTCTAGTATGCAGAGGGCCTGTAGCAGAAAATTTTCCTCCTCATGCATGTGAGTGTTCAAGAGCAGCCACTCCAAGGTCCCCAAGACAAAACAAGGAACAGGCTCTCCAAACTTCAGTTTGGGGGAGACTGGTGAGTTTGGTAGGCTTTCCTGCAGAGCGAATGCATGAGGGGGTTAGTTATAAGGTCCTTTGGGCACCTTCCTCACATTTATCCCAGGTGGGACCCTCGGGAGTTCTGAACAACATGGCACCCGAGGGAGAGAGAGCCGACCATCAGCACTCTGGCTTATGAGCCCTTGGCCCCTCCCCCAGGTGCCCTTGGCCCCTCTCCCAGGTGTGCTGGCCCCTCCCCCAGGTGCCCTTGGCCCCTCCCCCAGGTGCCCTTGCCCCCCCCCAGGTGCCCTTGGCCCCTCCCCCAGGTGCACTGGCCCCTCCCCCAGGTGCGCAGTCTGGCTGGGAAGGGTCCCTGGCTCAGTGGCTCCAACTCACCTCAGAAGCACCATCTCTGGGAGGTGTCTGGTGTCTGATGGCCAGAGCCAGTCCGTTTGGAAGAAAGTCTATGCCCCAGGGCCCTAGGTTCAATCCCCAGTACCGGAGGTGGGGGAGGGGAGGGAGAAAGAGGGAGAGAAAGGCCCCCAAAGAAACCATAGCTCACCTCATCATACTGGTGACCAACAGCACTGCTACAGGGACCAGAGCATCTTGACCCATCATGCAACGCTTTCTCCTTCCTCCAATCTTTGTGTTCACAGTGCTTTCTGTTTACTTTCCATAAGATCCTTATTGTGCCCTTCACTCTCTGGGGACTATATTTGAAGCATCCTCATCCTATACTCCAATGCTTAACACGGTGGCTCTGTGAAATCCAATCTTTGAAAGGCTTTGTGTGGCTCCCAGTTCCTCTCCTTCATCACTAGAATGTATGACATCTGATAATCAGGAGTTATTCACTAGAATTCTTCATTATGTTGGATGATGATAATACAGATTTCATTCAAGAAATGCTACCCTAGGTCTTGCTTTTGAATGAAGATGTTGATTTAGTTACATTTCCAACAGCATACACAATAGGCAGAGAATTAAAATAATGGGCAAAATCTAATAGAAAACAGGTGTGACTCAAAAACTTAAAATTATGCATTCTCTGGTCTTGGAGGGATGCTGGAAGTTAAAAAAATGTTTACCATACAATAACAGAAAGAGCAGAGAATGAAAATAGAATATATATAGATATATATATATATTGCAATAAACAAAGTCTCACTGAATAGTGCTGGCCCCCAGCTGGAGCCCATTTCAACATCTAGCTACATAGCCAGAGAAACTGAAACACAAAGACTGCTCAACTAGGTTGGATTTTCACCCTCTAGGGACTGAGAAATGATGGCAAGAGAGTGTAATTTAATATTTGTAAAATGTTTTCTAAACAGGTTCTGGGGATGTATCAATCTGAGCTGACGTATTGAATATCAGGTCTGAAATTCTCATAATCAGGTGTTTCCTGTGAGCTCATAAGAGAAAATCATCACTCAATCCATAGCTGAGGTGAGAAAACTTAAGGGAGATTCACAAACCCTCAAGGTCACCTCCAGCAGTACAACCAGGGAAGGGCTAATCTGCGACCTCAGGTGTCCAGACTTTGAGGAATTATTTTTGTTGTCCTTTGTCCACTGATGCCCTAACACTGAATCACTTCCTCCAACTAGCTATGACCATGTGGCCACCCTGTTTTATGCACCTCTTTCTTGTTCTGAGCTTCGAGTTACACATGCTGCTGGACAGATGGACAGAAATAGCTTAGGAGAATCCACTTGGGTCAAGGCACAGATGAGCCAGTTTTCTCTTAATTGATTCAAATACAAAAAGGACCTGCTCTTCAGCCCATTGGCACCAACTTGACATTCTGGAGCCTCCTGCAGTAATTGTTCCTTCTATAGCATACGACCTTTGTCTTGAGATTTCTCTGGTCCTTTGAGTATATTTCAATGGATCCCTAAGTCATTCACAGTAAAATTCAACTCATAAATGTATAAGACCTGCCATGAACTAGCCATCCTTGTTTTTCCCTATCATCTTTTATTTGATAAGAGGATGGGGGTACAGATGGAACTATTAGCCTCTACCCTACTGCAGAATCACCCTCCCAGCCCCCCATTGGGGGATTCTAGGTAGGTGCTCCACTGCTAAGCCACACCCCAGCCCCTCACTGGGGAATTCTAGGCAGGAGCTCTGCCACTAAGCCACACCCCCGCCCCTCACTGGGGGATTCTAGGCAGGTGCTCTACCCCAACCCATATCCCAGCCCTCACTAGCTCCCAGAAAACTTAAATGTCAAATGTCCAACAGAGGCTGCAGAAAGAGTATCTTCCAAAGAGATGGGTGGGGCCCAGGCTGCAGAAGCAAGCATCTTAAGGGGAAGAGGGGCTTTTATTCTGAAGATCCTCCCCACCCCTAAGTCCCAATAGCCTTGGCTATGTTATGCAGTCCTGCTTGATTCTGATCTACCATTCAACTGCACAGAACCTCTTAGTTACCAGTGATACAGGAAATCTGTGTGTGTCTTTGAGCGCAGCAGAGCCTTTCTCTGCTCTTGGAGAGCTTCGCTCAGGAGTTAGGGTGTCAGACATGGTCACGCAAAATTTCCACTGGGCCAGTGGCTTTCAGATTCTTGCCTCAGAAATTGGAAGAATGAAATTCATGGACCGCCAGAATTCACAGAGTTTTGGAAGGAAGTATTTAATTAGAGGTAAGTTAAGAGAGAGAAAGAAGGCAAAGCTCCTATACAGAAAGGGGGCCACTAAGAAATAGGGTACCACTGAGCCTCACCACCTCCAAAACTTCCAACTCCTGTCATGGGCACTAGCCCCCCCACCTCCCCCTTTCCTAATCCTCCAACCTTTATAGCAGCCCACTAAGTGTGCGTGAGATCCCTAGAGAAAACCTTGGCACCATCATTGTTCTTAATAAAGAGCAATCTGCTCCTAAAGTCAGTCTCTCCTCTTTCCTTTTCACATTGCTCTAGTCAATCCCGATCTAAGATTTTCTAACAATGGGCATTCATTTTAGGGGACAAGAGATAAGGCAAAACCAGACTCCCCCTCTTCTGACACCCCTGGCCTCTGACCAGAATAGACCCCAGCACATGAGTTAGAATGACTTCTTGCAGCACCCCTGGCCCCATATTCACCGGGCCAGCTCCTGACTTCTGTTTTCGTTCACCGTTTGCAGGAAGCATGCTCAGCATGCAACTCCCAGCTGTCGCCACTTCAAGTCAAGCACAAAGGTCAGATGCCCCCTGGTCTCACCTCAGCCCACATCCCATCATGAATGAGGGTGGGGTCAAAGGGCCCAGGCATTTCTGCATACTGAGAGATGCCCTGTAGGCAAAGCTGACCCCCCAGCTCCGGCCTCTAGCTAGCCAAAGCTTTGGGGGTCACTCTGTATTTCCCCTTCTTCCCCAGCCCAGTTTCCTTCTTATTCCCACAAGGCATCCTTAATAAACACATTGCACCCCAACATGCTTCTCTAGAGCTCGGCCAGCCATACCACAGGCTCTTGACAACTGTAAATCCGTTGTTTCCCTCCCTCAGAATCACAGGCAAGCTTTTTTTTTTTTTTAAGCCTAAAGAACAGGCCCTCAACATATCTTTGCCTGAGGCGAAGCAGGGCAGAAGATCAGAAGGTTTCTGTTAGACCAAAATCTCTCCAAGGTAAGCGCTGTGTGCAGGCATCTAAGCCCCTGGAGTTGCTGCAATTTATATTTAATGTGCAAACACTCTGAACAGGACTGTGTGTAGAAGCCGGATCAAAACATTTATCCTCACTGTGCCTTGGAAAAAAAGAAAAAAGAAAAAAAAAAAAAAACATTAGCTTATATAATCTCGAAATCAAATAAGGGAAAAATAGGGATATATAATATATATATATTATATATATATATAATCTATATATACTGGCCTAAGGGAGATGGCTCAGTAAAGTGCTTGCTGTGCAAACACAGGGGCATGAGTTCCACCACTGGAACCCAAGTAAAAAAGGCAGGCCAGGCCTGGTAGAGCATGCCTTTAATCCCAGCACTTGGGAGGCAGAGGCAGGTGGATCTTGTCTGAGTTTGAGGCCAGCCCTGTCTACATTAGGAGTTTCAGTCCAACTAAGGATACAGGGAGACCCTGACTCAAAACAAAAACAAAAACAAAACAAAACAAAACACCAAGCCAGGCATACTGGTATGTGATTGTAATCCCATTTCTGGAGAGGTAGAGAAGGGTGGATCCCCGAGGCTCACTGAACAGCCAGCCTAGCCTGCTTGACAGCTTCCAGGCCAGTAAGAGATCTTGTCACAAACAAACAAACCCACAACAAAAATGCCCTAGGAACAACAGCAGAGGCTGTCCTCTGACTTCCACCTACACATATGCACAGAGGCATGTGCACCCTGCCCCCCTCCAGCAGCCCCCCCTCCATATTTGTTGCTACCAGCTAGAGAGAGCCTCTTGCAGAGCCCGGACAGCTGGTGGCCACGGTAATATATTGTTATGCGTGGCCACCAGAGCACTTGTACAGCAACACAGATCGTGTCTGACATTGCCTTTGCTGACCTTTTCAATATTGCCCAAGCACTGCAGAGCTGGTGTTTCTAGAGAATTCCAATTGAAGGTAGTAAGGCAGAAAGGATTTGGCTGTGGGTGAACCCCATCAGTCTCTCCGCGGTTCACTCTGTCATTCTCATGTAAATTGTAATTCTTTATTAGCATGGCCAGTCTGCAGCCCAGGTGCAAGATGCTTTCTTCTAAATGCCAGGGAGGCCATAGCCTCTGCCTGTGAAGAGCCAGGCTCTTCTAGTGATAAATGCCAGCTCAGATCTTTGCCCCAGACAGGGAGAAGAGAAGAACCTGTATGTTGGGGTTCCCACTTGAAAGCTTGTAAAGGAGATGAGACATTTAAAGAGAAAGGGGACATCGAGCCCTGCGTGGTGACACACTTTGAATCCCAGCACTCCAGAAGCTGAGACAGGAGGATCATGAGTTTCGGTCAAGCTTGGCGACACAGCAAGAGTCTCAAAACAAACAGGCAGCAACATTGGGGATGTGGCTGCGCAGTAGAGCAATCCCAAGACCCTCGCTCTGGGCACCTCGAGGAATGAGCAAGCCAACAAGGTAAGCCGGGAGAGATGCTACATGCTCAGAACCCAGCACTTGGGAAACTAAGGAAGGAGGCTTGTTGTGAGTTTGGAGCCAGCCTGGGCTGTTAAGTGTAAGAATCCAGCCCAGACTGCTACTCAGACCACAGTCGCTGAAGCAGCCCCTCCCACCTCATAGACACTCACATACTGAGATACTGTCAGAGTCCCTCCGGTGTGGTTGCCTGTCTGTTCATGAGGTTAACAGCTATTTAAATAAACTCCTTACCCTCCAACAATCTATCTTAGTGTCCCCTTAAATCCATATCCAAGCCTTTCATTTAATATGTTCTAGACCAGCCTGGGCTACAATATAAGACCCTGTCTAAAATAATCAAGGTGAAGAGAGATGGAAGGAAGGAAGGAAGGAAGGAAGGAAGGAAGGAAGGAAGGAAGGAAGGAAATGGAGGGAGGAAGGGGAGGAGAAAGAAGGAAAGTGGGGGGACAAAGGGAAAGGAAGGGAGAAGGGAGGGGAGGGAAGGAGAGGGAAGGAAGGGAAAGAGAGGGAAGGGAAGGGAGGGAAGGGAAGGGGAAGGGAAAGGAGGGAAGGGAGAGGGAAGGGAGGAAAGGGAGGGAAGAGAGGGAAAGAGAGGGAAGGGAGGGAAGGGAGGGAAGGGAAGGGGGGAGGGAAGGGGGGAAGGGAAGGGGGGAGGGAAGGGAGGGAAGGAGCAACTTGTCTTGACAGTTGCTCATTCTGTCTGGTTAGACAATTCATCATCTCCCCCTAGCTTTGCTGAGAACGGAGCCTTTGACAGAAGAGTTAGGTGACAATACTGGAGTAGTGTTACAGAGCTCTGGGCCCTAGGAAAGACCACCCAGACCTAATCAAATCTTAATTAGCCAAAGTTATTAAGCTGTACAACTGACCACAGCCTCTGGAATTGGGAATGGAGGTTGTAGTAGTGGGCTGAATCAGGAAGAGAGTTCTTAAAGGCGAAAGAAAGAAAGAAAGAAAGAAAGAAAGAAAGAAAGAAAGAAAGAAGGAAAGAAAGAAAGAGAGAAGGAAAATACAATTACTTTGCTTTGGCAGAATTTCCAACTGTGAGTTAACATCATTGTTTCCTTCTGTAGTTATCAGAAAGCAGGTTTTGCAGAAGCCAAAGTAAGCAATTAGTTAATTATCTCACAACAGTTACACATTTCTGGGAAGGGAGAAATGGGCTTCTGTGGTCAGCATTTCCTGTAATTGTTTACCAGTTTCAGGCAAAGCAGTTCTCAAAAACGGCTGTCTAACCAAAATGGAGTCACTTCAGCCTATAGGTCCCTCTGCAGAGACTGCAGAGCTTAACCTTCTACCTGACTCTGCATCTAAGCATGCTAATTGTTTGAGAACTGTTTTGCCCTAAATGATAATACACAGTGACTTAGACCTGTCCCATCTCTCTCCGTCCACAGCGTCAAGGCCAAAGATAACGACTGACCAGCAACTGTACCCAGAAACATAAGATCACAAGAGGAGAGGCGAAAGGTGGTCCCCAAGTTCCTGGAAGATGTGCCCCTATTCCCAGAAGGTCTTAAACAATTACCCCTGCTTATTAACCTATCTCCTGCCTTCACTATTTCTTTTGTTGTTGTTTGGGTTTTTTTGTTTCTGTTTTTTGTTGCTTTTTGAGACAATGTTTCATATAGCCCAGTCTAACCTCAAACTCAATCTCTAACCCAGTCTAACTTCAAACTCACTATGAAACCCAGTCTAACCTTGAGCTCACTATGTAACTCTGGCTGGCCTGGAACTATGTAGCCCAGTCTAACCTTGAATTCCCCATGTAGCCCCAGGCTAGCCTGGAACTCCCAGTCCTCCTGAATCACCCTCCTGAGTGCTGGAATCATAGGTGAGCACCATCACACTCAGCTCTACCTCATTATTCCTATTTTATATAAAAGAAAGACTAATTATTTTTTTCTGGGAGATAGACTCAGTTTTATTCATGCCAGCAGTGTGTTTATATACCAAAAGCTACTGTGCTCTGGGTAAGGAAGTGGGGGGTAGGCAGGAGGAAGAGAGGGGCGAGCCACCTTGACTCCTACCAGGGGGCTGCAGAGTTCCTGTTTGTGCAACCAGTAAACTAGAGGTGTGTCATTGTGCTCAATACCTCAAGGGAAGGGGCCATCTGGTTCTGGAACTTTGAAGAGTTAAGTAAGGCAGGAAAAACACTGCAATATCCTGATCTCGCAGAGCTATAGATAACTCACAAAGACAACCAAATGCCCACAGAGATATCAGATAACTCTCAGAGATTCCTTAGGACAGGTCTTACAGGTCCTTGCCTCGAGCGAGGCAAAGTTTCATTTCTACAATTGAGGATCTGGATGGTCTGTTAGTGGTTGAGCAGGCTGCTGGGTACTTTGCAAACCTGGGTCCATGGGAGGAGGCTGGCATGGAAATGCCAGTTGAGGACTCATCTAGACGGGCTGGCACTGGAATGCCAGAGGACCCTGCACCGTGGTGGACACAGGAGTTGGGAAGTTCCCAGGAAATGGTAGAGACTGAGGATGCACTGGAAATAGAGCAGCACCATGGTGGAGAGGACCTGAGAGAGAGAAGACACAGAGTGTCACACACAGTGTCCCTGAGACCACACCTAGGAAAATGCCTGGTCCTTTTTCCCTTCCTTTCTGAAAAATATCTGACACGAATGTCAATACAGTCATAGCAGCTGGTGGACCTGCACAAGGACACTTTCTTCCTACCATGTATATAAGGACGCTGGGTATGATAAATGATCTGATGTACCCTCAGTAACTGTGCCTGTCGATGTCCCTCACTAGAAGGATGTAAGGTGCACACAGAAGAGACAAACCTGGAAAGTAGGTGATCCTCTGTGGGCAGCCCAGGATCCTGTACAGGGCCTCTTTGTGTGGACAAAATGAGGGTTGGCTCTTTGGCCTCTTGTTACTTAAGATCCAGTGCACATATTTCATTGTCTTCATAAAGTGGAGACATGCATCCCAATTCTTGTTCACACCCTTCTTTTGGAGGTGATCAGAGATGATGTTAGCTTTCCATTCAGTGTTCCATGAGTGACCAACTTCACATTCAAGTGCTTCCCATTCCTGGAAAAGTGCCATGACTTCCCAGTCACTCCATACTGTGGAGGCAGCACCTTGGAGACGTTCTGCTTCCTGGTTTCCGTTTACTTCATTCAGTGCCGGGGCATTTGCCAAATGTCCATCCTGACGTGCTGCTCCCTCCATTTTCTCTCTTGAGCTGCGTTCTAGTCCACAGTGGCCTGGGAACCAGAGCTGATGCTGTCCTGATGGATCAGCAGAGTCCTCAGTGCAGAGGAGAGAACTATGTGAACTCCGGGACCTCCTGGAAGTCTCTGAAAGGCTAATGTTTTGAGTTAACCTCCCTCTTCCATTTTTGTTTCTAGCCAGGGAATAAACTCTTTCTTTCCGGGCTGGAGAGACGACCGCTCTTACAGAGGACCCGGGTTCGATCCCCAGCGCCCACATGGCGGCCGAGAGCCATCTGAAACTCCAATTCCAGGAGAACTCCAGCTCCAGGGGAGTCCGAGACCCTCTTCTGACCTCCGCGGCATTGCACGACACGGGTGCACAGACCTGCATGCAGACAGTACATTGATACACATACAGAAATAAATAAAAAATTAAAAAAAAAAAAACTCTTCCTTTCCTCCAGCACTCGCTCACACCTATGACCTTGGTTTTCTGAGGGATAAGCTTGCCTGAATCCAAAAACCAGTTTGGGGGGGGTTCTCTTTTTGCCACACTTTTATCTTTTTATTTTTTATTGATAATATATAGAATTTTTCAATATACTTTGATTAAATTTTGTGCATTTCATACAATGAGGAAGAGGGAGTGGAAAGTCTGTAAGAGCTGGAAGTGGAGGACAACCACAAGGAAGTAGTTTTCCAGGCTTCTGGGAACTTGCTCTTAATTACAGTAATGGTGATAGCATGCACAAGACCCATACAAACGCAAATGAGGTTGTCTTTCTCTTTTTTTTCTTTTTTGTTTTTTTTTTGTTTTTTTTTTTTTTTTTGAGGTGTCTTTTTTAATAAATCATTCCCCCCTGTGGCACACCTTCATCCCTCACTCCCACAAAATCCTTGGTGGAGAATTTCAGAGGGATCTTCCACAGGAGACTGAGTAAGCAGACAGAAGCCTGGAGCTGGAGCTGGTGACACTGTGAGGTATTTAATTCCTCCTTCCCTGAGGCTAGAATGAACGTCAAACTGGAAAGTCAGCTTGACAGTGATACCAAGGGCTTGGTGCCCACATGTGGAAGGGCTCCCAAGGACCATCCAGGCATCATAGCCTCCTCAAAAAGCCTCTGTTTATATCCAGTTGCTGTTTACCTTGTTGAAACTCCATGGTTCAGAAAGCACAGTTTCCTAGGCTCACAGCATTAAGGCTGTTCTAGCTTAAGCCTCTATTGCTATGATAAAAACACTCTGACCAAAAGCCAATTTGGGAGGAAAGGGTTTATTTCCCCTTCCCTGGAGGGAAGCCAGGACAGAAGCTCAGGGCGGGATGCATGGAGGGATGGTATTTACTAGCTTGCTCCTCTGGCCCTTGCTCAGCCTGCTTTCTTATTCAACCCAGGACTACCTGCCCAGGGGTGGCACTGCCCACAGCAGACTGGCCCTTCTCACATCACTCAATAATCAAGAAAATGCCCCACAGACATAGCCACAGGCTAATCTGATGGAGGAATTTCTTCAGTTGAGGTACCCTCTTCCCAAGTTTATCAAGTTGACAACTGACGCTATCTAGCATAAAGGTCACTTGGGAACTTACTCCAACAGTACTAGAGCTAGGGAAGTGGCTCAGTCAGGAAAGTGCACAAGCATGAGAGCCTGGGTTCAACCCCAAATGCATGTGGAAAAGCCAGGTGTGGTAGCATGTGTTTATAACCCCAGTACTGCAGAGGCAGAGACAGGAGGATCCTTGGGGCCCTCGGACCATCCACTCTTGGTGAATTGGTGAGCTCCATGAAACAAGCAAGAGACCCTGTCCCAAAACACAAGGCAGAGTGTGGCTCAGGTAAATACCTGCAGTTGACTTCAAGTCTTCACATGCATAGGTGCATGAACATATAAACACACACACACACACACACACACACACACACACACACACACACAGGAAGATGCACTGTCTAAATTTTCAGAATCAAACACAATAAGGTAGAGTATTGTGCATCTGGCAAGCTTTCCAGAAGATTCTACTGTAAGAACCAGTGCTTGAATGGAAGTCTTTGCCTGGGCAGTGAGTCCACATGAAACAGAAAACTGACCTCTAGCTGGGATGGACAGAGGCACCCAGGCACCCAGGAGAATAGATGCTGTTCTGTTCTAGTTTGTTTTCTGTTGCTGTGATAAACACTATGACCAATAGCAACTTCAGGGAAGAAAGGGTTTACTTGGCTTACAGGTCACAGTCTGTCACTGAGGGAAGCCAGGGCAGGAACTCAAGGCAGGAACTCAAGGCAGGAACCTGGAGGCAGGAACTGAAGCAGAGACCATGGAGGAACACTGCTCACTGGCTTGCTTCCCCTGGCTAGCTCTGGGACGTTTCTTATACAGCCGTGGCCCACCTGCCTAGGGATATCACCATTCACAGTGAGCTGAGCCCTCCTACATTAATTAGCAATCAAGAAAATACCCCACAGACATGCCCACAGGCCAATCTGATGGAGGCAATTCTTCAGCTGAGATTCTCTTTCCCAGGTGACTCTAGTTTGCATCAAGTTGACAAAAACTAACCAGCACAGACCCCTTCCAGAAGCACTATAGCAAGGTCTAATCCCAGCAGGCAGTGGCAGCGTGGACAAGATGCTGAAGACAGCAGCCTCTCCCTTGGTGACAGAACACAGGGGAGCTGAGCACCAGGCACAGGCCAAGTCAGTGACAGGTCCTGCGTCTGCTGCTGGCTTATGTGTCCTGCTCAGGTTCAGACTGGCTCTGAAGCTGGCAGTGATGCTGAAGTTTAGCTATCTTGATATGATGACTAATATTGGATATCACTTGACAAGACCTAGAATCACCTAGATGTGAACAAAAGCTCCCAGAAAAAGGGGGCACTCTCAAACAGGACCCTCTGGAAGGCTGGTTAGCTGATTAGAAAATCGATGGCAGTAGAGAGGTTGGAATGTGGCAAGCCCAGAGCCAAGTGATCTTGAGCTGTCTTTAGTCCCCTTAGTAGCCACTTACTGTCCAAAGCACTGGTTTTCCTTTTGAAGGTATTAATTCAGCAGACCACTAACTACCACCGACCCAAAGCTAAGAGTGTCAGCAGACAGAAGACAGCTTTCTCCACTTTGCTGAAACCTGACCAATGTCTCCACCAATAAATCAGTGTCTTGGTTTATGGCTTTCCTTGTTCTAGTACTATATATATAAAAAAGGCATGAAACTGCTCCCACATTGAAACATGGAATTGGGGTAATGTAAACCTGTGATTCTGGGCCATCATCACTCATATTTTGGCTCCAAAATAAACTGCTTCTTACTTGCTTTGAGGTAAAAGTTTTTCTGAGACTGACAGAAACAAGCCCAAGGTATGTCTGGGAGGAACCATCTAGATTGGGAAGATCTACTCTGAATGAGGCAGCACCATCCTATGGGCTGGGATCCTGACTGAACAAAAAAGAGAAAGTGAGCTGAGCACCAGCATTCATCTCTCTGCTTCCTGGCTGTGGAGGCCATGTGACCAGCTGCCTCAGGCTCCTGCCGCCATGCCTTCCCACCATGATGGACTGCACACTCAGACTGTGAGACAGAATGAACCCTTCCTTCCTTGAGTGGCTTCTGTCAGGTGTTCTATCAAAGCAAGGGGTAGAGTAACTAATGCTTTGAGTTTTGCAGGAAAAGAATCCAGAACTTCTGTAAATAAATGACTAGGAGGCGAGGGTGGATGGATCTGATCCAACCTTGCAGGTTTTTGAGGGTTTAAACAAACTCAAGGACTTTAATCCCCCACAAGTGAGGGATTTCTAGAGTTTATTGAAGCAAATGTAACTGATGTAAGAAAGAACATAAACAGAAAATGAAAAAGATCTCCAAGACATTAAAGAAAATACTCTGAGACTACAATATTTCATCAAGGTAAATGTAAAATAATTAAAAAAAAAAAAAACTACACCTAGGGACTGGAGAGATGGCACAGCAGTTAAGAACATTGGCTGCTCTTGAAGAGGACCCAGGTTCAGTTCCCAGCACCCACATGGCAGCTAACAACGATCTGCAAATCAGTGCTCTTCTAACTAGGCATTACGTAACACAATGCACTTACATTTATGCAGATAATATACTTATATGCATAAGATAAAATAATAATTATTTTTAAACTATACTTGATATATTTCTTTGAAAATATCCACAGCTCTAAAAATCAAGAAAGAGAAGAAGCTGTAAAATCTAGATTCTGTTTTTCAGAGTAAAGCATGCTAGAAACAAGGTGTTAGTTACTTCAGAAACAGGTTTTTTGGGTTTTATTGTTTTTGTTTTTTTTTTTTTTTTTTTTTTGGTCTTTTCGAGACAGGGTCTCCCTATAGCCCCAGCTGACCTGGAACTCATTCTGTAGACCAGGCTGGTCTTGAACTCACAAAGATCCACCTGCCTCTGCCTCCAGAGTGCTAGGATTAAAGGCGTGCACCACCACACCCGGCCAGAAACAGGTTTTGTAAAGCATGCCGGGAACACAGTGTTACTTCAGAAACAGGTTTTGTGCTATTATGTTCCATTTTCTCCACCTGGATTCCTTGGGAATCCAAGAGGCATAAAATGAACAGATATTAAACATCACCTCAGGGACTGTGGCAAAGCACTCATACACTTAATTTTTTTTTTTAATCAAATGCTAGGCATAGTGGCACACTTATAATCCAAGCTCTGGGGAAGTAGAGACAGGAGGATCCTTGGGGCTCATCCGCCAGCCTAACCTGCTTGGGAAGTTTTCCACCAGTGAGAGATCCAGTCACGAAAACACGGACAGCTGCCGACAAACACAACCAAGGTTATCCTCTGACTTCTTCATACAAACGCAGCACACCCACATGAACATGAAATACAGAGAGAGAGAGAGAGAGAGAGAGAGAGAGAGAGAGAGAGAGAGAGAGAGAGAGAGATTCATCTCCTAGACTGTCTCATTTGTTTAACACACAAAATATGTACGTATGGGAAGATAAGACGGTGCTGTGCAGTTTCATAAATAAACAAGGCCGTAGCTGCTTCTTTTCTTTCCCCTGTCTTCAACTGAAGCATGGGAGACTGTTCACACCATGTGGTCAGCCACATGGTACACACCAGCCACCCCACGCCTATCATGCTAAGGTGGGAAGACTGCACATTTATAAGACCCCACAGCAGGGCTGGGGAGATGGTTCAGTGGTTAAAGCATTTGCTGCACAAGTATGAGGTCCAGAGTTTAGATCCCAGAGCCCACATAAGTGACAAGTAGGCATCGCAGCCTGCTCAGAAGGCAGAGAGAGAGGACTCCCAGAGCAAGCTGGCTGGCCAGTCTAGCCGTAGGCATGAGATCTAGGTTTCACTGAGAGACCCTGCCTCTGTGAAGAAGATGGAGGGTCAACTGAGGATGCATCAACCTAGCACTTCCACAAGCACGAACATACATGTGCATGTACACCTACGCAGCATATGTCTACATACATGCAAACATTCAAATACAGAGGCACAGTAGAGAGTAGGAAAAGGACCTGTAGCATCAGACTTCTATCTTTCCCTATCTGATTTTCTTGCTTATGCCACCATGTATTTATTTATGAATTTAAGTCCACAAATATCTTATTATTTTGGCTTAAACAGTCAATTATAATTTAGGAAGATTCAAACAATAAGATAAATTCTTGCCAGACATAACAGCACAAACAAGGGAGCAAGCTGCCCCCCCCCCCAAAATCCAAAGTAACAGAAGATAGAAGGTAACTTGATCGGATCTTGGTTCAAAAGAGAGAAAGGTATTAAAGTCACTTGATGCCTGTTCTACTTTACTTTCTGTTGCTGTCATAAATACCATGAACAAAAACAGTTTGGGGAGGAAAAGGGTTTATTTCTTATAGACAGGAAGCCAAGGCAAGAAGAACCCAAGGCAGGAAAACTGGAGGCAGGAACTGAACAGAGATCACGGAGAAATGTTCTCTGGCTTGCTCCTCTAGCCTTTCTTTCTTTCTTTCTTTCTTTCTTTCTTTCTTTCTTTCTTTCTTTCTTTCTTCTCTTCTTTCTTCCTTTTTCTTCTTTCTTTCTTTCTTTCTCTTCTTTCTTTCTCTTCTTTCTTTCTTTTTCTTCTTTCTTTCTCTTCTTCTTTCTTTTTCTTCTTTCTTTCTCTTCTTTCTTTCTTTTTCTTCTTTCTTTCTTTTTCTTCTTTCTCTTTCTTTCTTTCTTTCTTTCTTTCTTTCTTTCTTTCTTTCTTTCTTTCTTTCTTTCTTTCTTTCTTTGCATTTTTGAGACAGGGTTTCCCTGTAGCCCCAGCTGTCCTGCAGCTCACTCTACAGACCAGGCTGGCCTTGAACTCACAGAGATCTGCCTATCTCTGCCTCCCGAGTGCTAGGATTAAAGGCATGCACCACCACGCCCCACTAGCCTACTTTCTTACACAGCCCAGACCCACCTGCCTAGGGATGCCACTGCCCACAGAGAGCTGGGCCCTTCTGCATCGACTAACAATCATGAAAATGCTCCACAGACACAGCTACAGGTCAGTCCGATGGAAGACAATCCTCAATTGAGGTTCCTTCTTCCCAAATGACTCTAGTGTGTGCCAAGTTGACAGCTGAAGCTAACTAGGACAAGGCCACATTTGGAATACACTGGCTGTACTTGGTATCAGAAAATTGCTATAAATGTTACAAATGTGGCCATAGTAATATCATAGTATTCTTATTCCTGGAACACATCTAGTGAAATAATTTGGGATAAATATGATTTTTTCAACTTATGAAAAGTTCATAAAAATAATGTGTATGTATTCATACATATATAAATAAATATGACAAAAGAATAATAGTTAAGTGTCAGTAAAGGGTGTCCAGGTTTTTGATATATGATTCATTCAAGATTTCTCTGTATTTATAAGTTTTAATAATAAGGATGAGGGAAAAATAATCATGTTAACTGTAAGAAGAAAACAGAAGGGGTTGGGGAAATGTTCAGTGGTTATAAGAATGTACGGCTCTGTCAGAGGATCAGAGCTGGGATCCCAGCACCCATGTTGGGAGACTCACAACCACCTGATCCCCAAGCGATCTGGTCCCCCTACCCCCATTTCTGGCCTCCGTGGGCACTTGCACACATGTGTACATACACATACACACCCAAATTTAAAAGTGGGGAGGGACTGGAGAGAATTCCCATCACCCAGATGGTAGCTAAAACCATCTGCAACTCCAGTTCCAGGGAATACTATGCCCTCTTCTGGCCTTCATGGGCATTGTACAACACGCATGCCCTCTTCTGGCCTTCATGGGCATTGTACAACACACATGCACTTACACACATGCAGGCAAAACACCCATACAAATAAAATAAAAAACAATAAATAAAATATTTTTAATTTTTTTTTCAAAATGAATACATAGAGGCTGGAGAGATGGCTCAGCAGTTAAAAGCACTGGCTGCTCTTGCAGAGGATCTGGGTTCAGTTCCCAGCATCCTCATGGTGGCTAACAACCATCTGTAACTCCAGTTCCAGGGGATCCAATTCCCTCTTCCAGGCTTCATAAGCATTGCATGACATACATGTTCTTACATACATGCAGGCAAAACATTCATACACATAAAATGAAGTAAAAATTTAAAACAGAATAAGAGTCCACATCTCAAAGATTGTCATCTGAAATTCTAAACCCAGCTCCTGCTGGTGGACTCTATGATATCTATAATACAAATAGGAAAAATGAGGAGAAGTATAGAACAACTTGCTGGAGACTTTCCACCCCACTCACATCTGCCACAACAGAGATTCAAGCCCTGTCCAGCTTGCGTCAGAGACAGAATGTTCCACCCCGCTCAACTCCAGCCTCTGGCCATGCCAGAGCCAAAGATGCAGAACATAGCTTCTTCTGACCTCAGGGCAAGACTATGAATGGCTCTAAAATTACAGAATGTATTGATTTGGGAGATTACAACAAATTTTAGCAAGCTCACAAATTTCCAAACCTAAAATCCTAATAACAAGGGTTGAATGAGAGTTATAATTTTCAACCTTCCTATTAAACTATCATAAGTAGTATCTATGTGAAAATTGAGTATGTGTGTACATGCATGCACATGTGTATATATGTATGTACATGTGCATGTGGGGAGGCCAGAGGTCAGTGTTGGGTGTCTTCCTCCATCATGCTCAACTTTATTTTTTTGTGGCAGGGTCTCTCACTGAAGCTACAGTTTTCCAATTCTCCTAGACTTGGTGGCTAGTAAAGAGACACTCTTGTCTGTGCCTCCTGAGCACTGAGGCTACAGTCACAAGCTAACCACATTCCAGAGCTGGTGCAGGAATGAAATTCAGGTTCTCATGCTAGGAAGGCAAGGGAGGTCAGGAAGAATGTGTGTGTGTGTGTGTGTGTGTGTGTGTGTGTGTGTGTTTTGCTGGGATTAGAACAGAGGGTCTTGTGTAGACAAGCATTCTAACACTGAGTCACAACTCAAACCCTTCACTAGAGGATTCTAGACAAAAACTCTACTGCTGAATTATACTCCAGCTTCTGACTGGAGGACTCTAGGCAGGTGCTCTACCACCGAGCCACACCCCAGCCCCTCAGTGAGGGATTCTAGGCAGGTGCTCTACCACTGGGCCACACTTCCAGCCCCTCAGTGGGGGATTCTAGGCAGGTGCTCTACCACTGGGCCACACTTCCAGCCCCTCAGTGGGGGATTCTAGGCAGGTGTTATACCACTGAGCTACACTCCAGCCCCTCACTGGGGGATTCTAGGCAGGTACTATACCACTGAGCCATACCCCAGCCCCTCACTGGGGGATTCTAGGCAGGTGCTCTACCACTGAGTAATGCTCCCATTCCTAGAATGCATATTGAACATTTGTGGAGAAGCTCCTATGTTACAATCTAGGCCACATCTGACCAAAATGGTAAATTAAGGGCTGGAGACATGACTCAGCAATTAAGAGCTCTGTTTTCTCTTGCAGAGGACTTGGGTTTGCATCTCAGCACTCACATGTTGGCTAACAACTCTCAGTAACTCTAGTTCCGGTAATCTGAAGCTCTCCTCTGGTCTCTACAAGCGTTGAAAAACATGGGTGAACTCATATACATTTAGGGAAAGCATTCATGCACATAAAACAAAATTCAATCACTCAAAAAAATTTACGGGGCTAGAGAGATGGTTCAATGGTTAAGAGTACTAGCTGCATTTACAGAAGTTGCAGGTTTGGTTCCTAGCACCCACATAGCAGCTAACAACCATCCTGAATCCCAGTTCCAGGGGATCTTCTGCCCTCTTCTGGCCATGCTAGCATTGCACAATATGGGTCCACTTAACATATACCCAGAAAAAATGCCCATACATAAAATAGATAAAAATTAGAAAAATTTTTCAAAGGGCAAATCACTGTTGAATGGTACTGTTTTGCAGGCGCACTAATCTGCTACTCCTTTAATCTCTGAGTAAATCCATTTGACATACAAATTTTAGCTCATAAGGCCACTTCCATATAAATATAGTATATGGTCAATATTCTCCTCATGTTCCCTACCCTTGGGATGCCTGTGTGACTGCAATTACATACTTACTGACCTCCATATATCCTTGCCCCCTACTCTAACAGCCCAAGACTATTAGCCTCCATTCTACTGTAGTCTGAAGACCAGCTTTTTATATTCCACATATATGTGTAATTGCTTGTCTCCCAGCACCTGAATTATCTCAATTCACATGAATCCTCCAGGTTTATCCAGGTTGGTGGGAATAAGAAAATTCCTACTTTTGCCAGGTGTGGTGGCACACGCCTTTTAATCCTAGCACTCGGGAGGCAGAGGCAGGCGGATCTTTGTGAATTCAAGGCCATCTTAGTCTACAGAGTGAGTTCCAGGACAGCTGGGGCTACAGGGAGACCCTGTCTCGAAAAGACAAAAAAAATAATTTCTACTTTTTATTGCTGTTGTGTTCTACTGTGTATCTATATCATGTTTTCCTTTTGTTCGTTTTGGTTTTGATTGTTGTTGTCTGTTTAATTTCAGTCTTTATTATCATTGTGTGTTTCAGTGTGAGCACATACATGCCATAGTATACACGTGGATGTCAGAGGAGAATTTTCAAGAGTCAGTCTTCTATTGCCCCTGTGATTCTGGGGATAAAACTACCCGCTGAGCCACCTTTCTAACCTCTGTTCATATTTTCATATCAGGATATCATGTAGACCAGGCTGGCTTTGAACTAAGTAGCCGAAGACAACCTTGAAGTGGATAATCCTCTTGCCTCCACCTCCTGAGTGCTAGGGTGACAGACAGGTCCCACCCTGCCTAGCCTTACACCACATTTTCTGTCTTCATTCAATCATTGATTATGTTGGGGTTTTGACTATTGTCAGTGATGCTATAAATGAGCATGCAAGAGCAGATGTCTCTTCAGCATATTGATTTCATTTTTATTCATATATATGTAGTATATATATATATATTGTATATATAATATAGTATACATAGCATATTGGTATATATAGTGTATATATATGCACATATGGTATATACCTATTACATCCACAGAGAACCAGCAGTATTCCATGGACATGACATCAGAAACACCTAGCATCCTCTACAAAAGAGTAGAGTGAATTTAAGGTTGACCACAGGGCTGGAAAGAGGGCTCAGTGGGAAAATGCTTGCCGTGAGAGCACAAGGCCTGAGTTTAGATCCCCAGAAGTCATGTGAACCATGAGCATGAGTGTTCCTATGGGGATGAAAAGTAGAGACAGGAGAAGCTTCAGAGGCTCCCGAGCCAGCCAGCCCAGCTCACACAACACGAGAACAAGAAACCCTATATCAAACAGGGTAGAAGTGAGGACCAAACCCAAGGCTGTCCTCTAATCTCCTCATGGGCACAGTGAAGGCATGCGTGCACACGCACGAACACATGCATACCTATACATCATACACATGCACTCATATGAACACACAGAAATAAACACACATGCAGTGTGTACATTAATATACACATGGACCCACCACATACACATGAACACACACATGCATGCATACTACACAGATGAATGCATATGCACCACACAAACACATATACACATGAATACATGAGCACACATGTATTCATGTGTATAATGCACATGCATGTACACACCCTACAACCAAACACACATGCATACCACACATGGGAACACATATACATACATGAATATACTCATCCACATATGAACACAAACATTCATAACACCACAGAACAGCAATACAGAGACTCAGGTTATGGTATTTGGTTCATCAAGTGTGAGCTCAGAGGCTGGACAGGAGTGACATTCAGGGTTCTCCACAGAACAGCTCCCCAGTGTTTATATGGCTGCAGGCAGCTTTGGCCATTTCTCAGTCCTCTGAGCCTCCAGGCACAAGCTGTGAATCCATGTGGACTTCTGACTAGACACACACCAGCTTTGCTGTTTGCATGGCACCTGCCACTTGCCAAAGCCAACTGCCTATTTCCTGTCCAGATTCCCTGCGCAGCCACCAAATGCGACAACTGTCCTCAGCTCTGGCTCAGGTGACAGCTCAAGCCCGGTGGTGTTCAACCCATCAACTGGTGCGTCCCAGGCAGAAGGAGGCCTTCTGCAAATCCCACTCAGCTCTTCCTCCTTTCTCATCTCCTCATCCCCTGCACGCAAACAGCTTCTTCCATCAAGCTTGTGTCCAGAAGAAGCAAATTATCTTGAAAAAGAAGTTCCCAATAGACGATGGTAATCTAAAAATGCAAGCCCATTCACTCATTCATATGTTCAACAAAGATTTCTGAGTAGCCACTAAGTGCTGAGTCTGGAAGACACAATACTGGTTTAAAGAACATACACGGGTGGGGGGAGATGGCTCAGTGGTAAGAACAAGCACAAAGACCTGAGTTTGAATCTCCAGCACCTACATAGAAAAGCTGATAGTGGCTGTGCTGCATGTGCCTGTAACCTCAGTGCTGCGAGGGGTGGAGACAGGGTAATCTGGGGACTTGCAGGCTGCTGGCTTAGCTACAGGTTCAATGAGAGATCCTGTCTCAAGGGAATAAAGTGGACAGTGACAGGGCAGGACACCTGACATCTCCTCAGATCTCTTTGTATGCACATACACATGTGCACACAGTGCTTACTTCACACGCATATCACACGTGTGTGTGTGCGCATGCACACACACACACACACACACACACACCCCAAAATAAAGGAAAAAAGATAACATGTCAGGTGTGGTGGCTCAAGCATGTCTGCCAACTCTCAGCTGGGACAGGAGCATCATGAGATCAAAGCTAGCCTGGGCCACATAGGGAGCTAGCCTGGTCCACACAGGGAGACCCTGTCTCAAAAGAAATTGATGCCTAGAGGCTGCTGTGGAAAATAAGCAGAAGGTAGAGGCAAAGGGGAAAGAGGAAGGGAGGGGCAGGAGAGAGGGGGCAGGGGAGAGGAAGGGAGGGAGAAAGTGAGGGAGAGAGGGAGGGAGAGATGGGGGAAGGATGGATGGATGAAGGGGTGAAGGGAGGGAGGAAGAACTACTCTCAATATGGAACCTCCCACTGGATCCATCCTGTTGTCCATTTCCTGTGCTGAGTGGTAAGCGCAGCCCAGATGGGCTTCTGGGCACCAGGAGGGACAGAACCAGTCCAGACAGAAGCCTGGCTCCAGTACACCTGTGGAATTGCTAGTCTTGAATTTGTTCAAGCCGTGTGTTTCCACACTGTAGCTGAGAACTCAGAGTGTTCCTCTGGGCACAGTACTATAAAATTGCAACTCATTTGATTAATAAGGTGTCTCTCTTTACCCCCCTCTTTCCTTCACTTCCATTTACAAGCCAGCGTGGGTGGCCAAATATAGACCTGTCAGGGTCCTGCCTTCACAAAAATAAAGAAAAATGCGAAGCTGTCAAATCTCAAGGGTCCCACATCCAGAGGAACATGTCTGTGTCCTCTGTGACATCCCTCAGCATCTCATAATGCTCCCATCACTGAAAAAACACTGATACATGCAAGCCGTTTCTGGTTTATTTTCATTTATTCTGGTGATTGGTTTTGAATTCCAACAAGACAGTTACACACAGTATTCCAACCTTCCCAACTAGACAGAAAAATAATTTATTCATCAAAACCAGACAGGCTAAAAACCATGGAAAGTTTTGCATTAGTCTATGAGAGAATTACAATATGATTGCACAAGAATTTATTTTATTGTTAATACAATTCATTTATCATTATTTTTGTTATTATTGGGTTTTTACATGTGTGTATATGTGTATGTGTATTAGTCAGGGTTCTCTAAAGAAACAGAAGCAACAGGATGAGTATATATAACTATATACAATTTATTGATTTGCTCACGTGACGGAGCTCAACAGTAGCGCCGAACTGGAGAGGCCGGGAATCCAGGGAACCGCTCAGTCCGCAAGGCTGGATGTCTCAGGAGTCCCAGTCTAGTGCTGAAGGCCCGAATGGATTCCAGGAGATCTGCCAGTCTCAGTACACGCTGGGATCCGAAAGGTTGATCACAGCAGCAAGACAAACTCACCAGATGAGAGAAGCAAGCCGCAGGAGGAAAAAAAAGGGACCAGCTCCCGCTGCTGTGGCCTTAAATACTGCCTGCCAGCAGAAGGTAACACCCACATTTGGGGTGGGCCATCCGGGTTGAGGTGGTCCAATCAGAAGACCCTTTTCTCTTATTTGTTCCTTAGTCCAGTCAAGTTGACACCCAGGATTAACCATCACAGTATGTATATGTGTGTATGTATATGTATATGTGTGTTCCTGCATGTGTTCACATTCCTGTGCTGCATGTGGATGGTAAAGAACAACTTCAGCTGTCTTTTCTCAGAAATGCCATCTGACTCCTTTGAAACAGGGTCTCCCATTGGCCTATAGCTCCCCAATTAGGCTAGGCTGGCTGCTCAGTGGTTGCAGGCACAACCTGCCTCTGCTTCCTTACACCAGGATTACACCACCCCAACCAATGTTTTTTTCACATGGGTTCTGGGGATGAAATTCAGGCCCTCAGACTTGCAAGGCAAGCACTTTATCAACTGAGCCATTTCTTCAGTTATACTATTTGTTTTGGAGATGAAGTCTTATTCCGTATAGTTCAGGCTGGACTGGAACTCACTACGTACTCCTGGCTAGCCTTGAACGTGTGACAATCCTCCTGTCTCAGCTTCCCTAGAGCTGGGATGACAGGTGTGTAACACCATACATGACTCCTTTGCTTTAATTTTTAAATATTTATGAATTAATCTTTTTCAAGTTCTTGTTTACTGAAGGGTTTATTCTGTGGGAACTATAAAACCATTGAATAGAAGTTAATGTTATTTGCTGCTCAAATTCAACTTTAATTACAGGTTTAATGGCTTTAAATACAACATGCATATAAATCGAAGTCACTCTTGCACTCTCTCCTCTAAAACAATTATTACAGTTATTCTTTGAACATGTATTTTTCTCAATGTATATTCTTATTGAATTTTTGTGCACTTTATACAATACATCTTAATCATATTTAGAGCCCTCTCCTAAGTGCACATCCCATAGCTCACTCACAGAATATCATCATTCTGTTACATATGTAAGGCCTAGTGAGTCAAGTTTGTATCCCCAGAGCTCCCTTACTGTGAATTCATCCACTGGAGCCTGGTCAGCCTATGTAGCATCATTCCCTTAAAGAAGATTGACTCACCCTCACCCGGCAGTGATCAGCTGCCAGGAGCAGCTCCGTTAAGGTTGGAGCCTCCTGCTTGTTTCCCCAACTCCCTGCTGGGTGTTGTCTAATTGAGTTTGCATGGTCTTGCACATGCTGTCGCCATTGCTGGAAGTTCATATGACCAAGTTCCCAAAAGCCTGTAAGATTCTGTTTGCTAATTAACGGTCATGCACTACCTCCAGCTCTTACTATCTTTCTGTCCCCTCTTCCAAAATGGTCCCTGAGCCCTAGGTAGATATTTAATATGAGCCCTAACAAGGGACACCCATTCTGTAGTCTCTGATTCTCGACATTTTGGGCAATGGTAACCTCTGTGTTCATTACCCTCTGTTGTGTGAGGGAGCTTCACTAGTGACAGTTGAGAGATGTGTTAGGATTGTCTCTGCCCCTTATTCAACTATGTTCTATAAGCCTTGGGTGTAGAGGTGCTGCCGTAAATCTATCACTTAGGGTTGGGTATTTCAAAGACATTTGTTCTCTCTGTGCAACCAGTTGTAGAATTCTGTAATATTCTCTGTATGTTACAAAAAGAAGCTTCTTTGATGAGTGGAGACTGACATACTTGTGAGTAAATATAAGGATACATGTGTAGCATACAATAAGAAATTGCATTCATCTAGGGATATGTCAGCCTCGGGGTTTCCTCTAAGTTCTATGACCTCTTGTGTATTTGACTATATTTACAGTGCCACACAAGAGTTCCCTTCCACTGAGTGGGCTTTAAGTCCAATTAGATAGCTGTTGATTATCCCCAGTATAAAAGTTCTGCTACTACAATACAGTTTGCTGCGTCACTCATTGTCTTGATTGTCCGGCTTCAAAGCTGGAGCTGGATCAATGATTGAATTTTCTCTCTTAGCAGCTTAGATAGTGTCCTCCAAAACTATGAGAGCTCAACTTCAAGAAGATTTGCAGGTCAGGTCCAGCTCCATTGCTCTAAGTCCTGTGTTTGAAGATGGCCTGTATTCAGCAATAGTGTCTTACCTTCAAAATCTGGAAGACAATCAGGAGCTGTGGCACAAGCCTATTTTATTTTGAGGGTTTCTTGGAGTATCCTGACCAACCACACAAAGGGAGGTTTCTCCTGTCTGGTGTGAAGGTTATCTTGCTGAAACATCAACCCCATTGATTGCCAGGGTTGATTTGGCTGATCTGGCTGGCTAGACAGGTGTTCCCATCCTCCCTCAATGTACCACATGTGTCTCTCCCGAAGCTGCATGCATCCAAAGAGGACAACCTTTCCCAAAAGAGAAGGACTGGCCTTCAGTCAAGGGTAAATGAGTAGCTGCACTCCCTTGCTAGAACCTCTAAATAAGCTCTCATTATTTTACATGTATGAGTATTTTGCCTGTGAATATGAAAGTACACCACATGTACGCAGTGCCTATGGAGGCCAGAGAGAGTGCCACTTGCTCCCCTCCTCTTTACATATCAGAAAGCAAAGAGTTTTATAGTCTGCTGGCTCTCTATCCAGAAGCAAATAAAATCAGAAGCCCTGTTAGTTGTCAGTCTTAAACCTCTCTGGTTGTAGTATCTCATTTGCACTGTGGAAGTGGAGACAGATAGATCAAGGACTCACTGGCCAGCTAGCCTAGCCTACCTACCCATAGTGTTCCAGACAAAGAGAGACCCTTCTTGTCTCAAAGGAGGTGGATGACATTCCTGAGGATGACCCAGATACTCCTCCTGCTTCCACACACATGCACACATGTATATGCATGTCCCATCCCTGTACTCACATACACACACACGTATAAGCTGTATATATGTGTCTCTCTCTCACACACACTAAAATGTAGGCTTCTTGTCATGAAAATGATTATTTGTTTCTATAGCCTTAAAAATATTGACCCGGCGCCCAGTGCGTGGTGTGAGTGGAGTAAACTCAGGGCCTGCACAACACCAGTGTGTGCCCAGGTGAACCCCACCTCCCTTGGTGCTTTGCACACCCCTCCTGCCCCATGGAGGCTGCTATCTCCCGAAAATGTCCAGCCTTCCGGTTCCAGAGTGCAGTGTGGGTGGAGTTAGATGTGCAGACAGTAGGGTACCTGCAAGTAGCAACACAACCCTGCCCTCCCACCCCCAACTCAGTGGAGCTATGGTGCAGAGGATCTAGCAGGCACAGCATTAGTGATTATAATCTGTGCAGCTGACATTGAGGCCAGAATCCAAAGAAACAAACAAATAAATCCACGTGCCAAAGACACAAAGAAAAAACAACATGGGAAAAGCTCATAATAAATCCACACCAGACTCTACCAACCCTGAAGAAGATTCCTATGACGAGATCTCCCTGGAAGGAAACCAGACATGGGCCTTAGAAGAACAATTGTAGACATATTCAAAGAAATCAAAGAATATAAAGAACAAATCAGAGAACTAAAGGGAGAAAATTAAAAACTCAAGAAAGACCTAGAGGGAGACAATGACAAACGTTGGAAAGAACTAAAAGGAGAAAATGACAAACTCCAGAAGTGGAAACGCTGAAAAAAAAAATCCCAGGCCAAAATGAAAAATAATCTGACCAACGAACCAAGGAGCTACAAGATGAGAATGACAGGCTCCAGAAGGAAGTGGAAATACTAAAGAAATCACAGGATGAAATAAAAAAGGAAATTGAACATTCATCCAGTCAACAGGAAAGGATGGGAAAAAGCCTCAGAAACAGAATTGGAGAATTAGACCTGCAGGATAACACTGAGCAACTAGAATGCACAAGGAAAGATTATAAAAAAATTAATATACACTAGAGTGGAACAACCAGGAAATGTGGAACACTATGAAAAGACAAAACCTCCACATCATAGGGATAGAAGAAGAAGAATCCTAAGACAACACTATTGACCAGCTCTTCAACAGAATAATAGAAGAAAATTTCCCCAAATTGAAAAAAGACAAACCCATACAAATATAAGACGTACATAGAACACCAAATAGACAGGACCAGAAAAGAAATTCCCCACACCACATAATTGTTAAAACACTAGATACTCAAAACGAAGACAAAATACTGAAAGCCACAAGAGAAAAACAATAAGTTACATATAAGGGGAAACCCATCAGAATCACAGCTAAATTCTCAGTGCAAACTATGAATGCCAGAAGAATGTGGACCAAAGTATTCCCTATACTAAAAGACTTTAGATGCCAACTCAGATTACTATGCCCAGCACAAATTACAGTTGAAGGAGAAAGAAGAATCTTCCACGACGTGAACAAGATGAAATAATACATGTCTAAGAAACAAAACCTTCAGAAAATCCTCAAAGCAATCCAAAGAACAGAGGAAAGGAGCAATTATCCCTAAGCAATCAAAGAGAGAAATCAACAAAAACATAACAGAGTAAATACAAACCTAGACCAAGAATGCAAACAAAAAATAAAGTGAAAGGAAGCAACACACATCTCTCAAAATACTAATGGTCTAAACTCCCCAATCAAAAGGCATGGACTGGGAGAATGGATTAGGAAACTGAACCCTTTGATATGCTATCTACAAGAAACCCATCTCACCCTCAAGGACAGACACCACCTTAGAGTGAAAGGATGGAAAAAAATATTGAAGCAAATGATACCAAGAAACAAGCTGGAGTGGCTATTCTAATATCAGACAAAATAGATCTCAAAGTAAAATTAATCAGAAGAGAAAAAGAGGGCTATTACATCCTTGTCAAAGGAACAATTAACCCGTGTCATGCAATGCCGTGGAGGTCAGAAGAGGGTCTCAGATTCCCCTGGAACTGGAGTTCTCTTGGAATTGGAGTTTCAGACGGTTCTCAGCCGCCATGTGGGTGCTGGGGACCAAACCCGGGTCCGGGTCCTCTGTAAGAGCGGTCGGCGCTCCCAACCACTAGGCCATCTCTCAAAAAGACCAAAAACAAAAAACAAAAAACAAAAAAAAACAAAGGAACAATTAACCATAAACACTTCACAATCCTAAATGTTTATGCACTGAACTCTGGTGCATCTAATTTTATAAATACTACTCTGTAGGACCTCAAGACACAGATTAATCCTAGCACACTAATAGTGGGGGACTTCAACACCCCACTGAACCCCTTGGCTAGATCAACAGGACTTTGCAGGTAAATGGATGGAACTTGAAGCCATTATATTAAGTGAAGTAAGACACTCCCCAAAAAACAGATGGTGAATGGTTTCCCTCATTTGTGGATGCTAACACCAAATCCCCAGCTGAAAGGCAAGCTGAACAACATTATTATTATATTTCTTTTTATCTGAAAGCAACTATGTTGTTATAATATAAATCTCTTAATGGGCTCTAGAATTGACCCACCACTTATTTTCAGACTCCGTAATTACTGTATATGGGTGGAAGGTATGTACTCATATTTTAGAGTAATATAAAATTAAAGGAGGAAAATGCAAATTCCTAAACATAAGAAAAAGAGTGAGAGAAAGATACAGGACAGTTATGGCACAATACATGATCTGGGTTGGGGTGGGGGAAGGGAAAAGGGAATATGAAAAAATATTGACCCCTATTCATTTGTGCTTCAAGGAAAGCACAGTGTTTTTAAGACTCATCAGAATACAGCTGAGTTGTTGAATTTGTAGACAGATGGACATCCACCCGTCAGATGAATGGGAGTCTTATGAACAGATGATGGTATTGTAGGAGACTGGAAAGAATTTAAGAATTAAAGCTTGGTGCTGGAGAGATGGCTCAGCGGTTAAGAGCACCGACTGCTCTTGCAGAGGACCCGGGTTCAATTCCCAGCACCCACATGGTGGCTAAGAACCATCTTTAACTCCAGTTCCAGGGGAATCCAACACCCTCTTCTGACCTCTGCGGCATTGTGCGACACAGGTGCACCAACCTACTTGCAGACAGTACATGCATACACATAAAAAATAATAAATAAATAAATTTTTTAAAGAATTAAACCTTAAGTAACACCATCATTCACACGATGAAAGAGACACGAAGTAAAGCCAACAACAAAGGAAGAAAGCCATTAACTTTGCATTATGGGACTGGGAGGTGGTACCAACCATGAACGATGTACTTGCTGCAGACACGAGGACCTGAATTCAGACCACCCCAGCCATGCAGAAAAAGCAGGGTGTGACTACATGCACCTGTGTGGTGGTTTGCATGAAAAATGTCCCCCATATGCTCAAGTACTTTAACACCTGGTTCGAAGATGGAGGTGCTGTTTGGGGGGTCATGGAATCTCTAGGAGGCAGAGTCTTGCTAGAGGAAGTGTGTCCCTGGGTGTGGGCTTTGAGAGTTCAGAGCCTCACTCCATTTCCAGTTCGCTCTTTGCTTTATATTTGTGATTAAAGATGGGAGCTCAGCCTCCTGCCACCACACCTGCTTCTTGCTGCCCTGCCTCCCAGCCATGGGGTTTTTAACCCTCTGGAACTGTAAGCTGTAACCTTTGCTTCCATAAGTTGCTTACGGTCATGGTGTTTATCACAGCAACAGAAAAGTAACTGATACAACCTGTAATCACTGTAGTGGGGAGGTAGAGACAGAAGGATCTTTGGGGCTTGGTGTCCACCAGTGTAGCTGGACTGACAAACTCCAGATTCTATAAGAGACTTTATCTTATAAACTAAGGCAGAGAGCTTTAGAGGAACACACTTGGCATTAAGCTCTGGCCTCCATGTGCACACTCACATACATATATGTATGCCTGCATATAGAAATGTACACACCCACAGGACAATATTCACACACACAAATATATATCCATTCACACACACACACACACACACACACAGATATACATTCATTCACACAGAGCCAGAGATATACATTCATTCACACACACAGAGAAATACATTCGTTCACACACATACACAAACAAAGAGATATATATTCATTCACACGCAGAGATATACATTCATACACACACACACACACACAAAGCATTATACACAAAGAAATCAAAGGAATCCTAAACTTTGAGAACTGGACAAAAGCTAATCATACCAAATACTTCAGGTCCAGACCAAATGAGTAGCAGGAGTTCCAGAACAACTTAGCAACAGGGCAGGACATGGCCCAGTTGGTAGAGTCCCTGTTTGGCACACCAGAAGCACTGGTGTACTGCACTTCCAGTACCTCATAAACCAGGCAAGCTGGCCCAAGCCTCTACTCCCTGCACTGAGGTGGAGGCAGGAGGATCAGAAGTTTGAAGTCATCCTTAGCTACATTGTTTGTGGCCAGCCTGGGATACATTGTCCCTTGACTAAAAAAGATTTGTAAAAGATCTGGCAACAGCAGGTTACTAATTGACAGGCTTCTCCACTGACACAATGAACCAGATTAGCCAAATTAAAATATAAAAGTAGGGTTTAATGGGAAAAGATCTTTCCTGGGAGAGTTCAAGGACCTCACAGGCCAAGGTCAGTGAAGTCACCCCCCAACCCCCAGATGGGGTAATGACTTTTTAAAGGGGAAGGGAGGCAAAGTTGTGACATGCTGGCAAGGTACAGGGGTATTGTCCTATTAGGTGAGTTTTAGGGCCCTATAGGTGGTTCTTAGGTCCAGTGGTCACTTTGGATTCTGGAACTAGGTGTTGGCTGTCTCTGGTACAGAGTTTTGTAAGTAGGGGCTCCTGGCCGGAAGAGAAGAGCAGGGACCTCCCTGCCCTTTTGTGGCATTTGTCCCAGACCTCTGGCCTAACACTAATGACTAAAATGGTCCTCCCAACAAATCTGTGGGGTTAAAGCCAGACTGAAAAACTTGGGAAGCTGGATCAAGAAATGACCATGACTCCTTGTTGTGGTTCAAGAGAAGGAACAAAAAAGTGAAACTCCTTGAGCAAAAAACTGATAGACGGCTCAACAGATAAGAGTTCTGGCTGCCTTCCAGGTTTGGTTTCCAGCAGTCACATGGAGGCTAACAACCATCTGTAACTCCAGTTCCAGGGGATCCATCGCCTTCCTCTGGCCCCTGCAAAGACTACACAACATGGGTACACTTATATGCATGCAGGCAAAACACTCATACACATAAAAAAAAAAAACTAAGAGGCAGGCATTGTGGTGTACACTTTTAATCTCTGAGCTCAGGAGCCTGAATCATTGTGGGTTCAAAGTCAGCTTGAGTTATACTGAGACCCTATCTGAAAAATAAATATAGGGCTGCAGAGATGGATCCATAGTTAAGAATGTTTGCAGAGGACCCAAGTTCAGTTCCCAGCACCCATATCCAATGACTCACAGCCGCCTGTATATAACTCCTGCTCCAGGAGATTTGATGCCTTCTCCTGGCCTCTGCAGGTACTGTATTCACGTGCACATACATATATACATACACATACATGTGAAAATTAAAAATAAACACACCTTTAAAATATAACTAAGTAAATAAATAAGCAAAAATCTAGAAATTAAAAGAATTGCGTTTGTTCTTTGGAAAGGAACATGTTTATGAGAACAACTAATTGAGTAATTATTTTTCAAGTGAAATGTCCTCACTAACTTCCTTCCCTGAGTGCCACTAAATCCCAGACTCCATTTCAAAATAATAAAAAATAATTGGAATTTGTGCGTGACTTTGTAATTCATAAATCCTTGGGTCTGTGTCCTTTTTCTGATGATCAACCCAAACTGATTTACACAAAAACCCCAAACCAAGAATCATCTTATATTGAATGTCAGACAAAGTAAGACTAAAATGCCTTGCTTTGATCAGGGACTGAGAGCACTTGAGGAGAAAACCTTGGTAATCCTCCCACTCAGCATCTCAAAAAGAAAAGTAACAAGCGCTGATGCAAATTCCATGAGCTTTGTGCTTTGAACTAAAAATCACACAATGCCAGCCCAGCAAGAAAAGTGCCCACATGAGGGTTTTCCCTAATGAGACAAAGAAAAAAAAACACAAAAACCTCTACTTCCTGATGTGTAATGTGGAATTTGGTGAGTAAAACCCCTGCTCCATGTCATTCTTATAATATTTGGATGCTAAAACTTTACCCCTCGTAATAATGCTTTTTCTGGGGTATTTTTGATATTTTTTTTGGTCTCTGAGACATTCTTCCTGTAACTCCATCTGGCCTGGAACTCACTATGTAGACCAGGGTGGCCTTGATCTTGGAGATATCTACCTGCTTCTGCTTCCCCAGTGCATTAAAGGGATGAAAGGTTTGTGCCACTATGCTTGGCTTTTGATACTGCTTTTCATTTCTGTTTCTTGGTTCAAAAATGTCAGGATGTGAGCTCCAGAAGCCCATTGGAATGCAGAGACACCTAAGACCGGGTCCAAGAACCTGCTCTACCAGGCATGATCTTTGGTTATGCTAAAGCAGGCCACCCCTGATTACTCAGGAATCTTCCACCTCGCCCCTCACCCTTCGGAAGCCAGATTCTAGACTCTGACCCACCCCACTCCCACTGAATCCCATTCCCACCTTCTCCCTTAAATTCCCAAGCGAGACGCCATTCTGGGCTTGGCTCTGCTCTATCTTTCCCTTGAGCCTAGCCCCGGCTACTCTGAATTAAACTTTGCTCCAAAGAACTCAGACCTCGTGGCTTTTCATTCCAGGGGGAGCGTGCCATAACCTTACATTCTGGTGCCGGTGACTCGGATCGCCTTTTTTTTCCCGCCCCCCCCCCCATCCCCTCGGAGCAGCTTCGGAGTAGCCAGTAAGCCAGACACCGAGCGCAGGCCTCGACAACATCCACCAGAATTCGGCCACAGGTACCTTCTCTCCTCTCCTTATCCTACCCTACTCTATTCCCGTGTGACTGTGCATGAAAGTTAAGAGTGCATGTTATGGTTCCACAGCTCTCGGGCTACAGAATCTGATTGGGCCCCAACCCGTGGTTCCACCGAAGTCATTTCACCTCATCGGGCACTCATCACACTCGTGATGACCGAGCACAGGGTTTATACGTGTGGCCCTCATGGTAAGACTTCCTAAGTCGCCTCACGGGTGGCCGGCCGGATGGGCACCTGAGTGAGGGGAGATTCCATTTCCCACCCCTACCTTCTGTGTAACCCTGCGTATGTTCTGCCCCCTCTAGCTGCCCCCCTGCCTCGATACTTCCTGTCCTAACTACTGCTCTCCATCTGCCTTCCCTCTGATCCTCCTTCCTGTCCTAACTACTGCTTTCCATCTGCCTTCCCTCCAATCCTCCTTCCTGTCCTTACTACTGCTTTCCATCTGCCTTCCCACCGATCCTCTTTCTCCATTCTTTTTAGTCTCCCTGTTATAGCTGTTTCCGTTTTGGATCCCTGAGTGCCGGCTAAGTCAGGGATTCCCTCCGATTTTCCCCATCCAGTTTGCTGTCTATTACCGGGACACTGGGGACAGACTCTGGACCCGAATTTTGGCCTCCTCTGTGATTTTTGGGATGCCGACTTCACAGACCTGCAGGCCCCTATTTCAGAGACTCCCACACTGGTCACACAGACCTGAGGTCTCTGAGTACCCACTTAAAACTAGGGTGGATGTGCCTTAGCACTCGGGTGGGTGCTGAGACTAAAAAGAATCTATTTTCCTTCCTACAGACCTCTTTTCTCTCTCTCTCTCCCCCTCTCCCTCTCCCTCTCCCTTCTTTCTCATCCTCTGACTCCCAATATGGGAGCCTCACACTCTAAAGGAGAGGTCCTGGGCCTCACACCCTTGGAGTGTCTCCTACACTCTTTAAGAGAACTCAACCTCTCCAAGGAAATTAGTGAGAGACTCTGCTCTACTATCTGGCCAGGATATCAATTAGCTAACAATATTGCCTGGCCTGAGACAGGTACCTTAGATCTCCGAATTCTCAGCTTTGAGAGACTTCTGCCAGTGCTCTGGTATATGGTCAGAATGCTTGTATGTACAGGCATTCTTTGCCCTTCATTCTTTTTTCTTTCTTTTACTGTGCCTTCTCCGCTGCCTCACTGCATGTGCCAGTGCCATCTCCACCTTGGGGTTTGGCTATAGGAATCGGCCTCAGAGCTGACTGTTTAAAGATCCCATTTTGGTTTGTATTTACTTTCAAAAGGTAACTTGCTTGCTTTGGAATTATATATATTTTTGAGACTTTTGTGGACCAGATTCAGGACTGGAAATGGATTCTTGGACTGGATTTTGTTTTGGATGGGGCAGTTTTGTTGCCCCTTGGGACCGGGTGTGGTGGCACACACCTTTAATCCCAGTCCTTGGGAGGCAGATGCAGGCAGTTCTTTGTAAGCTCAAGGTCAGCCTGGTCTTGAGCAAGTTCCAGGCCAGCTGAGAGTAAAGGGAGACCCTGTCTCAAAAAAGACCAAAAGACCAAAGAAAGGAGAAAGCATGTGTGTGAGTGTTGGCAATTCCCAAATGCATGGAAATTACACATGTGTATGTGACTATTGGTAATTTTCCACCTGAAGTAAATAACATGGTGTTAGAGAAAATAAATACCAGGTAGCTGTCTCCATTGAAATAGTTCTTGGCATTGGGCAGGTCCTCATGGGACTCATAGCTCCTGGCCACAGGGGTGTGTACCATATACACAACTCTGGCTAGAGAGTAGGACCCCCTGGTGCTTAAGGTCCCTGCTGCACTCCCAATCCCATCTGGTCAGTGGGCTGGGCCTTAGGTGTGAGTGAGAGTTGTTTTTGAGTAAAAGGATGCATCAAGCATATTGGAGCCAGTAAGAGGGATGTGGGCAAGATGAAAGTGCATGTTTGAGATGGCTGGGGCTTACTGTCCCTGCACTGGGAGGAGTTGTGGATGTTTTCTAGGCAGAGAAGGTATGGAAAGGCTGAACAAGGGACTGAAATTGTGCTGTTTTTACTAAAGCCTATTCTGAGTCTCTGATGAGAAAAACGCAGGTTAGAGATTTTTGGGATGCATCAGACAGGGCTGGAGGTTGGTCATAGGAGGGCCATTTCTCACCTCTCACCACCTGCACTTGCTTCAGGCTCAAGTAATTTCTGAGTACTGTTACAAACTTAAGAGTCATATTTTACTCTGATTTAGGTTTTCATCTCTAATTTAGAGTTTTCATCAAGGTGCTAAAATTTTGGGTTTGAAACTAGTTAAACTTATTTGTTTCATGGAGCTGATTAAATGAATAGGCTTGCATCTAAAGCTAATTATTTACTTGATACATTGTATCTGGGAAGGAAGGGCAGACTTTAGGCCCTTCACAATCTGCTGCTGGAGGCCTGACAGGGCTACTCCAATCCTCAGACATAGTCTTTGGCCCAGAATAAAGTTTAAAAAAATTGCTATGTGAAGTTGTTTGTCATTGACCATTTGCATTCCTGCCATAAAGCAAGTGGCATGGATGCCTGAGTGGATATAGAGGGTGTTTAGTCCTGAGATGTTTGAAACTAAGAGCCCCAGTCGCCATGCACCATGTGTGGCTTTTTCTCCCACCTGGCATTCAAACAGACATGCTGCAGACTATTCCTATGGCAACTGTGCTAATCCACACCCACTCCTCAGCCGCCATCTTGAGGCTTTGTCTGCGCATGCCCCTGTTTACGCCCGCATGACAAAAAGCCTAAATTCACATCAGACTTTATAACTACATCCATTTCTAAATACAATCAATTTTCATTCTTTACTTTTGTACAATCAGTGTTTTGTTTTTTTTATATTTTGTTTACAAAACTTGCCTAAATTTTAAGGGATTATTTCAGATTTTGACATTTTCCATTTCATTGTTTTTCCTTATAAACCCCATTTTATTCAGAAATCCATTTTGTCTGCTTCAGGATACAAGCCCCTGTGTCTGAGATTAAGAAGGTCTGCTGACCACACCCTGCCTCACTAGCATCCAGCATTTCCCTCAGGGAGTAATCTTTCACTTGGCTGGGATCTTTTGATTTTTCCACTAACTAAATTTATTCTCATTAAATTAGCAGGTAATATGCACAAGCCATCAGATTTTCCTGCTTACCCAGTCCACCATCCTTCGCAGGTGTACAAGAACAGGCTGTGCTGCAAAGCACAGTAAAACATACAGTCTATTTTCCACCTAAGCAAATGTCTTAAACTCTAAGTGATTCTTTGTAAATGTGATAATTGTCTACAGCCCTGGACAAGGAAGGACAACTTTAGATAAAAGGAGATTTTCCCACTGTCCAGAGTTAATGGATACAGTTAGGTCATGTGTCTGTCCAAACCTGTCTGTGTGTTATAACCGTTTGTCATAACCGTTCTTCAATGTGTCTTTGTAACTGTCATGTGTCCATGTTCTGTGTTTTTTGTCAAAACAAAGTGGCCACTTCAAACTTGTTTTATTGTATGTTGCGCACAAACAAAAATTAAGTTTACTTTTGGCATGCCTCTAAAATTTTTTTTTCAAAGGCCTGATTTGAACCCGGGTTCCTAGGTTTCTACACTGTTTATCTGAAGGTTTTATTTCTTCTCTGTCCAAAGTATTTTTCCACAGGTATTACAACTAAAAATTTTCTCTTCCAGTTTTTTCTTGTTTCCAGACGTCTGAAGACCTGATTTTTTGACCCTTACGGGTTCACTAACATTTTTTTTTCTCTCCTGTGCTATGCCACCGTCCTTCTGACCAGAGACCACTTTTAAAAAATCCCTGGATTCATTCATACTCTGGTACTTGGACAGTGACACATTGCTTCCCCTGCAATCCCTTCCCTCCAATAAAACAGCCTAAGTACCTTTGATATTGTCAGTTCTTTAATTATTATATATAATTCTGTTTTCCATCACTTGTTAAAGTATTTCAATAAGATCATAGTTTTAAAACCAAAGGTGCAAGATGTCATCTTAGCCTTGGCAGCACAATTAATCAGAGCTGCATGTTTTTAAATAATGTTTCTAAAGGTGTTTTTTCCAATGCATATGATGGTTCAATACAACTGCTAGGATAAAATCTCTTAAAGGAATGTGTGCATAAATGTGTGTGTATGACATTGTTAAACAGCATATTAAGATCTATCTGTATGATTACAATGCATGTGCCTTTGCTTAGCACAACCTTTACAAAGTGTCATCGCCAAATGTATTTATTAGAACCTTATTTATGAGTGTATGCATGAAGTACTGTTCACTTTTAAGAATTCTATAATGTAATTATGGCATATACAAGAAATTGTGTTCCACCTACCAGGTACTATATACCTAGTTACAGCCTCAAGTGAAACAGACATATATAGAGTTACCCATACATACTAAAATTGTTTTGTATATCTGTTATACTTTGCACATGTTCTAATATCTTTAAGAGAAAGTAGGTTATACTTCCGGTGACCACACGGACAGTCCGAATGTAACCAATTTGGGTGAGCCCTAAGTATTATCTGCCTGCTGCTGGTATGTGACAATGCCCCCCCTTCCTTTTCCTTTTCAAAGCTATAATTCAAAATCTGGGGACAAGTGACATGGCCTTCATTTGAGAAGGTACTGTTTTTAACCCCTTTATTATCTTGGGTTTGTTTCATGGCCTATGTTGTTAGAAACTTTTGCCTTGCATGGTTTAAATCATTGTACTTTGAGTACCTAAATGACCTTCATAGACCTTAAAGAACAAATTGTAGGACTTACTGCATAGGTTTAATGTCAACTTGATACACCTGAGCTGAGAAACCTCAATAATTGCCTTAATTGGACTGGCCTGTGCCCATTGTGGGCAATGCCATTCTTGGCCAGATATTTCTATATTGTATACAATAGGCTGAATACGAGCCAGCATCCTTTCCTAGCCTGTGCTACAGCCACTACCAGGCCCCTACCATGAGCTTTTATTATTAGTCAGAATATTTTTGCCACAGCAATTAAGAATTTATTAACAGTGCTTAAGTCAATGTTCAAGTTTTACTTAGGAGTTGTATGGTAATTAATGTACCAAATTAATTCAAACAATCCTCTTGGAGGTTTAGCAACCACACTTAAAGCTCTAATCTGATTTGGCAAGAGGGATTTGATGGGACAATATTTTGGCCCCCACCCTCTGAGGTCGACTTGGGTCCTAGGGTCCTGCATCCGCAACTTTGTGCATGTCCTGTGGCAGCGAGTCACCAGTCATCCCGAGCCAGGGAAGTCTTGGAGATTCACTTAAAAGGACTTCATCCTGCCAGTGTCCAGTCAAAGGAGGAAAGTCCATATAGAGGAGAGACTCCTCATGCTTCAAAGGGAAGCTCTGGTCAAGCAAGGCCTGACCCTGCCCTCACATAGATGGAACTGGTGAAGAGAGCCAGGCGCAAGGCCTGAGTGACCCCTTAAGGACCAGAACCTCAACTGACCTTAACACCAAAACAAACTTCATTTATCTGAGCTAACTGTGGTTTTTAAACACCCCAACAGGAAACTGTAATCTAAAGAAGAGAAAATGAAATAGGTTATTATCAGAGAAATAGGTGAGAGATCTACTGTGTCATGTTAGAAAATATCTCAGAGATAGATGACAGATCTAATGTGCCATGCCAGAAAATACCACCTTTTATATTCTCATGGTTATGGCTCTCATTCTGGAGCCCCGTGTATTAAAGCTGGCCCTCATTCTAGAGCTCTGTGTACTAAAACTTTTTCCAATTCCTCATCCTTTTTCCCTCTGCATTCCCTAGACCGGGACCCTCCAATTGCTAATGCACCCTGTAGCCCCCTGTTTGTACTGTGAAGTCCCTGCACTGGTATACTCATGTAAGACTCAACCAGCTTGTCCTTTCAGTTGCAGAGAAAACATCCACTAAGTACTGGCCACTATCGATCTGGACCAAACCCACCGGGCAGAGCACCCCAAGCAGCCAAAATGAAAAACTGGACTCTAACCCTCCAGCCTGACAGCTGTTCCCCCAGAACTTCGCCCCTGTCCAGCTCTGAAGCAGATACAGAAGTCAGAACTTCGCCCTTTTTCCTATAGGAACAAAAGGCTGGAATGTCAGGATGTGAGCTCCAGAAGCCCATTGGAATGCAGAGACACCTAAGACCGGAGGTCCAAGAACCTGCTCTACCAGGCATGATCTTTGGTTATGCTAAAGCAGGCCACCCCTGATTACTCAGGAATCTTCCACCTCGCCCCTCACCCTTTGGAAGCCAGATTCCAGACTCCGACCCACCGCACTCCCACTGAATCCCGTTCCCACCTTCTCCCTTAAATTCCCAAGGGAGACGCCATTCTGGGCTTGGCTCCACTCTATCTTTCCCCTGAGCCTAGCCCCGGCTACTCTGAATTAAACTTTGCTCCGAAGAACTCAGACCTCATGGCTTTTCATTCCGGGGGGAGCGCGCCATAACCTTACAAAAAACACCATACCCCTAGCTGGAGATGTGGGTATAGCTGAATAGAGTGGTTTTCTAGTATGTGTAAGCCTCTGGGTTCCATCCTCAGCACATCTGAAACCAGGCACGATGGTGCAGACCTGTAATCTCAGCACTTATGAGGTGGAGGCAGGAAGATTCAGGGTTCAAGGTCATGCTCATTTATATTTAGAGTTCAAGGCCAGGAGGTCAGGTGTTTAAAAACAAGAGAGGAGATGGCTCGGTAGATAAGGTACTTCTTGTGCAAGCAGGAGGCAATAATTGAACCCAAGACCATGGAGGAACGCTGTTTACTGGCTTGCTTCCCTGGCTTGCTCAGGTACCTTTCTTACAGGTGTAGCCCAGGCCCACCTACCCACAGATGGCACCACCCACAGTGGGCTGAGTCCTCCTACATCAATTAGCAATTAAGAAAATGTCCCATAGACATGTCCACAGGCCAATCAGGTGGGGGAAATTCAGTTGTGGTTCCCTCTTCCCAGGTGACTCTAGTTTGTGTCAAGTTGAAAAAAAAAAAACTGACTAGCACAGCTGTTCATCTCATGGAAGCAGAAGGAAAAATAGAAGGAGAAGCTGGGGCAGGATATTTCCTACAAGCATACACACACACAGGCATGCATGCACATACACACACGGCAAGGTACTTGGTCCTGCTCTCAACGTTTCTACCACTTATCAATAATGCATTTAGATTATGACTCCATCAGTGAATGCATCCATTGATGAGCCCTGGATTCAAGCTCTAAGATCTAATCACCTACAGTGACTCGGATCCACCAGGTGGGGAACCAAGTCTTCAACACAAGAGTCCTGTTCATAACAAGACTGTAGTGGTTGAAGGGTTGCTGCAAGTTATATACCCCGCCAGATTCTTTCTAAACATCTTTCCGCATGTTTGTAATTATTTTCTAAAGCATGTATCAGACTGTGATGCCTCTTGGTATATAAATGTTCAGTGTTCACTTTTTATTAAAAAGATAAATTCCATTCTCTAAGGAAGAACAAAAAGAGCTTGAAAGGCAGGCAATGATCCCACAGGGCCACCTCTTTCATGCTCTCTGGCATCTATAGTTCCCTCACTTGTTCCTTACATTTGTCTGATGACGTGAGTCCTCAGCTGGTGGGGATGGGGGGGTCACTCCTACGGCAGCACTAAGGGCTACTTTCCTCAGTTTGGACCACCCCAAAAGAGCTTTTTGAAGGGATAATTTCTTTTTTTAATCCATCCTTGAAAATGACCTCCTAGAGAGAACAACTTGTTATAGTAATGTATATACCCTAGTATCTGGGATAAGAATGTGGCTCAGTGATAAAGCATTGTCTAGAATCCCCCAGCGAGGGGCTGGGGTGCAGCTCAGTGTAGAGCACCTACCTAGAATCCCCCAGGTGAGGGGCTGTGGTGCAGCTCAGTGTAGAGCACCTGCCTAGAATCCCCCAGTGATGGGGCTGTGGTGTGGCTCAGTGTGGAATACCTAATAACATACATAAACCCTAGATTCAATGTCAAGTACCACCAAAGACTTTCTCCTGTAAAAATGTGCCCAATACCTTGCAGCAGTAATACTCCCTACTACGGGAAAGGGCAACACAAACCATAACAGTATATTAACTATCACTGTACATGTTGCAGCAAGATTTTTAATCTAAGATTCTCTGGTTCTAAAGTCTTGGCTCCTCACAAAATGTGACCTACATAGTTCTCAAACGTTCTGCTGTGATGGCTTGAAGAGATAAATCAGGATCAGGTTTCTTCCACTCTCACAACTCGCAAAACAAATTTTTAAGGAAGCCAGTATAGAAAGAGGCAATCGTGAAAACAATACTGCAGAGGGTGGGCACGAGTGTGTGATGTCATTCTACTGGGAAGTCCAGGATGCTGATCTAGAAATGAACACTTCTTTTACTCATCTACCCTCAAAAAAAAATCAGAATAAGGATAGCAAATGAACAAAAGTCTTAAAATATCCCATGATTACATCAGTTTATGAAGAAATGGGCTGAGAGGCTCCTAAGAGGCTGAAAATGCCTCAGTCCTGGACCGCCCCACCCCCACCACCACACCACTTCGCCCTGCTCTTCCCTGGCTGAGAGGAAAGCTAGACAGGGAATAAAGGATGACTCTAATTTCTCAGAGCTAATTACCTTCAGTGATAGCAGGGATTTCACCATGTAGTAAAGAACATAAATAAGACACATTCTCCTAAGGGACAGAGAGGCTTGGAAGAGAAGGAAACCCAGAGATTCTGTTCAGTCCACACCTTCCCACGGATCAAAACACTGAGGCCCTAGTGCCTGGTTTCTATCCTCTGGGTCTTCCCCAGCCTAGGGGAGTAACATGAAAACAAGCCATGGTGGTGGGGGGGGAGAGGTACCGGGAGGCAAGGAAGACACTAAACAGACTACATCTGCAGGGCTGTTGCGATTGCAGAAACAACGCAAAGTGAATACATTGAAAACCCTAGGACAAACACATCCACTCATCCAAATATTCCACACCCACTGCTCCCTTGCTTGCCCTCTCTCTCCCTCCCACTTCCCCTCCCCCGTACCCTTTCCCAGCTCCTCTGTCTTTCAACCTTTCCCTCACCCTCACACTCTGGAATCCCAGACAAGACAGAATGACACCAGCAGTCAAAAAGAACTTAGCTGGATGCAAGGCCCATGTTAAGCAGTAGCAAATGGGAAGCAAGTGGATACTTCTGTACTGACTGCAAAATATGCAATAGGGGTCTGGAGAGAAGTTTCAGAAAGTACAGCATTAGCTGCTCAAACAAGAGGTCCTGAGATTAATACCCATGTAAAAAAGCTGCGTTCTGAGGTGCACGCTAGTAACCTCAGAGCTGGGAGATGGACACAAGAGGATTCCTACAGGTCACTGGGCTAGAACCATGGCTCAGTTTAGATCACTTGCCAGAATCCCCCAGTGAGGGCTGGGGTGTGGCTCAGTGTAGAGCACCTGCCTAGAATCCCCCAGTGAGGGCTGGGGTGTGGCTCAGTGTAGAGCACCTGCCTAGAATCCCCCAGTGAGGGCTGGGGAGTGGCTCAATGGTAGAGCACCTGACTAGAATCCCCCATGAGGGGCTGGGGGTGTGGCTCAATGGTAGAAGACCTGCTGGAATCCCCCAGTGAAGGCTGGGGTGTAACTCAGAAGTAGCGTGCTGTTCTTGGCTCTTGTTACAAAAATGAAAGCAGAAAAGCATTTACGGAAGACACCTGTCATCAATCTCTGACCTCGGCACTGACACACACACACACACACACACACACACACACGTGCATGAACATGTGTATGAACACCCACCTGCAGACATGCAAATATGTACACACACAACACACAAAAATACATATGCAAAAATAATGGTCAATCCAAAATAAGGTAGAAAAAGGAAATCCATAAAGGCCAATATCCTTCTTTGCCTTTCTGTTGCTGTGATAAAACACTGAGCAAAAGCACCTTGGGCAGGGAGAGGGTTTATTTGTCTTATACTTCCGGGTCACAGTCCATTATTGAGCAGGGAGAGGGTTTATTTGTCTTATACTTCCGGGTCACAGTCCACTATTGAGCAGGGAGAGGGTTTATTTGTCTTATACTTCCAGATCACAGTCCATTATTGAGGGACGTCAAGGCAGGAACTCAAGGCAGGAACCTGGAGGCAGGAACTGAAGTAGAGACAATGGAGGAATGCTGCTTACTGGCTTGCTTCCCCTGGCTTGCTCAGCAACCATTCTTATACAGCCCAGGCTGGGCCCTCTACATCAGTTAGTAATTAAGAAGCTTCCCCACGGACATGGCCACAAAACAATCTGATGGAGGAAATTTCTCAATTAAGTTTCTGTCCTCTTCATGAGTGACTCTAGCTTGTTCCAAGTTAACAGAAACAAACCAGCACAGCCAATAAAAGAGAAAATTGAACTACGACAAATGAAGGTTAAGTACATTGGTCATAAATAAACAGACTAATATTTACCATTTAATAAAAAGAGAATGTAGGAGTAAGCCTTTTGTTTTTGTACAACCATTATATGCTAGTGTACAAATGAGAATTACAAGGACAGAAAGTTTGCTGTCCTTTTCTGACATCAGATAAAATAGACTTTGAAGAAAAGGCAGTGTCATGAATAAAGAGTTGTCATCATCAAAAGATTTGCCACAGCAACATGTAACAATTCTATATGTGCTATGATCAACAGGGTAGTCTATTTGTAGATAAATATTATAGAACTGTAAGAGAACTGTCAAATCTATCATCACAGGGGAAGAATAAAACACATCTTTCTTAGCAATCAATAAAACAACAGGTAAGTTACAAAAGGACTGAGCTGGGTTGCCAAGATGGCTCACTGGGTAAAGGCACTTGCTGCCATGCCTGAAGAGCTGGGTTCCATTGCCCAGACCCACATGATAGAAAGAGAGATGCTTCTCTTGAAAACTGTCCTCTGACCTCCATATGCGCACTATGCCATGTGCACACACATACACACACTTGGGCACATACATATGCACACACACACAAAGTAAATAAATAAATGGTGAAAACATTAAAAATAACAAGCCAAGACTAATGATGTATGTTTCTAGTTTGCTATTTTAAAACAACTCGACCAAAATCAACTCTGACCAAAACCAACTCTGAATAAAACCAATTCTGACCCAAACCTTGGAAAAGAGTTTATCTCACTTAACCAGTCACAGTCCATCACCAAGGAAAGCCAAGGCAGGAGCTCAAACAGGGCCCTGGAGGAAGGAACTGAAGCAGAGACCATGGAGGAACACTGCTTACGGGCAGGCTTGCTCCCCTTGGCTTGCTCAGTGACCTTTCTTATGCAGCCCAGACTTAGGTGCCTAGGGATGACACCACCCACAGTAGTGTGGGCCCTCCTACATTAATTAGCATTTAAGAAATGCCCCACAAACATGGTCATAGGCCAATCTCAGGAACGAAAATCTTCAGTTGAGGAACTCAGGAGGTTGAAGCAGGAAGATCCAGAACTCAGGGCCTGCTAGGCTGGAGTTAGTTCATGTCCAGCTTGAGCAACTCAATAAAACCATGTCTTAAAGAACTTTTCAGAAAAATATGAAAGGAGGATTCGGTCTATGAATGTATCTCAGTGCTGATGACTAAAATCCCTCACTGAGCATCTGGGGTGTGGCTCAGAGGTAGAGCACCTGTCTAAATCCCCCAGTGAGGGGCTGTGGGTGTGGCCCAATGGTAGAGCACCTGCCTAAATCCCCCAGTGAGGGGCTGGGGTATAGCTCAGTGGTAGAGCACCTGCCTAGAATCCCCCAGTGAGGGGTTGGGGTATAGCTCAGTGGTAGAGCACCTGCCTAGAATCCCCCAGTGAGGGACTGGGGTGTGGCTCAGTGGTAGAGCACCTGCCTAGAATCCCCCAGTGAGGGACTAGGGTGTGGCTCAGTGGTAGAGCACCTGCCTAGAATCTCTCAGTGAGGGACTGGGGGATTACTCTGTGGTAGAGCACCTGCCTAGAATCCCCCAGTGAGGGGTCTGGAGGTGTGGCTCAGTGGCAGAGCACCTGCCTAGAATCCCCCAGTGGGGGACTGGGCATGGCTCAGTGGTAGAGTGTTTACTTCACATATATGAGCCCCTGTTCCATTTCTAGCATCAAAAAATTAATTAATTAACAAATTAATTAACAGCTCCACTTAGCTTTTGCAGACGAGCTTTCAGCTTGAGCACTTCATGAACAAGTCTTTTATCTACCACCAGAAAGTGAACCCTACAAAATTGTTTTCAGGCAAAGTTTCAGTTCAATGAAACGGGATGCAAAGAAGAGGGAAGGACACCATTCTTCAAGGCATATTGCCATCACCAATTTACTTTATCATTTAAATATAATAGCTTATTTTCAGTCAGCTGGGTTCTCCTTCGATTCTTATTGACATGAAAAAATTAATTGCATAAAACCAGAATGTTTGAAAGTAATTATCTAATCACACACAAGAGTGATGTAAAAAGAGATGTAATAAAAAATTAAAATTTTTTGCTAATCCACTAGGTATTATGTTATTTTTAATTTTCTTCAGTCATTAGGTTACAAAAAGTAACAGGGACTGGAGAGATGGCTCAGTGGTTAAGAGCACTGGATACTCTTGCAGAGGACCCAGGTTCAGTTCCCAGCACCCACATGGTGGTTAACAACCATCAATAACTCCAGTTCCAGAAGAATCCAATGACTTGTCTGCCCTCTGTGAGCACTGCACAACACTTTATGCACTTATGTATATGCAGTCAATACACTCATACACACACAAATAACAAATAAAAATTTTAAAAAAGGAAACACCAAAAAAAAAAAAAAAAAAAAAAATATAAGGACTGGCCATGGACGGCGGACGCCTTATTATCCTAAGCATCTTGAAGGCAGAGACAGTCGTGGGATCTTTGCACTGTTCTAAGGGCCCAGCAACCTTAATCTACAGAGTGAGTTCCAGGACAGCTGGGCTTCACGGGAGACCCTTGTCTCAAAAAGAGCAAACAAAACAGGAAACACATACATATTATTTATTATTAAAGATGTGGTTTTTTTGCTACCTTAGCTGTCTAAGAAAAAAAAGAAAACGTTATTTAAGATGTAGAACATTTAAAAATGTGTGGTGATAGACCATAAGATGTCGAAGTTCCCAGATTAGAGGCCAGAAGGGTGGCATACAGATTTTCCCTGTGTGATGACTGGGCATTACAGATTGAATTGTGAGTTCGCTTTGGCCTGAGGTATAGGAATCCAACTACTTCATGTGTCCATTGACAAGAGCAACAAAGCACTTCTTTAACCCCCCACAGCGCCCAAGCTCTCCACCGTCGACATCACATTGTATTTTTCAAAACATTTTGATTTTTTAGAAAGCATTTTAGTATTATTCAGTTGTGTTGTGTGCCCTCTGTAGACGCTAATCGATGGTGGCTGTGTGTGTTGTCTGTCGCCCGCACGCGCATGTGTGCTGCGTGCCCCGTAAATCTTATTTAGGGATCTTAGAAGACATCTTAATGTCAGTAAAGTGCTTACCTTCTTTCTGGTTAGCTTTTATCAACTTAAAACAATAGAAATCCCAAGTGCTAACTTGGGAAGAGAAAACCTAAAGTGAAAAATATTTCTCCATCAGATTCACCTATGGGCATGTCTGTGAGGCATCTTCTTGATTTTGATTGATTGATGTAGAGGGCTCAGCCTAGCTGTGTGACACTTGTGACATCCCTAGGCTGGGTGCCTGTTGGCTGTATAAAAGATGTAGCTAGGACCCAGGTGCAATGCCGGTGGCCATATGCCTTTTATGCTAGCGACTGTGGGAGCAGCAGAGCTCAAAGCGGAGGATTCCTATTGGGAGTTCTCAAGCCAGCCTTGGTTCTACAGAGGAGTTCCAGAGTACAAAGCTGGTACAGGGAGCCCTTCTCAAAACAGACCAATAAAAAAAAAAAAAAAAAAAAAAAAAAAAAGGTAGCTGAGCAAGCCAGAGGACGCAAGCCAGTGAGCAGCATTCTTCCATGGTCTCCACTTAGGTTCCTGCCTCCATGTTCCTGCCTTGAGTTCTTGCACTGCCTGCCCTCTATGGACTCTAACCTGAAAGATTAAATAAACCCTTTCTTTTCCTAAGTTTCTTTTGGTGATGGTATTGTATCACAGTGACAGGAAAGCAAACTAGGACACCTTGTGAGCATGAAGATCTGGGTTCAATCCCCCGGAGCCCACATTGAAAAAGCTGAGTGTGGTGGCATGTTCTGGTAACCCCAGTATTAGAGAGATGGAGACAGAAGGATCCCTGGGGCTCTATGTCCACACAGCCTAGCCTATCTAGAGAGTTCTAGGACACTGAAAGACCCTGCCTTAAAAAAACTCAAGGTAGATGGAGTCGAGGAACTATAGTCAAGGTTGTCTTTGGCCTCCATGCACGTGCACACACATACGTATACCTGCACACACAGTCTTGAAGTGTTTTCCTTCTTCTTGGAGGCAATAATTGTATTTTAAAAAATTTACATAGATAAGTGTTTTGCCTGCATATAGGTAAGTGCACCCTTGTGTGCAATACACATGGAGGCCAGAAGAGGGAGTCAGATCCCCAGGAACTGGAGTTACAGATAGTTGTGAGCCATCATGTGGGTGCTGGGAACATAACCCAGGTCCTCTGCAAGGCAGCCGGTGCTCTTAACTGCTAAGCTACCTTCCCAGCCCAGAGGCTGTAACTCTGATTAAATGACATTCCTTCCTGTTTCCTATTTTGCACATACCTAATTCTGCTCACAAATTCCTTCAACTTCTTATGTTTTCCTATGTGTGGTTTCATTATTTGAACCATTCACTTTCTCCCCTTGGTACCTTGCTTTGTAATAGGATCTCAACCCCGTATCCCAGGATGAACTTGCAGTCCTCCTGCCTCAGCCGCCTGGGGTCTGAGATCACAGGCACACAGCACCATGCCCAACTACAAATGGTGTTTCTGACCTCAAGGATCCAGAGATCTCCAACGCGGAATGAAGCATGAAGCTATTTGTTCTCTCCCTCTGTAAAACAGGCCAACTCAAAATCTAGCAGTGGACACTCCATAATTTGTGGGTTGGGAATGTTGTTCAGTTGGTAGAGAACTTGCCTGGCATACTTCTGCTATTATTATGGATTCTGTATGCCTCAAATTCAAGAATGATGAAAATAGCTTGACTCTGTTCCATGATGTCTGCGATTTTAGCTAAAATGAATTCAAGGTGTGGTGGTGGAAGACTACAATCCCAGCCCTTGGGATGTGGAGGTTGGAGAATCAGAACCTCAAGGTCATATTGGAGGCTAGCCTGAGCTACATGAGACCATGTCTCAAAAAAAACCCCACCCCAAATCTAAATGATTTTGCTCTTTGGTCTTCTGTTCACACTCTGTGGTTCCTGACTATGGATGCAATGTGACCTGCTGGCCTCCTCCTCTTCCTCTAGCTACCATGATGGACTGTATCCTATTGACTTGTAAGTCAAAATAAACCCTCCCTTCCTTCCTTAAGTTGCTTCTTGATCACAGCAATGAGAAAAGTAGCTCATATAACACTCAAAACTGGCTATTGAAATACAGCTTCACTTTGCATGTGAGGAAAGGAAGGCTTAGCAGAGGCTAGGGAGCATGCTCAGCTGTCTTAAACAAGGATTAATAGCTCAACCTACAACTCCCAGTGCTCTTTCCTTTGGACTTCACTGGCTGTGCAGATTGAGAAACTAATCCTGAGTCTTGTGCTCATGACTCAGTATCTGCTGCTTGATATGAACTCATTCATCTTTTCCTCCCGAGGAGTCTTTAACTTGGGTGTCAGTAGCTACCACATCACCTTTCTCTCTCTTCCTTCCCCCTTCCCTCCCTCAGAGGTCATCAATTGATTTCCTATCATTACCATTTGGGCTTGGATCTGGACCAGTTTTCAGTAGGCAATAGAGTATCTTTAGTTGCTATTAAAAATGCCTTCACTCTGCAAAGCTAGCCTTTGAGACTCCTTTTAGAAGACAGTTCCCATCATGTGGCAGGTCTCAGTGACCTCCCCCCCCCATCTCTCAGGTCTGCACGGAGGTCACCTGAGGCACACAGCTCAAAATGATCCAACCACCTCATAACGCAGGCTGATGCAGACTCGGGCTCGCCGCAGGGCACCTGCCTAATTCATTATACCACTGGAAGTCATAAATCACTGGACTCTCTCCTGTTTCCTCTCTTCCTTCCCGCCAGAAGGAGAGCTCACATGAAATATATTTACAAGAGATGATTATTCAATTAATTTTTTCATTATACTTGCCAGAAAGCATTGCCAGGATTTGCAAAACAGCTCTGTGTGTTTGCATTAGAGATGATGGTGGCTCATGTTACTTAATTTAGTGACTGTGGCCCATTTGGATGTCACGTTTAAGCCATATGCAGGCTGGAGGCTGCCTGTTTTAGGAACAGGAGAGCACCTGACTTGTGTTAAGAAAATCACAGAGACATTAACAGCTGTATACGTTACTTTTCTTTCTGCAGTTTAAGGGAGGAATAGCTGATTTAGCAAAACAGTTTGAGGTTATTTCCATCCTTATGAGGAAGCAAGGCAGCAGGTGTGAGGCAGCTGCTCACATGGCATCCGCAGTCAGGAAGCAGAGAGAGATGAATGCTAGTGCTCGGCTCGCTTTCTCCTTTTTATTCAGTCCAGGACCCCAGCCCATGGGGTGGTGCTGCCCACATTCAGGGTAGGACTTCTCACCCCAGTTAATCCAATCTAGAAACTTCCTCACAGGCAGGCCCAGAGGTGCATCTCCATGGTGATTCTAGATCCTTTCAATTTGACAGTATTAACCATCACCACCGTGGACCCTCTTCCTCTCTGCAGAGATGACAAGATTCCCTAATTCCTATGTGCCTGGGACTAAACATAGCATTCCATTTAAGGTTCACAATTACCCTTACACAAAAAAGCAGCTCTCTGAAACTTGGGCTCAGACAGGTAAGGTTACTTATGCAGTTTTGTACAGATGTCAAGGCCATGGCTATCTGGCTTTTACAGCCTTTGTTTCATTTTCCAATCCTTTCTCTAGGTGGGATCTTTAAGCAGAGGCTGATCCTACATGCTACAGTGAAAAAAGGAGTTCCCAGGGCTGCCAACCTTACAGTAGAGGTTGAGTGGTAGTATATTTCTCCTACAAAAAAAAAAAAAAAAAAGCAGAGGCTGAAAGGTCATTGAGAGGTGTGCGTGCAGTGTGTATGTGTGTGTGTGTGTGTGTGTGTTTCCTGTGTGGATATTTCTGTGTACGTGTGGATGTGGAGGCCAGAGGTCAGTGTTGGGTGTCCTCAATTGCTGTCCATCTTATTTTTTTGGCTACAGGATCTCTCACTAAACCTAGAGTTCACTGATTCAGATAGACTGACTGGCCAGTGAGCTCTGTAATCCTCCACTCTCTGCTCTCAGTCCCCCAGTGCTGGAGCAACAGGCACAAATCCTCACACCTATATTTTAAAAACAGAATTATTTTACTTTTAATTATCTATGTAGCTGCATGTGGTATATGCACATGAGTATAATACCTGCAGAGGCCAGAAGAGGGCATCAGATCTCCCTGGAGCTAGAGTTCCAGGTGGTTGTGAGCCACCTTAACTGGGTGCTAGGGGCCCAACAGAGGTCTTCTGCAAGAAACGTTCATGGTCTTAAACAATGAGCCATCTCTTCAGCCCCATCCCCAGCTTTACACATGGATTCTGGGAGCCTCAACTCCAGTCCTAATGCTTGCTCCTCAAGCACTCTGCACGCTGGTCCACCTCCCCAGCTGCAAATCCTTAGTCTTCTTACACTATGAAGACCAGAAATGTGCTTAACATGTGGAGTGGCTCTTCAGGGGTCAGTCAATTCTGGTGAGCAAGAGGTCCACAGAAGGCCAGTGCATGGAGCAGAGAGCACTCCACGTGGGTGGCCTCGGCCTGTGAGAGGGGCTGGCAGCCAGCGGGCCTCCAGAGTAGTCAGTTCCCTCTCAACTACATGAAGGTGACAGGTGATTATTTCGTGTCCCCAGGCAGGAGATTTATTTCACTTCCTTTTCTGTGGAGACCTATAAATGTTACCATAGTCCCTGCTGTAAAATTTTTCAGTTCCTTTAAAAAAAGTCTCAAACTCTTAATTCACTCCATTGCTTACCAGGGACCGACAAGTCCTCCACTGTCACTGCAAGGAGAGGAGGGAGGTGGCACTTTCATCTGCAACAGGCGTCTCTCCCAAGGGTTCTTCTGTGACTCTGTTACACCCCTCCCTTCCTGACCTCTCTCCACGCTATGGAATCTGAGGAGCAAAGCCATCCAAAGGACATGAATGGTCTTCAGGATGCATAGGACAGTTTAATGAAAGTCTTTCTGTGTTTGTTTGTTTGTTTGTTTGTTTGTTTGTTTTATGTCAGACTATCCAGCATTTAATACCTCCTTGAGACAATCATTTGTGGGCTGCCCGCCATCTTGGTTTTCTCTCTTAAAGATAAGCCAAGACTTAGTAGTCACTGCACCTTTAGAACCACATAAAATGTCAGTGAGTTGATCACTTTTCATTATTATGACTGAGAAAACCAACTTAAAGGAGGAAAGATTTATTTCAATTCATGGTTTCAGAAGTACCAGGTTATGGTTGGTTCCACTGCTGCAGGCCTGAGGTGAGGGAGAGAACCATGGTGCCACAGACGTAAGAGAGAAGAGGCTGCTCAAACGATGGTGGCCAGGAAGTAGAGAGGAAGGGGAAAGGGCCACAAACAAGGTGGGCTCTTCACAAAAGCTCCACAGGGACCTCCTTCCTCCAGCTGGGCTCCATCTCTAATACCACGCTCAGCCACAAACTCCTCAATGGAGTAATATGTAGAAGTTAGAGCCTTTGAGCTACATATCACCACCACCACTATAACTATTTTCTCCTTCTCCTCCTCGTCGTCCTCCTCGTTTCCTCCTCGTCGTCCTCCTCGTTGTCCTCCTCCTCGTCATCATCGCCGTCGTCGTCCTCCTCCTCCCTTCTCTTCTTCCTTCCCTATCTTCCTCATGGTCTTCTCCTTCCTCCTCTTCCTTCTCTTCTTCCTTGGCTTTTTCCTTTTAAAAATATTTTACTTATTATTTTTATTTTATGTATATGAGTCTGTTGCCTGCACCCATGTCCTACAATGTCTGTGGTGGCAAGAAGAGGGCATCAGATCCCCGGAACTGGAGTTAAGATGGTTGTTAGCCACCATGTCGATGCTGTAAACTGAATGTGGGCCCTCTAAGACAGCAGCTAGTGCTTTTAAACGCTGAGCCATTTCTCCAGCCTGCTTTTTCTTTATCCCCCTTTTCCTTCTTTTTCTCTATTTTGCCTTCTTCATCTTTCTTCTCTTCCTCTTCTTCCTCTTTGAAATAGTTCTCAATTACCATTTAGGCTAGTTTTGATGTAATGCAGGCCAACCTCAGACACATGGTAATCCTTCTGCCTCAGCCTTCTGGACGAGGAGATTAAAGATGTGAGCCAGCACACCTGGCCACAGCCATTGACTTACCGTTGTTATTCAGATTCCACGTGCGATACACTGAGTATTTGCGTTCCTCCAAAACTGTATGCTGAAATTCTAACCTCCAGTGGGACAGTAGCAAGAGGTTGTCCTACTTTGTTTTCTATTGTTATGATAAATACAATGATCAAAGGCAATTTGGGAAAGTGTGCTTATTTCAGCTTCCTAGTCACAGTCCATCTCTGAGGGGAGTTGGGGCAGGAACTCAAGGGTGGAACCTAAAGGCAGTCACCTAGAGCAGAAGCCATGGAAGAATGCTGCTCACTGGCTTGCTTTCAAGCTTGTTTGAGTAGCTTTCTTTTTAATTTTTCTAACTTACATGTATGTATGTGTGCCTGCTGAGTAAGTTTATATGTTGGCAGGAGTCAGAGAAGTGCGATCCCCTGGAGCTGGAGTTACAGATGGCTGTGTACTTCCTGATGTGAGTGCCAGGAACTGAACCCACATCCTCTGCAACAGGAGCAAGTGCTGTTAACTACCAGTTCATCTCTCTAGCACCACAGTTAGCTTTCTTATACAGCCTAGGTACAACCTGCCTAAGTATGGTACCGCCCACAATGGGCTGAGGCCTCCTGCATCAATTAGCAATTAAGAAATTGCCCACAGGACAATCTGATGGATGAAATTCCTCAGTTGAGGTTCCCTCCTCCCAGGTGTGTCAGGCTCGCAGCCAAGATTAGCTGCCACGGGGGTGATGACTTGGGGATAATACAGGTCGGGGCAGGGGCCTGGGGAGTGAGAACATTTCCTGGATAAAAGAGACCCCAGACAACCTAAAGGAATTATTTTTGTATTTGTTTTTTTATTGATTTTAATTTATCCTTTCCCTATAACAAACCCAAGTAATTGGTGAAAGAGAAAGGAAAGAAAGAAAGAAAGAAAGAAAGAAAGAAAGAAAGAAGGAAGGAAGGAAGGAAGGAAGGAAGGAAGGAAGAAAGAAAGAAAGAAAGAAAGAAAGAAAGAAAGAAAGAAAGAAAGAAAGAAAGAAAAGAAAGAAAGAAAAAGAAAGAAAGAAGAGTTCATGTAAAGGTACAGTGAGAAATAGTTAATGGTCACCATGTGGAAGAATTATTGTAGTTTCATTGAATTGTTGTTTGTTTGCTTCTTTACCTGTTTAGAGACAGGGTCTTCTTGTAGTCCCAGCTAGCCTGGAACTCCAGCCCCCACTTTCTGTGGTTTTGCCTTCAACCCATAACTTAACCTCCCCAAGCCATCAGATCCTAGACTCTGAAACAGCTGCAGTAGCCTGCCCCTTCTTAACTCTCGTCTATTTCAACTCCTAAGACTGGAAAAAAAAAATCTAACAACAGCTTAACATTAGAAATTTTACAGTTTATAGAGCTCATGAAGTTTTGAGAGCTCCATAGAAAAAGATGATTGTTTTTTTTTTTATGGTCACAGTCCAGGCTCACTTTATCACATTATGTAGCTTTAAAAAGAGTTCTTTAACCAAGGAAATAACATGTTTACATCACCAACTGTTATGCTTGCAATAAGATCTGTAGCTCCAGCATCAATGAAAAAGGAGCTGAAATGTGAGGAATGAAAATCAATTTATCTACTTCCCAACATCATATTTATAAGCTGACACTGAGTACTGATAGTTACCAAATCAAGTATCAGATGTTTATAAAAAGCCTCAAACATTGGAGAGTGCCAAGATTGCCTTCTTTAAGCTTCAGGTCCCAATTTAAGTTTCAAGTCAGATTTCATTCTTCTGCACATCTGTGGTATTTCACAGAATCCTTTCTACCTGTGTTTGTTAGGAAGAGAAATTAACAGTAGAATGATCTGTTTGAATTGCTTTGTGGTGCAAATACAAACAGAAAACAACTTTATTATTGGTTTAAAGACGTGACATATAATTTGTTTTATGCAGACAAAATTCTAGAAGAGGAAGATCTAAAACTGATAAGGCAATTCACTGATGGCATCTAGAACCCAGCAGTGTTGTGCAGATAAATGTTTAACACCAATTCTGACACACAAAGCAGAGCCTAGAAGAACTCTTCAGTGACATACTGTCATAAAGCATCTCCAAGCTGCACATAATAGCTCATTCCTGTCATCTCAGTACTTAGGAGGTGAAGGTAGGAAGATCACCTTGACTTTGAGGCCATCCTAGGATACATGGTGAATTCCAGGCTAATCTCAGCTACAACATGAAACCATGTCTCAAAAAAACAAAAGATAGGGCTAGCAAGATGACTCACTGAGTAAAGCATTTGCTGCCATGCCTGATGACCTGAATTGATCCCAGAACCCACATGGCGAAAGGAGAGAAATGGTTCCTTTAAGTTACCTTCTGATATCCACATGTGGACACACATACAGAGAGAGAGAGAGACAGAGACAGAGACAGAGAGACAGACAGAGATGGGGACAGATAGAAGTATAATAATTTTTAAGCATAAAATTAAGTAAATATATAATAATCAAATTATTTCCACCATAAATACAATAGATTTGAAAATAATCTCAAGAGCATTAGATAATTAGCAAAGTAGTACCAAATAATTAGGAAATTAAGAATTTGGAGTATCGTTTTTGTTGTGATATCATTTATTTAATTTCAAGTATAGATAAAGTAATTTTCACAATGGCTGTGCTTAATAGCAGCCATGCAAAACTCCCAAAGATTTAACAGCTGATTTGCTTACATTTATTTTTATTTTTAATTTTTTTTTTTTTTTTTGTGTGTGTGTGTGTGTGTATGTGTAGGTAGGTATGTGTGCATGAGTGCAGTGCTCACAGAGGCCAGAGGAGGGTGCCAGATCCCCCTAGAGCTGGAGTTACAGGCAGTTGTGAGCTTCCCTTCATGGGATCTGGGAGCCAAACTGGGGTCCTCTGAAAGAGCAGCACACCCTCAACCCCTGAGCCATCTTTCCAGCCCCTTAGCAACAGATTCTTACAAGCCAGTAGACCCATTGACAAAACACCACTGGATACAGTTTCTTGCCCTACTGTTCCACCATCTTTAATGACCAGACATGTACCCCCTGGCTAATTGCCTCATGGTCATTAGATGGTCACTGCCTTCAAAGTTTCAGGCATTACTTACTAGTTCCTTTCTTTTTTTTAATTTTAGTTTTATTTATTTCGGTATGTGTATCAATGTACTGTCTGCATGCAGGTCTGTGCACCCGTGTCGTGCAATGCCACGGAGGTCAGAAGAGGGTCTCGGATTCCCCTGGAACTGGAGTTCTCCTGGAATTGGAGTTTCAGACGGCTCTCGGCCACCATGTGGGTGCTGGGGATCGAACCCGGGTCCTCTGTAAGAGCGGTCGGCGCTCTTAACCACTAGGCCATCTCTCCAGCCCCACTAGTTCCTTTCTTTACTGTGACCAGATATCTGACAAGAAGCAACTTAAGAATTTCTTCTGCCTCAAGGTTTGAAGGGATACAGTCAGTCCATCAAGGTAGAGAAGACATGGCAAGCAGACCAAAGCATGCAGGAAGTGCAGAAGGACTATGACACCCAAGCAACCCCACTCTCCTGAGCAATCCACTTCCTCCACAAAGGCCCCTCCTCCTGAAAGTGCTATAGCCTCCCAAAACAGCTCCAGTAGTTGAGACCAAGTTTTTAAATAGGAAGACCCATGGAAATCACTGCACATTCACACCGTAACAGCTTATATTAACAGTTACCAACATGCAGAAAGAAGGGGACAGAAAGGCTTAACTGATGTCTCAGTCTACTTTCTGTTGCTACAATAAAATTTCACAAGCTGAATAGTTTATAGAGGAAAAAAAGAAGAGATTTAGTTATCTCTTGGTTCTGGGCAGTAAGTACCAAAATAGAGAGGGAGTGTCTTCTGGGCTTCTAGTTGGGGCTTCATTGATGCTTCCTAGCATGGCAGAAGGCAACAAGGCAAGTGTCTCAGTTCCTTTTCCTGTTGCTGTAATAAAATACCTGATGTGGAGGACAAACACATAGGCCAGTAATGGAGGGTTGAGACAATCCAGATCTTTAAAGAAGATCACAGAGCCTCTGGCAATGAGACATGCTTTACTTTCTCCAGGTGAAGGCATAGAGGCTGTTGGGCAGGCAGACCCTGGGCATGTGCCCTTGGTCCTAATGTCTTTTTATGGGAAATCACACAAAGGTGTCTTCTTGCCAGAACTGGTTATATATTCATTGTCTACTTTTGGGGTCCCAGGACATCCAGCATCAGCCATTTTGTGCTGACCCATAGCCCTCCAGATGTCTAGTGTTAACCAACTTGGCTCATGCCAGAAATCCATCGGTTCCATGTTGTCTAAATATAAATAAGCCCTTACAGTCTTGATGCTCTGCTCCTGAAAAAACAGTTCAGATTTGCTCACAGTTCAAGGTGTAATCCATCAGGGTGAGGAAGTGAAAGAGTGAGTGCTGGTTCTCAGCTTGCTTCTCCTGCCACAGTTAAGACACATCTTCTTTTTTTTTTTGTTTTTTTTACTTTCCATTTTATTTTATTTTTTATTTTTTTTAAATTAGTTTTTATTGATGCTTTGTGCATTTCATACATTTTTCCAATTCAGTTCAGGCTTATTTCCCTTTCCCTCCCCCCCACCCCCACCCCATCCCAGATCATGCATTCTGCCATAACTGTCCTGCATCTTTCTCTCAGTTTTTTTTTTTCATTTTTAGCTATAAGTGATAATCCATGAGTACAAGCATCCTTCATGCAAAATCTATCTGCAGGCTGTTGTGCCCAAACACCTACAGCCCCACCATCCAGTGGGGGGTGACAGGTTGTTTGTTCAATCAAGTTGATCAAATGAGTGTCCAGACTACATTGCTGTAGTTTCACCATTCACCCCAATCGCAGCCCTTACATTCTACCACGCCCCCTCTTCCGCAGGTTGTTCCCTAGGCTTAGAAAAGGGGCACAGGTGGATGAGAGGTAAAACAGTCCACTCTCTCTGGAGCTGTTGACTTGGACTCTGGTCAATTCTGGCTGTTTCCTTTCATGGGCTGACAGTTTGTCCAGGAATAACCTTTCGATCCTACTAATGAAGAACAAGCAATTAGATATATAGGTATTTAAGCAGCACTAATAGTTATGGTAGGTTACTTTAGCATAGACACATGTTTGGTTATGTTAATCCATGAATTACAATTTTCTCCCCTGTTAAATATGACAGGGTCTTACTGTGGCTTATAACATCTCCTAACCTGTAGAGGATGTAAGCTTGTGGCATCAGCCATGGGTTATTTCTCCAAGGGGAGAGCCAATAGCCAATTAGATTTGGGATATACAGGCACATGGCTGCCTCTGCTGCACAGTATTTCCAGGCAGGTGAGGTGTAGCTGGTGCTGACGGTGGAGTCTTGCTTGACTCAGGGAGACATACGCAGAGTAAAGACACATCTTCAATGAACATAATCAACAGCATGTTCATGGGACCTTCTCTCAGATAGTTCGAGACTGTGTCAAGCTAACAGTTGCCACCACCCATCACAGTACGTAAGCATATTAGGAGTTTGCTTTTACACCAATGAGAAGTCACCTCAGTGAGAAGAGACTACATTCAACTCATGAGGTGGGGTCTTCATGCCCTAAATACCTCCCAACAGGCCCCACCACACAGCAACCCACATGTTGCTGTGATAAAACATTCTGACCAAAACTAACTTAGGGAGGAAAGGGTTTATTTCATTTTATCTCACATTTCTATTTCACAGTTCATCACTAAGGGAAGTCAGCAGGAACTCGAGGCAGGAACTGAAGCAGAGACCATGGAGGAATGTGTCTTACCATGGAGGAATGTGTCTTAGCAGCGTGCTTCCCCTGGCTTGCTCAGCTACCTTTCTTATACAGCCCAGGCCCACCAGCCCAGGGAAGGTACCACTCACAGTGAGCCAAGCCCTCCTGCATCAATTAAGTCAAGAAAACTCCTCAGACATGGCTGCAGGCCAATTTGATGGGGGAAATTCTTCAGTTGAGATTCCCTCTTCCCAGGTTACGCTAGTTTGTGTTGACAAAGATTTATGAGAATACATAATGGAATTAGGTTTCCAACATGTCAACTTGGGAGAACACATTCAAGACATATATTGAAATGCTGTTTCTCCCTAAATCCTAGAGCCATGACTCATAGGCCAGAATTATGCCATGTGTGCCCAGTCTGAAGGTGGCTAGAGAGGAGAGAATTATGGGTGAAGGGTATAGGCCAAGTTGGTCAGCCAGATGTGTTTGCTGTAAGAACAAAAATGAATCTATAGAATTCTGATATTCAAAATACCAAGACCAACACAATGAGGCTTAAAGAGAAAAATTAAAAATTCAGGACTTACAAGATAAAGTAGGCACGTGGAAATATTACTATCAGTTCCAATGGAACATTCCTTTTTAAAAATTGTTATTGTGTATTTTTTGAAAATTTCATACACATGTACAATGTATCATGATCTTATATACCCCCACTATCTCCCTCCAACTCCTTCTGGGACCCACAACTCTCTCTCTCCCTCTCTCTCTCTCTCTCTCTCTCTCTCTCTCTCTTTCTTTCTCTCTCTCTCTCTTTACTGTCACCCAGGTTGGTCTCAAATTCATGATCCTCCTGCCTCTGTCTCCTGAGTGCTGGGATTATAGGCATGCACTCCCACACCTGGTTTGAATGGTCCATTTCAACAAAAGGGCTCATGATCCAAGACAGAAAAGACAGTTCCAGCTAGCTGTTGCCAATACATCGATCAGTTCTGATCTCTTTGAACTTTTACATGGACATGACCTTTAACCCTCCCCATTCTACTTATTTTAGCAATTGCATGAGAAATTAAAATATATATCAAAATGCATGGACTAAAATTAAATCTATAATGATTTATTTCCTTTTTAGGTAACAGGTATCACTTTTCTGAGTTTAGTACTATACTTCTCAGAGATCTCTGGGATATATTTATGGTTCTGAGTGTTTTCTGTTTTATGGGGGTGGGTGGGGATGTGGATACATGTGTATGGTGGTACATAGGCAAGGATTACAGGCATGTACCACTACACCTGGCTTGGTGTTCACTTCAACAGAAGAGTTTGCCATGGAAATAAAAGTCAGCTTAAAAAGGCTCTAATCCTAGCACTTGGGAGGCAGAGGCAGGCGAATCTTTTGTGAGTTCAAGGCCAGTCTGGTCTACATAGTGAGTTCCAGGACAGCCGGAGCTACAGGGAGACCCTGTCTCAAAAAGACCAAAAAAAAAAAAAAAAAAAAGTCACTGCTAATTTGTATATAAATTATGCTTCATTTTACAAGGCTGGTTAGATGGTTCAGCAGTTCAGAGCACTTGTTGCTCTCAAGAGGACCAGAGTTCAGTTCCCAGCACACACATGGTGGCTCCCAGCCACCTGTACCTCCATAGCTCCAGCTCCAGGGGATCTGACACCTTCTTCTGTCCTCCACGAGTACACCCAAATTCATATGCACACACATACACACACACACACACACACACGTGTGTGTGCACACGCATGCACACACACAATTTAAAATGGAATAAATCACTGGGGTTTGGTAATGTAGGCCTTTAATCCCAGCACTTGTGAGGCAGAGGCAGGCAGATCTCTGTGAGTTCAAGGCCAGCCAGTGCTGCATAGTGAGACTTTGTCTCAAAATAACAACAAGCAGACAAACAAAAATCACACAACAAAACCAATAAAATAAAGGAAATAATTTTTAAACACTATAAATTCTTGGGGGCAGATGCTGGAGAGATGGCTTAGCAGTTATGAGTACTGACTGCTCTTGCAGAGCACCTAGGTTCCAGTCCCAGCACCCATATGTCAGCTGATAGTCATCTATAACTCCAGATCCAAGGAATCTGATGCCCTCTCTGACCTCCATGGGCATTGTATGACATGGGTGCACTTACCTATGTTTAGGCAATATACTCACACATAGAATATTTAAAAATAGTAATAAATAAATAAAACATTTTTTAAATAAAAAATATGAATTCTGCTTTGTTTGAGTCAGAGGTCAGAGGTCAACCTCAGGCACCATTCCTCAGGCTCCATCCACCTTGCTTCTTTGAGGCAGGGTCTCTTTCTGGCCCACAGCTCACCAAGTAGCCTCGGCTGGCTGGCCAGTGAACCCTGGGGGATCCTCCTTTATCCACCTCCCAAGCTCTGGGATTATAAGCATGTACCACCTGCCCAGACTTTTCACATGGGTCTGGGGATCAAACTCAGGTTTTCATGACATGTTAAGTATATTACTGACTAAGCATCTTCCCATCCCTAAGCATTTTTAAAAGTCTCTATCTAAGAAAGAACATTACCAGAATGGTTCAAAATACCACATCACCATTTCCAAAAATGACCACAATACTGATTTGAATTTATTGCCATCTTCTTTTCTAGAAATTCCTGTCACCAGCAAGGCTGAATTAAATTATGCTCATCTTTCTTTACATTTTCTGAACTCTCTCCTGGCCCTGGGCATGATGAGAGACCCTCATTCTTAGCATGAATGAACCTAGATGAACGAGAATGGAGGTTGCTTTAAGTTGCTGAGCTATACAAGCCTTGGGGGCTGTTGAATCAGGCCATCAATTTTGCCTGCTATAAAAGGTTATTCTCTTACTGCCTTTCAGTTTTGCCCTTTTAGCTCTGCACAGGTCACTACTGAATTTCTGTCTTAAAAAAATTTAGCATAATGGCCTGTCTGGCACAATGATAGGTCTGGAAAGTTCAGAGGAATTCTTGCTACAAGGATCTATAATAGATAAAGAGCAACTCTCTCCTCTTCCTAGTAACTAGAATCCTTTCTTTTCCCCACCACCCTACCTCTATCTCTACATGATCCACTTTGCCCAGTGTACTAATAATGTATTAATCAGCTGTTGCTGTATAACAAATGTCCCATCCCCGCCCCCAAACACATTGCATGACTGCAGCAAGCATTTCTCTTTTTTTTCTAGCTTCCAGGATTAGTGGAGATTCGAAGCTAAAGCCTCAACTCAAGAAGCCCCAACAGGGTAGGCTCAACCACCTGGGCTAATATGCCAGTTAAAGAGATAATAATGGCCTGTGAAGATGGCTCAGCCAATAAAGTGCTTGCTGCACAAGTATGTGCTATAGGACATAATAGAGAAACTTAGATAAACATTGCTTATGTAGGTTGTTATCCAGAACCTGATGGATACTCTATCTTTCAGCCCCTCTGTTACGTAATGTTTTCTGGGTGGGGCATGAACAAATGACAGAGCCAAGAAATTATCCCAAGTCAAGCTTAATGAGCCAGTGAGTTTATTGGGTCACTTACAGAATTATGGGTGAGGGGTTATTTACAGAAGCAGGGATGAATCAAAGACAGTTGTTATCAGGAGAAGTCCACCGAGGTATGGGTGACTCATGAAAGCTACACTTATCCTGGGGAATCTCAGCAGACTTGCAATCAGCTTCACTAAAGTCAACTTTGCTTTAGCAATTGCTTACTGCTTTAATAACTTTGGAGAGGGACCTTGTGAATTTCTTGAGTTTCTTAAACCATCTAAGTTTCCTCAAGCAAGTAAACAGGTTCAGGGGTTTCCTGCAGGCAGCTCAGCTGATAGAAGAGTCTCTTCTCCCCAGCAATTGTCACTGGGAATCCTTGCAAATTATCTTCGTGAATCCTGTAAGTTTGGGGAGCTACGAGGTCTGGTGAGCTATGTTTACTTCCTGAGTCCTGAGAGTTTTGTTAACGTCCTGAGCCTGTGAGTTTCATTTACTTCCTGAGTCTTACCAGCCTCCCTCCAGGAAGGAATGTTTCAATCCAGAGCAAATTGTTTCACATTTTCCTTGACAATTATACTGGTAATGTAGATGGCCTGTTAGCTGTATACCTCTCAACAGCTGTACAAAGATTAGATTGAAACCTGGAGTCACCGGAGTCACTGTCTTATACTCACAACTCTCTCCTAAAGACAAGCAACTTTGGTCAACTTGTTTTCTCCTTATAGGAAATGGAAAGGTAGCTAGTACTTCAGATGGTTATAAGAGTTCTCAAAGGGACTTATTGTGTGTGTGTGTGTGTGTGTGTGTGTGTGTGTGTGTGTGTGTGTGTGTGTGTTTCAGGTCCTATGTGCAGAGATCAGACACCAAGACATTTCTTTCCTCCAGGAATCAGTTTATTGGGCTAGCACTTGGCTCGATGGGTTCTTACCCAAAAGACAGAGTGTTGGACAAAGAAAGTCTCTGCCTTTCTTTTTTTTTTTTTCCTCTTTTTTTTTAAGACCCTGCCTTTCATACCCTCTGTTAGTCCCCCTAACCATTTACTATCCTTTACATCTCATTTTCTTTGTCCCTCACTTATGGTAATGCATGTGTCCTAATGAGGTATTCCAGGAAACAGGGTCATGAGAGGCAGGACTGTGTATGTGCACTCAAACACAGACTGCACTGCGTTTCTTTATCTTTGCTCTGGAAAGGGGTTCCTATCCCATGTGTCTGTGTATGTTTGATTTTTCTTGGTTGTTTGGTTGTTTGTTTGTTTGTTTGGTTGGTTAACTGGTTTGTGGATTGGTTGGTTTGGCTGATTGGTTGGTTGTTCGGATGATTGATTAGTTAGTTGTCATTGGTTGGTTGGTTTGCAGCAAAGATTAGCTATGCAGCCCAGGTTGGCCTGATACTCACAATCTTCCTCCATCTGCCTTCTAGGTGCTAGATTTATAAGCCTGTGTAGCCATGCCTGGCTAACAGCTCTGGTTTTGTAAAAGCCCCTCACATAGTACTTAATACTTGGCCAAAACTTAGTCGATGGTAACTTCCCTGATCCACATACATCTTATTAGCTTTTACTAAGATCAATATACAAAATTGACATTTGCCCCAAATAGCACTATGGCAGAAGCCCAAGGTCCGAAGTCTGCAAAGAAAGCTTCCCAAAAAAGAGCATATTGAGCCTCTTCACAAAGATGCTCTGCCAGGAGACGGTTTCTAGGAATAAGATACAGTATCATGAAGATAAAGGACTAGTTATAAAACCAGGGCAGTTAATATTGTTCAACATCCCCTAAACAGGATTCATTGCTACAGAAGTGCAGGCAGAAGACTGAAATAGACTAAAAGGGATTTTAATGGAAATGAAGTCCCCTCCCCCCATCTGAGGGATATGAGCAGACAGAAAAAGTACAGTTCATCTCTGGTAACAAAGAGTGGGAGACAGGAGGGAAGGTCTTCATGTGAATGAGGGAGGGACGTGAACCAACATCAGCTGTTCCTTATAAAAACTATTAGCATACTAAGTTTATTGATATACACCCATAATCCCAGTACTGACTGATTCAGAAGGATCACAACTTCTAGGCTTGGGAATCCAGAGACGGCTCAGTGGTTAGGAGGACATAATGCTCTTGCAGAAGATCCAAGCTTGGTTCCCAGTATCTACCTACGTCAGGCAGCTCACAACTGTCTATAACTCCAGCTCCTGAGGACCCAAGCTGGCCTCACACCTGCACAAGTGTGGTACATGTACATACACTAAGGCACGCACACATAAAATAAAAATAAATAAAATTTAATTTAAAAAGCAAGTTCTATGTATTGTTTCTGTTTACCAGTGAAAGGGGAAAAAAACAAGTTCTAAACAAACCTGGACTACATAGCAAGACTCTGTCTAAAAATATAAATAAATAAATAAATAAATAAATAAATAAATAAATAGGCTAGCAATATAGATTAGGAATAGAGCACTCACCTAGCCATTCCCTGATAACACACACACACACACACACACACACACACACACACACTCACAATGCAGTGTGACCTTGTTCTTTTTTTAAAAAAATTATTATTTTTTTTTTTATTTACTTCTGTATGTGTATGAATGTACTGTCTGCATGCGAGTTTGTGCACCTGTGTCGTGCAATGCCGCGGAGGTCAGAAGAGGGTGTCGGATTCCCCTGGAACTGGAGTTCTCCTGGAATTGGAGTTTCAGACGGTTCTCGGCCGCCATGTGGGTGCTGGGGATCGAACCCGGGTCCTCTGTAAGAGCGGTCGGAGCTCTTAACTGCTAGGCCATCTCTCCAGCCCTGACCTTGTTCTTTTAAACTTTCACACTTCCTCAAGATGACATCAGGCTAGGAACTCGGGACAATGACCTCACCATACCCCATGGACAGGATGATCCACAGCCCTAGGAACTTTGCCTCAGGTGTTTCTTTCTAGAATGCCACCTGATGTGTTCCCCTGGGGACCTCAGCCTGCCATTCTCTCCCTCCCTGTGGGTCTTTGTAGATTATCCAAACACCAGCTCCTCTTACTCAGCTGCTAAGTCTAGGAAAAAGCTGAGGAGTTATGGACATAGCTTTCAGAGTTGTTTTTTTTTTTTTTTCAGCAGCAGAGGGTTCAATATTTAGAGCAATATTGATTCGATTTATCTAGTGTTGTAATGTTCCATTGGTTGCTAGGCAACGGACTTCTTTCTTCCCAATTTTCTGAGTGGCTCATGGGAGTTTGACTACTGAAGAGATTGCTCTGTGTATATGAAACTAAATGGACCGTAGGTGCCATCCATAAGTGGTAGAACACTGTTTTACCAGGCAGCATTAAGACCAGGTTTCCTTGTGCAGCTCAGTAGTAGTAATTGGGATGCCAACTCCAGAACACCAGAGTCATTCATACTCACACTCCTCGCCAAGATTCCCACTGAGAACAACTTAGCACAAAGTTGTGCCCATGCATAAAACCCTGTGTTGTGTGCTTACTATTCCAGCCTCATTAAGTTCAAACCTATATGGGGGCAAAGATAGATTCCTTCTTTCCTGCTAATGGCTTGAATGGGAGATGCCTCCCACAGGCTCATGTGTTTGAATACTTGTGTCCCAGCTGCTGGTACTGCTGTGAGAGTGTGTGGAACCTTGAGGAAATGGGTCACTAGAGATGGGCCTTGAAGGATGTCCCTCCTTTACTTCCAGGCACGTGCTCAGCTTCCTAATCTACTAAAACGTGAACAAGCCATGCTGCAAACTCCTCTTCCCACAGACCAAACCTCTCCAGTCATCACATTTCCTTTCTGTTGCTGTGGTAAAACTCTATGGTCAAAAGCAACTTAGGGGAGGAAAGGATTGATTTGGCTGACACTTCCAGATCACCATTCAACAATGAGGGAACTCAAGACAGGAACTCAAATCAGAAATATGGAGGATTGGGCTGGAGAGATGGCCTGGCGGTTAAGAGCGCCGACCGCTCTTGCAGAGGACCTGGGTTCGATCCCCAGCACCCACATGGCGGCCGAGAGCCGTCTGAAACTCCAATTCCAGGAGAGCTCCAGTTCCAGGGGAGTCCGACGCCCTCTTCTGACCTCCGCGGCATTGCACGTCACGGGTGCACAGACTTGCATGCAGACAATACATTCATACACATTTGGAAATAAATAAAAAAAAAATTAAAAAAAAAAAAAAGAAATATGGAGGATTATGCTTTCTGGCTTACAAGCTTATGCTAGGTTAGCTTTCTTAGCTTTCTTATACAGTCCAGGACTATCTTCCTAGGGAATGGTGCTGCTCGAAGTGGGCTAGGTCTTCCCACATCAATGAACAAGACAGTCCCCCACAGGCCACTCTGATATGGGAAATCCCTTAATAGAGACTCTGTCTCTGGTGACTCAAGTCTGTGTCAGTGTCAGTTGATAGTTACTACTATCATAGTAGTCTCTCTTCTTCCTTCTCTTCCTCTTCCTCCTCCTCCTCTTCCTCCTCCTTTTCCACCTCCTTCTCCTCTCTCCTCCTTCTCCTCCTCCTCCTTCTTCTTCTTCTTCTTCTTCTTTCCTCCTCCTCCTTCTCTCTTCCTCCTCTTCCTCTTCCTCCCATTCCTCCTCCTCCTCTTCCTCCTCCTCTTCCTCCTCCTCTTCCCTCCTTCTTTTTCTTCTTTTTTCTTCTCCCTGATTCAAGGTCTCCTTATGTAGACCCAGTTGGCCTCAGTGGCACAGAGATCCACCCATACTCACCACCCCCAAAATCACCTTTCCTTTTTTGTTTGTTTGTTTTTGAGTGTTTGGGGTTTTTTGTTTTATTTTGTTTTCTTCCTTTGTAAGCCATTAATGTTCACTGTTTCTTTAAAAATCTCAAGACAGAAGCAGCAGGCAAATGAGGGCCTGTCAGTTCTGGCTATACGGTCCAGTGATTTGGCAGGGACAGCGTTTATTTTGGAACCTGTAAGGCAGCCTGACCTATTTTAGGGTCTCTGCTTTCACTATATTTCAATCCCCCATTTTTCTAATTAGTGGTGGAAGCGAAAGGGAATGTGGGGATGCTGGGGAAAGGGGAAGAGGGAAGAACCAGGAACGTGGTCCTCTTGAAGTTCCACACAGAGTTGCCCACGTAGACCATAATATTTTAACCACAGTCACAAACTCACTTTCACGGCCTACAGGATTAAAAGCGGGAACTCAGGGATATATCCACAACATGGGAAGAGACTTCCCAGGCAGTTCTCCATCTAGTTTCCTTGGGTGGGTCTACAGGATACATAAAACCAAAGGCTTCATTTGGTATACTTTGATGTTTTCCTTCTATGGGAAGACCTGTTCCGGAGAGAAATGATCTCATTCTTCCAGAGAGAAAAGCTATCCTGAAGGGAGAAGGGAAGGGAGGGAGGGCGAGAAGTGGGAGCAGGCAAATAGCCAACAATGCACATTTACAGAGAGTAGGAATGTAAAACAGATGTTGCTCAGGAATGTAAAACATTGCCCTGGGAGCCCAAGAGTGGCCTCTGGAGAGTAGGGCTTCTCAGATCCAGGCAAATAACACAGTAAGCCACAGAAAGTTGTGTGCTCATCAAAACCAGCCCCGAGCCCTGGCCCTCTTGGGCGGCCTGGTACCCTGTTTCCCTATATTTTTTGTGGTTGTGCAGTATCCTGCATTCTTCTGAAAAGAATGTTATTCTCTAACTAGGAATGAAATATTATCAGAATTTTTATTACGATATATTATTTTATCTTTAGTTATGGATATATGTGTGTCTGTGTGGGGGCATGAACAAATGCATGCAGTGCCTAGAAGCCAAAAAGAGGGCATCAAATTCCCTGGAGCTGGAGGTACAGATGACTGTGAGCAGCCTGACATGGGTTCTGGGTACTAGATCCGTGCCCTCTGCCAGAGCAGCCAGTGCTCTTAACTGCTGAGCCATCTCTGCAGCCCTTTTTCAGAATTTCTTACCTTGCAGAAGAGCTAACAAGACCTAGAGTTCCAAGAGCAGTAAAGTAGTTCTATAACTCCTTTCCTCGTGATCCCAGTGGAATTTGTTCTAAGTGAGTGGAAATCTAAGATAGCCAAAGGAGCAAGGCCACTGTATAAGTCAATGTTCAGTTGCTATAACAACCCCTGCCCCACGTTTGGGGAGTTTACAAAGAAAACAGGCTCATTTCACTTCTAAGTTGTGGGATTGAAAGTCTAAGATCAGGTGGGCCCTGTATGTCCGGCCTTTGGTGATGGTCTCCTGACTACGTCACAGCAGAGCAGAGAAAAAGAAATTGGCAAAGGGCAGAAGTCAAGCATATACAGTAAGCTCACTTGCAAAGAACACATTCTGGTGAGAACAGGTCCAATCCCTGAAGCCACAACTAATCCCTTTGAAGGGTGATGTATCCAATCATCCTACCATCTCCATTCAGACTCCAGTTGTTAAGGTTCCATCACCTTCCCCATATAGCACACTGCTGACTTGGCTTCCAGCACATGAATCTGTGGGGCCTTAAGTGTTCACCTTCACTGTTAACTCGCCTGGATTTGGAATCACCTAAGAGACACCTCTGGGCATGTCTCTGAGAAAGTTTCAAGAAAAAGAAAAAAAGAAAGTTTCTAGATTGGGTTAACTAAAGTGGGAAGACCCTCCCTATATGTGGGCAGCACCTGCCCATGGGATGGGGTCCTGAACTGAATAAAAGCATAATGGCACATGCCTATGATCCAAGCACTCTGGAAGCTGAGGAAGGAGGATCATGAATTATAGGCTTACCCTGGTCTAAATAGAAAGACCCTGTATGTAAAAGAAAAGGGGGAGGATGAAGGGATGGCTCTGTGCATCAAGCACTTGCCACTCAAGTGTGAGGAGTGGAGTTCAGATCCCTAGAACACACACAGAACTCAGGCATGTATGGCAGTCTCCTGTAATCCTAGTTCTAGGGAGTTGGAGATAGTGGATTCCTGGAGCAAGCTGGCTAACTAGACCAGCCAGAATTGATGAGTTCCAGGTTTAGCAAGAGACCTTGCCTCAAAAAAATAAATGGAAAGTGATCACGGAAGACACCCAGCATCAACTTTGGGCCTCCACATGTACACATGTGTGTGTACCTACCCACATAAATGCATCCACATACATGTAAATACACATGCACACAGGCAAGCCATATACATACAATAAAGAAAAAAGACAAGTGTCCATTGTGGTAAGTCACTAAAATCAAAGCGACAAGTCTGTCCAGCAAATTGTTGTTGCCTGATGTCTGAGACCCTAAACAAAGTCTTATAGAAGATTGGTTGAATCAATCATTTCTACAAATTGCAAAAAAACATACTGACAAGGGGCTAAAGGGAGAGGACTCGGTGGTTAAGAGCATGTACTACTCTTCCAGAGTACCTGAGTTCTGTTCCCACTGCCAACATTGGGCAGCTCGGTTACCTGTAACTGCAGCTCCAGAGCATCCATCGCCCTCTTCTGGCCTCCATGAACACTGCACTCATGTGCACATACCCATACTCAGACACACAAAAATTAAAAAGTTATTTTTTTCTTAAAACGTGTTAACAAAAATCATATCTCCTCCTTTTAGATTTTCATATGGCAGGTGGGTACTGCAATATTTGTGGCACCAAAATATTTTTCAGAAAAGTGAGATTGAAATATCAAGCTATCACAGATATTGTGTTAGGTTATTAGCTCATGAAGCTCTTGTGAAGGATGGCTAGAAATTTGACTGAGTTTTTTTGTCTTATTTTTCCTTTGATATATATTTCCTTTTCTTTGCCCATTATATTTTCCTAGGCCTTTGATTAATATATTTATGATGAAGTGATTGGGAGGTGAGTCATACTATCACCATTCCTTCTTTTTATAATTTTTTATTTTATTTATTTTTTATGTGTATGAATGTATCATCTGCATGTAGGTCTGTGTACCCGTGTCATGCAATGCTGCAGAGGTCAGAAGAGGGTGTTGGATTCCCCTGGAACTGGAGTTAAAGACGGTTCTCAGCCACAATGTGGGTGCTGGGGAGCGAACCTGGGTCCTCTGCAAGAGCAGTTGGTGCTCTTAACCGCTAGGCCATCTCTCCAGCCCCTCACCATTCCTTCTGGTGCTTAGCTTCTGAAATCTACATTAAGAGAATTATATGTTGAGAATTTGCAAGGACTACAGAAAGAGAAAGACGAAAGAGGAGAAGGAGGAAGAGGAGGAAGAAGATGGAGAATTAAAGAAAGAATTCATTATCCATTATAATTCCACTTTCCAATCGAGAAGGACATCAAAAGCAAAATTAAGGAGCTGGGGAGATGACTCAGTGGATAATGTGCTTTGGGTGCAGACATGAGGACTGGAGTTTGGGTTCCTAGCTCTCACATGCAAAGCTAGGCATGGCACTGTGTGCCTGTAGCCCCACTATTGAAAGGTGAAGACACTGGTCAGCCAGTGTACCCAACTGCTGAGCTCCAGACTTAGTGAGAGACCTTGTCTCAAAAAGTTAAGGTAGAGAGTGACTGAGGAAGACACATAGCATGAACTTCTGGCCTCCACATGGCAGGCATGTGCACACACACACACACACGAATATGTACACACAAGTATACCACATACATCCAAAAGCAAAATCAAATTATTAACTCCTGTATAATTCTATCATGGTGGAAGAGCATATCTTTTTACTATTTTTAACGTTTTGAGTGTGAACATCATACATGAATATAGTCCTTGCACCATTTCCAGGGTTCCCTGTCCCCTTCCAACTCCTCCCATCTCTCCACTTCCTCTCAAGTTCCTGTCCTCTTCTTTGATTATTATTGTTACATATACATGCACACATTTATAGATACACATGTGCACACACACATGTGCACACACACACACGAACGCACACACATCCCCGAGTCCATTCCAAGGTGCTCCTGTGTACCTCTGTGTTCAGCGTTACTCATTTGGAGTTACATAATATCCGAGGGAGCTGGTCCCTGGAGAAAACTTCTTCCCCCTCCCTCGCATCCATTGATCACCTAGGGCTCTTCAGCTTGAAGTGGAACCCTGCAGGTTTTCCCTATCTGCTTTGGCTTATCAACTGGTTTCATTAAGAACATATCTTTTTATACTTGTTTTATTTTGTGTATGTATGTGTGTGGTATACATGTGTGTTTGCATATGTGTGAGCACACATATGCATGCATGTGCACATGTGTGTGCATATATACATGAAAGCCCAAGGTTGACATCAGGTGTCTTCCTCTATCACCTTATATACTGAGGCTGTGTTTCTCACTGAACACAGAACTTGCTATTTGGGGAGTCTAGCTAGCCAGCTTGCTCTGGGGATTCCCCCTCTCTGCATGCCATGCTCTGGCATTACAGGGAGACTGCTACTGACATCTCACTTTTATATTGGTTCTGGATATCCATGCTCTGGCTCTCACACCTACGACAGCAAGCCCTTTACCCACTGAACCACCTCAATGTATCATTTTGTGTATGTAAGTAGAATCAAATTCAACAAAGGAATAGTGTGCTTTAACGTGACTTAGGATGAGTTCTCTAATGAAAGATTCCATCAAGCATGAAGAAAACTAGCTTTGTTAATGTGCTGATGAAGAGGGTCCTAACAACACTGGTTTATAGAAACTGATGCTGTGTCTATATACACAGATGGCTTTGAAAATCATCAATCCTTCCAATGGTTGGATCACAACCAACCAGTTAGTAACTGCTTGCTTGCCTGGCTGAACTCAGTGGGTTTGTTTTGAAAATAGCCCTCTCTCTCTGCCTAACATCATCACTTTTCAACCAGTTTGCTGGGTGTGATCTTCAATTGTCTGCATGGGATGAATGGCAATTGTGTGTTTAAACTGAGCTCAGGAAATCAGCAGAGAAAGGGAGTCAACAGAAAGGCCGTTAGCTGTCAATCAAACAAGGGGTGCTGGTGGACTCAATTTAAGACAGTCACTGAACTTAGAGGGACCAGCATAAAGGAAACTGAAGAACTCCAGAAAGTTCCATGATAAGAGTTGGCAAGGGAGTATAGTTTTTTCCTAGGCACCGATGCACTTTCTCACTAGAAAGTAGGATGAAGTAACCATTTCCCAATCTGCTCTCTTGGTATAGATATTTGACAAGATGAGGGTATTATTTAATAGCAGATCTCTCTTCCACATGGAAGATGGCTTCTATTTTTTAAATTATTCAATGTATATGAATGTTTTACCTGCATCTATCTAAGTGCACCACATGCATACAATGCCCACAAAGAACAGAAAAGGGCATCAGATCCCCTGGAACTGGAGTTATGGAAAGTTATTAACTGCCATATGTGGGCTGGGAACCAAGAGCAACCAGTGCTCTTAACACATAACCCATCTCTCCAGCCCCTGCTTCTATTTTTTTAAAGAGTTATTATTTTTTAAATTTGGGGGTTATATGCACATGTAAGTTCAGTGCCTGTGGAGGCCAGAAGAAGGGACTGTATCCCCTGGATCTAGAGTTACAGGTAGTTGTGAGCTTCCTGATATGGGTGCTGGGGCCTGAACTGAGGTTCTCTGGAAGAGTAGCTGTCCTCTTAAGAGTTAAGCTATCTCTCTAGCCCTGTCACTTCTATGTGTGCATGTTGGGGGAAGGGTGAATGCACATGCTTGTGTAATTGCTCTCATACATGTGTATTCATGTGCATGTGAGAATCAGAGGATATGGTTCCACTTTGTGTTGGAAGCGGGGTCTCTTCTTGGCTTGTAACTTCAAATAGGCTAAGCTGGCTAGTCAGTGAGCCTCTGAGGATCCAGTTGTCTCTGCCTCCCACCTCAACATTACTGGGGTTACAAGTGCACATTATTATATCTGACCATTTATGTAGGTTCTAGGGATGGAACTCAGATCCCTTATACTTGTAGGACAAATACTTAGCCCACTGAGCCACCTCCCCATCCTTCACTTCTATTTCTGTATCTAGATTGTTTGGGAACTGCTAGATTGTTTGGATCCACCACTCAAAGGAATTTTAGTTAGTCTCAGGAGAAAATAGAGAAGTTCACTGAGAGTGAGTTGCTTATTGTTTTCAAGATTAATCTTTATTTATATGTGTGTTTTTGACCCCCCAGAGTTGGGTATATAGATGGTTGTGAGCTACTCAACATAGATGCTGGGAACCTGAACCCAGGTCCTCTGCAAGGGCAGCAAGTGTTCGAAACCAGAGAGCCATCCCTCCAGCCCCAGCTGCTTATGTTAAATAGCTTGGATGATGTTGCAATGAGATTGATGTAGACATGCATTTCTAGCACCTCTCAAGAGTAACTCAGCTTCAGAGAATGGCATGGGGCTGGTAGCTTCCTGATTCATATGACGAGCTTTTGACAAGGACCCCAGGGGTTTCTTACCCCCAAATATTACCTGCCACACGAACCTTGCAGTGGACTCTGGATAAGATAGATGGATAATGCCAAGTCGAAGATCTCCTATGGGGTGTTCTTGACAGGCTGTTCTGATGATTTAGGGTGCCATCGATGGCCCTGGCTTGATTCATCACCAGTGATTCATCTTTCTCAACAAGCCATGGTTCCTGTTTTGTAACACCCTTCCATTCTTCTTCAGAGAGAAGGAAAAACTGTGATGAATGACAGGCTTAGAAAGACAATTCCAGTTCTTCTCCTTGAAGAATTAGCCTCAGTAAGACAGAGAAGCAAATAGGCCTTGCAAACCTTGCAGTCAAGACTACAAGACTAGGACTTCCTGTACTCATTGCGAGATATGAACATCGACTTTCCATGCCTCCCACCACAATGGACTCTAATTCCCTGGAACCGTCAATCATATGTTCAAATAAACTCTTCCTTTTATTTAAAAAAAAAAAGACTACAAGATTACACACATGGGCAAAATAATCTCCACAACATTATGTCGCGTTTTATAGGATTTCACTATTTTTAAATTTTGTGTGTGTGTGTGTCTGTGTGTCTGTGTCTGTGTGTGTGTCTGTGTGTCTGTGAGTGAGTATGTGCACATTTGAGTACAATACCTGTGCAGGTCAAAAGAGGGTGTCAGATCCCCTGGAGCTAGAATTACAGGCAGTTGATATTCACCCAACGTGGGTTCTGGGAAATGTGCTCAGGTACTCTGCAAGAGTGGTAGTGCTCATAATTGCAGACCCATTTCTTCAACTCTCAGTTATATCATTTTCATGATTTTATCTAGTAAAATAAAAAAACATGAATGAGGGCTAGAGAGATGGCTCTGTGGCTGAAAGCACTTCCTGTGCAGCCAGGAGGACCTGAATTCAGACCTCAGAATCCAAGTAACAAGCCAGACATGGTCTAAGACCTGTAATCCCATCAATGTGGTGGGGGTAGGGAGGAGAATCACTGGGATTTACAGGCTGCCAGCTTAGCTGAAAAAGTTAACTTGAGCTCTGGATTCAAGGAGAGATCCTGTCCCAAAGGAATAAGGCAGACGCAATAGAGGAGATCACTCCAAGACCTCCTTTGCTCTGCGTTCATGTACACAGGCATTTGCAACCATATGTATGTGCACATATGTCCCCTCACTGCACATCCTCTTTTACACACACACATTTTATGTCTCACATATACACATTCTCTTCTCTCTATATAATCCTCTATCTCTCACACACATGCATCCTCTGTTTCTGTCTCTGTGTCTTTGTCTCTCTCTCTGTCTCTGTCTCTCTCTGCTTCTCTCTGTCTGTCTCTCTGTCTCTGTCTCTGTCTCTGTCTCTCTCTGTCTCTCTCTCTCTCTCTCTCTCTCTCTCTCTCTCTCTCTCTCACACACACACACACACACACACACGCACACAAGAACCATGAACAGCCATAGCACCGTATGAACGAATGAGTGGAATTTTCCAAATAAACGCTATGATAATTTAACACATGCAGTTTTTTCAGGGGAAATTATACATTGAATTCAAGTACATAGATTTGACAATATTGGCCAAGTATGGTAGTAAACACTTTTAGTGCTGGCACTGGGAAGGTAGAGATAGGTGGGTCTCCATGAATTCAAGGCTAGCCTGGTCTACATAATGAGTTCCAGGCCAGCCAGGACTACATAGTGACACCCTGTCTCAAAAAACAAAAGCAAAAAAACAAAATATTTTGTGTATGTAATCTTACATTTCTGCTCCATAAGTTACTACTAATACTTTAAATTTTGTAATATGCCATCTGCTTTATCTATTATAAGTCCCTCTGCTGTTTCCATACTATTTTAACACAATATTTATTGTGTTTTAATTACAGAAGTCGGGGACTGGAGAGATGGCCTAGCAGTTAAGAGTGCCAACTGCTCTTGCAGAGGATCCAAGTTCAATCCCCAGTATCCACATGGCAGCTGAGAACCGTCTTTAACTCCAGTTCCAGGGGAATCCGACACCCTCTTCTGACCTCCGAGGCATTGCATGACACGGACGCACAAACCTGCATGCAGACAGTACATTCATACACGTCATTAATTAATTAATTAAGTAAGTAAGTAAGTAAGTAAGTAATTAAGTAATTAATTAAAGAAGTAATGCCCACCCACCCCACTGAGGTTGGGGATGAATTCTCTGTATTGTGAGACTCTCATCTGTGGTTGAAGGAAGAGGCAGGACTAGAACCCAGACTTTGGATCCCCCAGCAAGAACAGCCCTGTGATCCGGCTACACAGCCCTCTGAAACACACAAAGCAGTTGCACAGAACTAACATTGAATCAGGTTCCAATCGTCTGAATTACAAAGTCTGAAGAACAAGAGTTAAACTTGTGTGTGCAAATTTGTTCTCCAAACTCTGTCCAGATGCCAGTAATGAACAGCACTGCTTTCGAGTTACAGCTTTCTTAGAACATTGATGATGTTAAAAACAGGGGAACACATTGGATCTAGGAACTCATACTTCCCGTTTACATCTTCCTCTGAAATGCCTGTGGTGTCATGGAAATAGGAGTGACATTTCCACTCTCAGTGAGACCTATGCACCTGTTGAGAGAAAAGCAATCTATGGGATTTATAGAGCTTATTTTCCAAAAAGTAGAACTCAGGTGCCGGAAAGCTGATGGAAATACTCGGACCCTTTCTCCTTGTCTCCTTGACAAGAAACTATGGAAAGATGACTAGAGAAGACTGTTCGGATGCTGTTGATGGAAGAATCTTGAACAGCACAGTCACTGCCTCTACTGTCAGCCATCATTCAACAACACTCCAGAAACTACAACTCATATGATGCCACAGACCGAGCTGGCCAGAGACTCTCATTTCCTATGTGTGTGTGTGTGTGTGTGTGTGTGTGTGTGTGTGTTTATGTGTGTGTATACACATACGTGTGCATGTGAAATCAGAGGAGAACCTCATGTGTTGTTCCTCAGTCACTGCCCACCATATTTTTTTGAGACAGGGTCTCTCACTGGTCTGGATCTTTGCAAGTAGCCTAGACTGGCTGGCCATCAAACACCACGGATCTGACTGCCTAAGTAGACACCAATCTACTTTTCTGCCTCAACAGATTTCCCTGTCAGGGAAATTTCATATGGATGGGAACTTCCATATACTCTGCAAACTTTTGTCATTAGCATTTGTCTATTTAACATCATCATGATATTGGCCTCAAACACTGTGGCCTTTCTAACACCACCCCACCCCATTAAGTGGCATTTAGTCTCACCTGAGGCCCTGACCATATGGGTCAAAGGCAACCTATCCTTGTCTAGTTCCTGGTCCATAGAATTCATGAGAGTCATAACATGTTTGGCTTCCACCACTAACTTTTGAAGCATAGCATCACACGACCATGGTAACCAGAACAGACCTGTCAACTCCAGCTCTATCTCATTCATTGGAGTAATATCTATTTCTCTGAATTCTTACCATTCATATTGGAGCACTGAGGTTATTTTGATAGGAGTTATTGGATCTAATCTTTTTCCATAAAGCTAGGACAAACTGCACATTTCTTGAAGGCAGCAATGAATGTGTCATTTTGACAATTACAGGTCAACTCTGGCCACAGTGCCTGGCATTCGAGTGGGCTGTCCCATTTTTCCATCCTATCATCCAGGCCACCCTAGGTCTTGGGGCTTAAAACACATTGGTAAGAAAATGGTACTCTAGAGTCAAATCTCTGCCAGCTCTCTATGTAAATACAATGTTAGGAGTTCATTCATTTAAACATTGTTTCTATCTGAACTTTTTTCTATCATGATGGACACAAATACTTTGAACAAATACTTTACTTAAATCCTTCATGCAAAGCCTGACATATTTAGTACCTGGGTCTTTATACAGGAAGTTTGTTGATCCCTGGCTGAACACAACACACCATCATTCTTGAGACTGTATACATTGGGAAGATTTGGTGGTGCAAGAACAGCCAAGATAGAATCAGTGATGGTTTGCTTTGTCAATTTGACACAACCTAGAAGCCCTTGGGATGAGAGTCTTAATGAGGGATTATCTATACTGGGCTGACCATAGACATGTCTGTGGGGAAGGGTCTTAATTAAGTGAATTAATGTGAGAAGACCAAGGCCCCTGAGGATGGCACCAATCCCTAAGCAGTGCAAAGACGTGTTGGATAGCTTTGTCAACTTGACACAACCTAGTATCATCTGGTAAGAGAATCTCAATCAGGGGTTGTCTACATTGGGGTGGCCCACAGGCATGTCTGTGTGGGATTGTCTCAGTGAAGTTAATCAGTGTGGGAGATCCCAGGCCAGTGTGGGAAATTACAACCCACTGTGGGTAGTACCATTCTTTAAGCAACTGGAAGGTGTAATGTTTAGCTTTAATCTTCAACTTGACACAAACTATAATCACCTGGGAAGAGTCTCAATGAAGGATTGTCTGCATTGAGTCAGCTTTTAGATATGTTTGTGGAATATTGACTTAAGTTAATTGGTATGGGAAGTCCCAGACCACTATGTGTGGCCCGATTCCATAGGCAAGGGATCCTGAACTGTTTAAGAGTAGAGAAACCAAGCTGAGCTCCAGCAAGAAAGCAAGTGACCATGCACACATTCACTTCCTTCTGCTCTTGATTGTGAATGTGATGTAACCAGCTGTTTTAAGTTCCTGCCCTCAGTTTCCCATGGTGATAGACTATAATCTGGAATTGTAAGATTAAAAAAAATCTCTTTCTGTCCTAAATTGTTTTGAGTCAGGATATTCTATTAGAGCAACTTAAACTAATGTAGAAGAGTGGTACTAGCTGTACCTAGTCCCTGAAAGAAACAACTTAAATGGAAGAATGATTTTTCTTGGCTCATTGTTTCAGGAGTTATTATCAAAGTTTGCCCATCTCCACTGTATCTGGATGATGGTAAGGCTAAACATGGAAGATCGGTGTGGTAGAGCAGAGCTGCTCACCTCACGGTGGCCAGCAGCCAGAGAGAGGCAGGAATGGGTGAGACACAAGATGCCCTTCAAAGGCAAAGCTCTAGCAATGTATGTCTCCAGCTTAGCCTCACAGAACCGTCGGTGGTCTACTAGGTCCCCAACTTCCCAATAGTCTATTCAGATTATGAATCTAATAATACATTCAAGTACCAACAGTCAGAACCTGCGTGATTGAACAATTTCATGGAACAATTTCTGTCCTCACAGACAGACTGAAAACGTGTTTAAAAATTCTGGGAGACCCTGTCTCAAAAAATAGGCTACTGGATGGGTGTGATGGCGCGTGCCTTTAATCCCAGCACTTGGGAGGCAGAGGCAGGCAGATATCGGTGAGTTCGAGGCCAGCTTGGTCTACATAGTGAGTTGGGGCTACAGGGAGACCCTGTCTCAAAAAGACTCCTGGGATGGGACAGTGCCTCCTGGAGGCAGTCCACATAGAAGGACACGGAGGAAGGGACCAGTCCAAATAGAAGGTCACGGAGGAAGGGACCAGTCCACATAGAAGGTCCTGGAGGAAGGGAGCAGTCCACATAGAAGGTCACAGAGGAAGGGACCAGTCCAAATAGAAGGTCGCAGAGGAAGGGAACAGTCCACATAGAAGGTCCTGGAGGAAGGGAACAGTCCACATAGAAGGTCCTGGAGGAAGGGACCAGTCCACTTAGAAGGTCACAGAGGAAGGGACCAGTCCACATAGAAGGTCACGGAGGAAGGGACCAGTCCACATAGAAGGTCCTGGAGGAAGGGAGCAGTCCACATAGAAGGTCACAGAGGAAGGGACCAGTCCAAATAGAAGGTCGCAGAGGAAGGGACCAGTCCACATAGAAGGTCCTGGAGGAAGGGAACAGTCCACATAGAAGGTCCTGGAGGAAGGGACCAGTCCACTTAGAAGGTCACAGAGGAAGGGACCAGTCCACATAGAAGGTCACGGAGGAAGGGACCAGTCCACATAGAAGGTCCTGGAGGAAGGGAGCAGTCCACATAGAAGGTCACAGAGGAAGGGACCAGTCCAAATAGAAGGTCGCAGAGGAAGGGAACAGTCCACATAGAAGGTCCTGGAGGAAGGGAACAGTCCACATAGAAGGTCCTGGAGGAAGGGACCAGTCCACTTAGAAGGTCACAGAGGAAGGGACCAGTCCACATAGAAGGTCACGGAGGAAGGGACCAGTCCACATAGAAGGTCCTGGAGGAAGGGAGCAGTCCACATAGAAGGTCACAGAGGAAGGGACCAGTCCAAATAGAAGGTCGCAGAGGAAGGGACCAGTCCACATAGAAGGTCACGGAGGAAGGGACCAGTCCACATAGAAGGTCCTGGAGGAAGGGACCAGTCCACATAGAAGGTCACAGAGGAAGGGACCAGTCCACATAGAAGGTCACGGAGGAAGGGACCAGTCCACATAGAAGGTCCTGGAGGAAGGGACCAGTCCACATAGAAGGTCACAGAGGAAGGGACCAGTCCACATAGAAGGTCACGGAGGAAGGGACCAGTCCACATAGAAGGTCCTGGAGGAAGGGACCAGTCCACATAGAAGGTCACGGAGGAAGGGACCAGTCCACATAGAAGGTCACGGAGGAAGGGAACAGTCCACATAGAAGGTCCTGGAGGAAGGGACCAGTCCACATAGAAGGTCACGGAGGAAGGGACCAGTCCACATAGAAGGTCACGGAGGAAGGGAACAGTCCACATAGAAGGTCCTGGAGGAAGGGACCAGTCCACATAGAAGGTCACGGAGGAAGGGACCAGTCCACATAGAAGGTCCTGGAGGAAGGGAACAGTCCACATAGAAGGTCACAGAGGAAGGGACCAGTCCACTTAGAAGGTCACAGAGGAAGGGACCAGTCCACTTAGAAGGTCCTGCAGGAAGGGAACAGTCCACATAGAAGGTCACAGAGGAAGGGACCAGTCCACATAGAAGGTCACAGAGGAAGGGACCAGTCCACATAGAAGGTCCTGGAGGAAGGGAGCAGTCCACATAGAAGGTCCTGGAGGAAGGGACCAGTCCACATAGAAGGTCCTGGAGGAAGGGACCAGTCCACATAGAAGGTCCTGGAGGAAGGGACCAGTCCACATAGAAGGTCACAGAGGAAGGGACCAGTCCACATAGAAGGTCCTGGAGGAAGGGACCAGTCCACATAGAAGGACCTGGAGGAAGGGACCAGTACACATAGAAGGTCACAGAGGAAGGGACCAGTCCACTTAGAAGGTCACAGAGGAAGGGAGCGTTTGCTTTTTGCTTCTTTTCACTTTCACTATTGATTTCATCAACCTTGTTGCTGAGCATTCATTTCCCAATATTACAACCGGTATAGTATACTCTTTAGGTTCTGGTGTAGACTCCAGGAATCCTGCAGGCCTTCAGCACCAGACTAGGATCACTGAGACATCCAACTTGGTAGACTGAGCAACTCCCAGATTCTCAGCCTCTCCCATGTGAGACAGCCATCGTTGGACTACCTAGAGCACAGCTTGTAAACTACTGGTTCTGTTACTCTAAGATCCCTAACTAATATCATCTTCCAGGACGCACATAATGGAAGTTGTCCTCTGTAAGTTGCCCTCTGACTTTCACACATGTACTGAGGCACCTACACACACACTAAATAGATAAATAAATAAATGTAAAAAATCTTTAAGCTCCTAAACTGATTTGTATTTGTAATTCCAGAGCTGCAGACAGACACACAAATGGCTGGACTCAGTGGCCAGCCACCATAGTCTACTTGGTGTGTTCCTAGCCACTGTGGAACTGTGTCTCAGAAAACAAAGTGGACGGCTTCTGAGAAGCAGCACGCAGGGACCTCAGCCTCCACAGTCATGAGTACACCTGCACACACACACATAAGAATACAATTTCTTACATATTGCATACACATACACAAATAAAAATTAAAATGATAAATTTTATTTTATGTAACTTTCCCTCAGATTTAAAAGTAAGATTAGAGTGCTGGCAAAATGGCTCAGTGGGTAAAGGCACTTGCCAATAAACCTGGTGAACTGAGAGTTCAGGACCCATGGGGTGGAAGGAGAGAACTAACTCCTGAAAGTTGTTTTCTGACCTCCATATGAACATCATGGTACAGATGAGAAGAGAGAGGAGAGAGAGAGAGAGAGAGAGAGAGAGAGAGAGAGAGAGAGAGAGAGAAAATAAATAAATGTAAAAAGAAAACACTTTTTTTTTCTAGGGGTTGAGAGCGCTGGCTTTTCTTTCCTTTTCTTGCACACACACACACACACACACATACACACACACACACATATATATATATATCTGTTATTAAACTTTTTCACACATCATTTCTCAGTCCAATTTAGACTCATTTCCCTTTCCATGCCCCCCATCCCACCCGAGGTCATACATTCAGCCAAATAAGTCTTGAATCTTTTTCTGAGTCTTTCCAAGGTTTTTTCAAAGCAGAGGATTATTGTTTTGGGGAGAACTTCACTGTTTCAGTCAGTTTTTTGTCCCAGTTCTTTTGTTGTTATTGTTCCCTCCTCTTGTATTGCTTCAACATATATATATATATATATATATATATCTATCTATTATATATCACCTATACTAAAATTATGTCATCTGAAAACAAACTGTATGTTTCCAAATCATATTTCAAGATTCACATTTTTCCCTTTTGATTTTATATTACTCTAAAATATGCATACTTACCCTCCACCCATATACCAAAATTCCAAAGTCTGAAAATAAATGGTAAGTTAATTCTAGAACTTGTTAAGGGATTCACATTATAAGAGCACAGTTGCTTTCAGATAACAAGGAATATAACACTAATGTTGCTCACTTTGCCTTACAACTAGGTACTTGACGCTAGCATGCACAGATGAGGGATACCATTCGTCGTTCATTTTTTTCTGGGACTGTGTTACAACTAGCGGTTTAAAGATGTCTTACTTTGTGCCTCCATGGAGCAAGAGGATGTCCAACCATGAATCTGGGCAGACTCTCTCCTTGGCGGCTCGTCCCCTGCTCTCTGTGGGAGTCACACAGGCTGGGTGCACAGTGCCTGAGCCTCTCTTTCTGCCACTCAGAGGCTGCAGCTGCAGCTGGTTAATTCTCTGACACCCAATCCTTCATTCGCACCATTCTGGGTGTAAGGCTCCCACACTTCTAACTTTACCAGGGCTCTTGTTGTCCTTCTTGTCCTGGGGTGTGTGTGTGTTGGGGGAGGGGGGTGGCAGATTTCCGACTTAACAAAAGAACCAGTTCAAATCCCAACAAAGAAGTGCTTCAAGCTCAATGAAAATGAGATTGAAACAAGAAGACTAGTCTCTTCTATTTCCTTTTTTTCTCAAAGAAGGTGAAGTAGGGGCTCCTGGTGTCCAGCTCTGGAGGGGAAGCCAGGAGAGACCATTCTGTAGCAAATCTTCGTTCTCTGACCTCTGGTAAGGTTGGGGCTCCTGGTGCCCAGCTCTGGAGGGGAAGCCAGGAGAGACCATTCTGTAGCAAATCTTCATGTTCTCTGACCTCTGGGATGGTAACTTGATCCTCACAACCCCTTAGACTCGTGAATAGTTTAAACTAAGCTGCATAATCTCACTGCATCAACTTCAGGCCTGTAGACACACATATGTGGATGCACACCTACCTGCATACATGTATTCACACATATGTGAGCATGTATATACATAGGCAAGCCATACACATATACACATGCAAAAAAGAAATGTGTCCATTGTGGTAAGTCACTAAAATAAAACGAAGTGATAAGTGTAACCAACAAATGGTCTCCTGATATCTGAGACCCCCCAAAGAAAGTCTTGTAATAGATTAATTGAACCAATCACTTCTACAAATTGCAAGCACCATACTGACAAAGGGCTCAGTGGTTAAGAGTACGTATTACTCTTTGAGAGGATTTGAGTTCTGTTCCCACACTGAGCAGCCCAGTTACTTGTAATTCCAGCTCCTGGGCATCCATCGCCCTCTTCTGGCCTCCATGGGCACTGCAGTCATGTGCACATGCCCACACTCAATCACACACATAACTTTAAAAATAAATCAAGCCAGGCGTGGTGGCACACACATTTAATGCCAGCACTCGGGAGGCAGAGGTAGGCAGATCTCTGTGAATTCAAGGCCAGCCTGGTCTACAGAGCAAGCTCCAGGACAGCTGGGACTAAAAGGGAGACCCTATCTCAAAAATACCAAAAAAAGGAAAAAAACTAAAAATAAATCAGTCTTAAAGGCACACGCCTTTAAGCCCAGCACTCAGGAGGCAGAGGTAGGTGAATCTCTGTGAATTCAAGGCCCACCTGGTCTACATAGTGAGTTTCAGGCTAGCTGTGGCTACAGGGAGACCTTGTCTCAAAACAAAACAAAACAAAACAAAACAAAACAAAACAAAACAAAACGACAAAATAAAATCTGTTTTAAAAACGGGTTGACAAAAACCAGGAAGCACACAGAAGGTCCATGGGAAGTTTATAGGAAGTCAGAGATGGTCCACAGGAAGGATAGAGGATGTCCACAGGAAGTCAGAGGAGGTCCACAGGAAGGATAGAGGATGTCCACAGGAAGTCAGAGGAGGTCCTCAGGAAGTCACAGGAAGCATACAGCAGTGTCCAAGAAGTGCAGAACAGATCTGTAAGACACACAGCAATCACCCAGAAGGAGCAAGTCTTCATTTGCTTTTTCTCAGCACCTTCTCTAGCTCTCCTCTGGCTGAGTCATACAACGTCCAGTATGGTGCACAGGCTTTTTCAAGAACCGCGAAGCACATCTACTAGGGTCTGTGACAATGGCAAGGTCCCTCCCTGAGATAATGTTGACTGAGAGCCCCTGAGACCTCAGACACAGCATTTGTGAGTCTGGGAAATGTGATGAGCAAAAGCCCCCAGTGTGATCTGTGGACCATTATTGAAAAGCAAGATAGGGTTGAAGTTAGTGATTCAATTACTAGAAATAACACTTCTCAGCTCAAGACAGCATATATTTCCATTTCTGTGGAGTACGAAGAGTCTTTTATGTTTAATTTTTATCAAGCTGTGAAATGAGGTTTTAGCTGTAGGTATCTTATTGATGCCAGGAGTGCTCAGGAGTTTCTGACTCTCAAGTGTTTTAAAGATTGTCTCCCTGCAGGGTCCCCACAGGCAAGAGCACACGGCCTGGTTGGGAAAGCAGCATTTTCCTTACAGGTTTCCTGAGAAGTTCTTTTCCTTCCTGGTAATTTTTTTTAAACTTTATTTATTCCATTCAGTGGCAGGATGAATCAATCACCAAGAGCATGCATGAATTAATAAAAGCTGCAGAGTAAACAGCTTAGGAGCTGATGAGAGAGAGACAGACAGAGGAAGACAGAGACAGAGAAGTAGAGAAAGAGACAGGACAGAGAATATATGTTTAGAGTATTACTTTCCTAAGACACTTAAAAAACAAAGGGAACTTTATTACTTTATTTTATTTCATTGATTTTGTTTATGCATATGTACGTATGCCTGTGTGTAAGTACATGCGTGTGCATGCAGTGCCCATGGAGGCCAGAAGAGGAGGTTAGATCCCCTGCAGCTGGAGTGACGAATGGTTGTGAACCTCTTGATGTGGGTGCTAGGAACTGAACTTGAGTCTTCTGGAAGAGCAGCAAGTGCTCTTAACTGCCAGGCCATCTCTCCAACCTCCCAAGTAGACTTTAAAAGAAGAAAGCACTGGGGAGGCAAGTAGATCTTCAGATTGGGGCTAGCCTCTTCTCTATATATAGACTTCCAGGCTTGTGCGGTTATCAAGAGACCCTACCAAACAAACAAGCAAACAAACCAATACCTACAAACAGACAAAACACTCGGGAGATGACTCAGTAAGCAAAGTGCTTGCCTTGCAAGCATAAAGACCTGAGTTCAGATCCTCAGCACCCACATAAGAAACCAAGCATGGTGGCAGGTGTCTATAACCCTGGTGCCTGGGAAGCAGAGGCAGGCAGTTCCCTATAGCTCACTGTTCAGGCAACCTAGCCAAACTGATGAGAAACCCTGTCTCAAAACTCAAGGTGGGGAGTGACTGAAGAAGTCACCTGACATCAACCTCTGGCCTCCACACATATACACACTTGCCTGAATACACACACACACACACACACACACACACACACACACACACACGAGAGAGAGAGAGAGAGAGACAGAGACAGAGACAGAGAGACAGAGAGATGGAGAGACAGAGAGAACTAAGATGTCCATGTTCATGTGGTTTATATCCACACCATTACACAGATAAACACTTTCTCACTATGAGTTGGAGTTCCTGTACATTATTGTATATTCAAGTCTACCAACCTCCAGCCAAGTGATCCTCTGTGAATCAACTTTCTAAGCCCTGGATTTTCACACTGGTAAAGTCAGGTTAACAATCCATGTCTTGTAAGGTGATTACAAGAAGTAAACACAATAACAAGGGAAAAGATCTGGCAAAATGCCTGGATTGTACGTCGGTCTCAAGTATGAAAGATTATTTAGCCTCTCTAAAAGTTTATAAGCTACTTATAAAGGCTGGATATATTCATGCCGTGAGCTGAAGAAGAATTGAGAAAACACCTTACTGGAGAGTTTTCAAAGCATATATAGCTTGTAGGATTCCTCTTTGTTCTGGAGTGGCTCAAACCTTTGTTCTTCGTAATTTACACGAGTCTGTGGTGTTTAGTTGTAGTAACAGAAAATGGACTGTGCCACATGTACACACAAAATCTGAAACAAAAAAGGCCAAACAGAGCCATGGGATGAGTAATCACACTGTATCAACTTTCAGGAAGCAGAGAGCAGAGAGGAGGGGGCCCTTAACCCTCCAGATCCACTCCCAGTGACACTTCCTCCAGGGAGGCTGCAACTCCCTAAAGGTTTTACAACCTTCCAAAGCAATACCATCAGCTGGAGACCAAATTTCAAACACATCAGCCTGTTGGGGACCTTTCACATACAAACCACAACACCCCTTCTTCAAGTAGAACTGAGTTCCAAGATCTTCCATGGCTGCCTGGGACCCACAGGAAGGAACAAACCATTGTATACTATATTTTCTCCCACAGATACAAAGCTATACAAAACTTTCATCTTTTATTTAAAAGAAATATTCCCTTGTTTCCCTTCAGCATATTAAATTACCACTAACCTTACACTTTTATTAGATAAAATAGAGGATCACTTCAAAAAACAGTGAGGTACGGCCACAGTAAAAATGATTACTAAAACAGTTACTGAGTAATGAGAGGGTTGTGCACACAGCACTGGTACTCTGGAAAAAGGATAATTCCCATCTTTGGAAGGAGGGGACAGGAAAACACCAAATGCTCCTGAGAACCATGCATGACTTAAAATGTATAAATTGCTGGGCGTAGTGGCACACGCCTTTAATCCTAGCACTTGGGAGGCAGAGGCAGGCGGATCTCTGTGAGTTCAAGGCCAGCCTGGTCTACAGAGTGAGCTCCAGGGAGACCCTGTCTCAAAAAGACCAAGATAAATGTATAAATTGTTTATTTATGGAATAGTCCATTTAATATTTTCAGCTCACAAAACTGTGGGTAAGTATACATGTATATTTCTATATACATCTGTGCATATATATATATAGTACTTTTGCTGTCTATGTACAAATGTATAGAAGTATAATTTGTATTTGTAAGTATATAATTATATTAAGCCAATTCATATAATTATATACTTACACATACAAATTATACTTCTATACATTTGTACATAGACAGCAAAAGTACTATATATATATATGCACAGATGTATATAGAAATATACATGTATACTTACCCACAGTTTATGCCAGACAAGATGCGCAGTGCATTGACTGCTTCCAAGCCTTCCTGCCTGTGCACTATCGCTACCACCGTCCTGATAGGAAAGATGGAGACACTCTTATTGTGGTCAACAACCCAGATTTGTTGATGTACTGTGACGAAGAGTTCCCAGTTTTGAAATGCTGGACTCAGTCTGAAGTAGCAGCTCCCTGTGCTTTGAGGAGTGAGGACATCTGCCAGTGGAACAATATGAAATACAAATCTATACTTAAGAATTTGACTGTACATGTTCCAGTGGGACTGACTATACACACCCCTTTAGTATGTTCTGTGACTCTGCTCATTACAATCCTGTGCTCTACTTTGATTCTTGTAGCTGTTTTCAAATATGGCCATTTTTCCCTGTAAGTTTTATACAGTTAAATGTTTTCTATAAACCTAATAAATAAGACCTATTCATTTGTGATGAAAAAAAAAGTATATAATTATATATAAGAATATATAAGACTTATTGCAATGTTTCCATGCCAAAGCTAGATTTCAACAAAGGGCTCTCCATTTTTAAAAATATGTATTTTATTTCTAATAGTGCGTGTATGTGTGTGGGAGGGGCGTGCCGTGTGACTGCAGTGCCTCAGAAGCCAGAGACAGACATCAGATCCCAGAGCTGCAGTTACGGACAGTTCTGAACGGCCTTGTGGGTGCTGGGAATGGAACCCAGGCTCTCTGCAAGGTCAGTCAATGCTCTTAACCACTGAGCCCCAGAACTCTCCATTTTATAAGAAAAAAAGATGATGCTTATAAAAGTAGACTAAGGTTTCCCACTCTTGTGTAATAGGGGACCCTGGATGAATAAAAATGTGAGTAACCATGACGTCATAATTAAGGAAATGGTTGAAAAATAAGTTCCCAGACCTATAAAAAAATGCTTCAATAAATGGAAGAAATTCTCAGGATTTCAGCCAGAAAAGCCCTTATATAAAACCCCACAAAGTATGTAATTATAATACAAATGGTGTCAATAGTAAAACATATTGAAAGGAAACAGCATGCCAATATAAAAGATAATTAATTGAAAAAGAGCAAAAGGAATTAAGTGAGTAGGTGGATTTGGAATTAGTAGCTCAGCTGCACTGTGACCTTGTGGGGTTGTCACTAGGCTATCTGGGCCAAGTTTTTCTTTAATTAAAAAAGTATTTTAGTTTGTTTGTTTTTACTTTATGTGCATGAGTGTTTTGCCTACATATATGTATGTGCACTGCATGCATGCAACTACCACAGAGGCCAGAAGGGGGCGTCGGATCCCCTGGAACCAGAGTTACAGATGGTTGTTAGCTGCCATGTAGGTGCTGAGAACTGAACCCAGGTCCTCTGTGTGGGAGGATCCAGTTTGAATTAAGGGCTAGTTCTTAGCTAGCATCCCTTAGGGCACTGTGGGAGTCATGAGGCTCCTCTGACCCCACCCCAAGAGGGAGCAAGCAACAGCAACGTGGCCCAGGCACTTGATGCTAGGCAGAGCAGCAGTAGACAGTGGCTCGAAACTGGGAGTCTGTGATTGGCTCTGATAGCTGACGTCATTTTGCTTATAAAAGTGACTTGCAGCAGGCAATAAATCGAATTTTCCATTACCATCATTACACAGAATTCCCAGGTCCATTATTTTGTGTGTATACAGGCTGAAGCAGGCCTGGATTTCAAGTGTCGGTGACTAGTGGGTTGGATGGAGGTCTATCAGACCACCAGCCTGGTAAGCTAGTGTGGGGTTGGACAGAGACCTATCAGGTCACCAACTGTGAAGTGAATTGTGAGCGGGTGTAGGCTGAAGATAGGCCATCAGCCATCAGTCGGAAATTCCCGTCCAGAAACCAGCAGTTTGGGGCAGGTGGTATAGCACGGCCAGATGGGAAACGTTCCGTTTCCCAGGCTAAGGACCTGAGTTGGAAGTACCTCTCAGGTTGGATTACAGAAGTAACCGACTGACCTCTGTGTGAGGGGTCAGTTCCCCACAGTGACCACAGGCAGCCACTGTGCTCCCCTTCCCTTAGCAGGACCAGGCTGTACCTGCTCATAGTAAGAGAAGCTCCTACACCTCTGCAAGAGCAGCCAGGGCTCTTAACCACTAAGCCATTTTTCATCCTCTTAGATTTATTTTTAACTACATATGTGTTTGTGTGGGGGCGTGTGGTATGAGTACAGTATCTTCAGAGACCAGAAGAGGGTGTTGGATGACTTGGAACTGGGGAAAAAGATGTTTGTGAATCACCCAATGTGAGTGCTGGGAACTGAACTGGGGTTTTCTACAAGAGCAGCAAGAGTTCTTAACCAACCAACCAACCAACCATCTCTCCAGCTCCAAAATATTGGTATTATAAAATGTATTTCTTTATTGGAAACATAGGGATTGAATCCAAGGCCTCATGAATGTTAGGCAAGCTCCTCAGCCCATGTTAAGCAACCTTCTCCATCCCATTATTTATCTCGCCTGTGACACGGAGGTAATTACATCTGCTCTCTAAACTAGCTATCCCGATTGAGTTAATAACCCCTAGTTTGATTTTCAAACATACTTGGGCTTCAGAGATCATTCTGTAGCTGAGAATTAGGTGAAAACCACTAACCAGGTCAAATAAAATGGCTCAGCAGATAAGGACACTTGCTGCCCAGCCCAATGACCTGAGATTGATAACTAGCACTCACACAAGGGAAGGAGAAAGGTGACTACCTATTGTCCTCTGATCTCCACATGTGTGCCATAGCATGTGTACATGCACACACACACACACACACACACACACACACAAACACACACACACATTTAAATTTAAATTTTTTTTTATTTCTTTATGTGTATGAGTGTACTGTCTGCATGCAGGTTTGTGCACCCGTGTCGTGCAATGCCACGGAGGTCAGAAGAGGGTGTCAGATTCCCCTGGAACTGGAGTTCTCCTGGAATTGGAGTTTCAGATGGTTCTCGGCCGCCATGTGGGTGCTGGGGATCGAACCCGGGTCCTCTGTAAGAGCAGTTGGCGCTCTTAACAGCTAGGCCATCTCTCCAGCCCTAAATTTTTTTTTTAATTCTAGGGCCTAGCCAGGTATGGTAGCACACGTCTTTGATCCCAGTTTTTGGGAGGCAGAAGCAGGTGGATCTCTCTGAGTTCAAGGCCAGTCTGGTCTACATAGTGAGTTCCAGGCCAGCTGGGCTAAAGAGAGACTCTGTCTCAAAAATACAAAAAAAAGAAATGTAGGGGCTGGAGAGATGGCTGAGAAGTTAAGAACACATGCTAGCCTTATAGAGGACTTGAGTTCAGTTCCCAACATACACATCAGGCAGCTTAAAACCACCTGTAACTCTAGATGCAGAGGATCCAATGGCCCCTTCTGAATGCATATCATGCACAAATGCACACAAAACACACACACAGATATTTTAATCTCTCTTAAAAAGGAGAGAATAGCAAGGTTCAGAAATACATCCAATCCTACCTCCAAATCCACCCTAAAATTGCAGTTCAAAATAGAGCTTCAGTTTCAAATATATCAAGAATAGGGAAAACCACACATAATTTGTTTTAGTTAAATTGGTTTAATTACAAATAATATTAGGCTGATAAGAAAAGTTTTCTTCCAATTATATTTGAATAGAAATTGGAAAGCTCAAAGCATTTAACTGAAATAATATTTGTGATAGAGGAAAGAAAAACACTTCATTAAGTAGAAAAGAAGACAGGTTGAAGGAAAAGGATAAATATAACAATTACAACACTAAGAAGTAATGGGCATTCTGCTTCTACTTTTAAATATCATCTACTTAGCAGTCCTGAAACAGTCTTTCCCAACTTTTAGTTAAAACACCTCTTTTAAAACACAGAAATAAAATTCACAACTCCATGAGAGACCAGGAAAGAGCTTATGGTTGAATCAGAAACAGTTTTCTCTATGCAGCCAGTGGCCTTGGAAAGATGCTTCACCAGGAATGGCTATAGGTGTGGCTCAGTAGTAGAGCACCTGCCTAGAATCCCCCATTGAGGGGCTGGGGTGTGGCTCAGTGGTAGAGCACCTGCCTAGAATCCCCCATTGAGGGGCTGGGGTGTGGCTCAGTGGTAGAGCACCTGCCTAGAATCCCCCATTGAGGGGCTGGGGTGTGGCTCAGTGGTAGAGCACCTGCCTAGAATCTCCCAGTGAGGGGCTGGGGTGTGGCTCAGTGGTAGAGCACCTGCCTAGAATCCCCCATTGAGGGGCTGGGGTGTGGCTCAGTGTAGAGCACCTGCCTAGAATCTCCCATTGAGGGGCTGGGGTGTGGCTCAGTGGTAGAGCACCTGCCTAGAATCCTCCATTGAGGGGCTGGGGTGTGGCTCAGTGTAGAGCACCTGCCTAGAATCCCCCATTGAGGGGCTGGGATGTGGCACAGTGGTAGAGCACTTGCTTGGAATCCCCCAGTGAGGGGCTTGGGTATGGCTCAGTGGTAGAGATCCTGCCTAGAATCCCCTCATGAGGGGCTGGGGTGTGGCTCAGTGGTAGAGTTCCTACCTATAATCCTTCAGTGAGAGGATGAGGCTGTGGAACACCTGCCTCATAGAAAAGTTCACAGATCTACCAGTTTCTAACTAAACAAACTATCTGAATTTCAATACAGCTAACTGCCATCACTGAAGGCAGAAGACAGAATACACCAACCACAGGCAAACAGTCTTCCTCCTGGGGCTTCCTCCCCCAAAGTAACTAAGACATCTTAGGATTTTCTTTATATATATTTAAAGACATTGACAGAGCATCCTGGGTGTTCTTTACACACCTGTTGACTAAGGCTTTTATGGGTCTGGTCCATGCGTCCTGGGGCTTAGGAGAGCGATGGGACTGAGAGCAACTTGATGAAGCAGGAGACACAAATGTTTCCCCCTCTATATCCTGAGAAGCCATGGAAATGTCTCTCTTCAGTGGGGTTGCAAACAGACCACCATCTCTTTCCTCCTTGGGAAGCTGTGCAACTCTAACGATATAACGGATGTTGAAATCCCTACGCTGGAGGAAGCACACCAGTTGGGGCAGGCTTTGAGCATTCACAGCCATGTCCCATGCCCATTTTCTTTCTCTGAGTCCTGTGACTGCTTGAAGATGCAAGTTCTCAGCATTCCTTCCCAGCCGCCTCCTGCCACGCCCCCCCCCCCACCGTGATGAACTCTTCTCCCTCTGGAGCCATAGTTAAATAAGCACTTCCTTCTATAAGTGGTCTTGGTTACAGTGTTTATCACAGCAACTGAAAAGTAGCAAATGGGGGCTGGAGAGATGGCCTATGGGTTAAGAGCACCGATTGCTCTTGCAGAGGACCCGGGTTCGATCCCCAGTACCCACATGGCAGCTGAGAACCGTCTTTAGCTCCAATTTCAGGGGAATCTGACACCGTCTTCTGACCTCTGCAGCATTGCATGACACGGGTGCACAAACCTACATGCAGACAGTACATTCATACACATGCAAAAAAATAAAAAAATAATTAAAAAAAAAAGAAAAGTAGCAAATATAATCATCAAGTTGTCAACATAAGAACTGACAATTTCTCATTGAAAGAGGACTCTTTTAGATGGAAGCACCATGTTTTAATGCCTAGTTAGGAAATGTTGACCCTCCTTGAGTTTCCTCATTGCAACTTTTGTAAATTTGTGTCAGTACTTTTGCATTGATGTGATGAAATATCAGAAAGAACACAAAGAAGGGAGAGTCTATTTTGGGTCATGGTTTCAAAGAGATTTGGGTCCATCATGGCATAGGGAAAGCATAGTAATGGGGTGGGAATAGCCCTGATCATGGTGGTGGGAGCCTGTGGCAAGGCTTGTTCACATGGTGACAGACCAGGAAGCCAAGCCCAGGGCTGGTAGTCACCTTTAAAGGACCACTCCTAGTCACCTACCTCTGCCTGCCAGGGTCCACCTCTTTGAGGCTCCAGCATCTTCAAAATACCTCCCCAAGCTGGGGACCCAACATTGAGAACAGGAGCCTGTGGAGCCCCCTGCAGACTGAAACCCAGATAAACACTAGTTAATACTAAACAGAAACTTGTTCTTTGCCCAGTGACATTTGTAATTCTCCAAGCAAATTCTCTGACTTCATTTCATATTCTTATTCCCTTCCCCTCTTCTCTCTGTCTCAAACCTGTTTTCTTTATACCATTTTCTATACCTAGGTCATAGGTCAGAAGTTGCCTATCAAGAAGAAATTTTCTAGGACGACAAATTCAAACTCAGTGGTAGGCTGCATGCTAGGTAAGGATTGACCCACACCCCCAGGCCCTCATTGGAGGATTGTAGGAAAATGCTTTGCCACTGAGCCACTCCTCCAGCCTCTCACTGCGGAGTTCTAGGCAGGTACTCTATCCCTGAGCTATATTCCTGCCTACATCTCACTTTTGATTTAAGATAAGCTCTCACAAAGCTGCTCAGGCTTGCTTTACACTAGCTCAGTAGATGAGACTAGGCTTGAACTTGCAATCTTCCTCCCTCACCCTCTCAAGCATCTAGAAAGGCAGCCGGTGCCACCATGCTGGGCAGAAGTGTTTGGTTTGTTGTTGTTGTTGTTGTTGTTGTTGTTGTTGTAGTTGTTGTTGTTGTTAAGGCGTAGGTATCTTTCTAATTCCATGCTTGCCTTTGCTTCCCTTGTGTCTGGATTCTTTGTATTCTATTTCTTTCGCCTCCTAGGACAAATCACCCTACTTGTTAAAACTGTACTAGAGCAATGTCAGTAAATGATATGGCTGGTGGTGGTGATTAAGTCAAATCAAACACATTTGTCACTGAAGAGATGGCCCCCAGCTGTTTATCTGGGAAATATAATTGCATCCTAATGGAGTAAACACTCCAAGTTCCAGTTTTCTTTTCACTAAAGGTGTGGGTAAAAATACATGGAGGGAAAATTTCTCACTTAAAATACAATCTAAGGGGGCCAGAGAGATGGCTCAGCGGTAAAGAGCACTGGCTGCTCTGCTTGCAGAGGACCTGGATTCCGTTCCCAGCACCCACATGGCAGCTAACAACTGTCTGTTAACTCCAGTTCCAGGAGAATCCAACACTCTCCTCTGACCTCCACCCACAGGGATTGTACAACACAGGTGCACTTACCTACACGCAGGCATTACAATTATACACATAAAATGAAAATAAATAAATAAATAAATTTTAAAATAAAATAAGGAGACCAGAGAGATAGAGCAGTGGTTAAGAGCACTGGCTGTTCTTGCAGAGGACCGGGTTAGATTCCCAACACCCACATGGTGCCTAACAACCATCTTTAACTCCAGTTCCAGGGGATCTGACACTCTCTTCTGACCTCTGAGGGTATTGCACAACATGGGCGCACCTACCTACATGCAGGTATTACATTCACACACATAAGATAAATAAATAAATAAACAAATAAATAGATAGATAGATAAATAGACAAATAAAATATTTTAAAATATAAACTGAGGGCTTGGAGAAATGGCTCATGTCACAGGGAATCGTGAGTTCAGTTCCCAGCATCCAAGTCAGGCAGCTCACAAACACTTGTAACTCCAGCTCTGGGGTATTTTGATGCCCTCCATCAGTCTCTGTGGATACCTGTACTCATATGTATGTGTGCATGTGCACACAAAGGCAAGAACATGTGCACCCACACACACAAAATTTAAAAAATAAAATCCTAAAAAACTAATAGAATAAAAACTGAACATTTAAATCCACCATAATTTTCCCAAAGAATTTAACAAAGGGTCCAAGTCAACTCATCATCTCCGTCAAGCCAGAGTCAAGTCATCATCTCCATCAAGCCAGAGTCAACTCATCATCTCCATCAAGCCAGAGTCAACTCATCATCTCCATCAATCCAGAGTCAACTCATCATCCCCATCAAGCCAGAGTCAACTCATCATCTCCATCAAGCCAGAGTAAAATTAGCAAAGACAAAACCCCTGTTGCTACAGTCTTTAATCATTTATTTTCACCCCAAATTTGCTACGTTCAGTCCTTACCTAGGAACTTATCCCTGTATCTTATATTACATTTTGCTCAATTGACACTTCACAGACTCACTAGAAATAACAGTCATCGAGAGTTGTATAGAATTTTTAAAAAGAAGAGTTCTCAAAAAGTCTATCATCTACCTGTCTATCTATCTATCATCTATCTATTTCCATCCATATTTATTTATTTATCAGATAGGTGAAAGATACTACTTCCATAAATAAAACAAACACAGACCCATCAAGACATCAAGAAGCCAGAGAAGGTGGCATATCCCTGCAATCTCAGATTACAGGCAGGAAGGTTGCATGTTCAAGTCCAGTCTGGGTGACAGAACAAGACAGCATCCCAGGAACCAGGGGCTGGGAAGAAAGGTCAATACCTAGTATGCATTGAGCTCCAGGCCCAGCCCACCTCCCACAGATGAGAAAGATATCTACAAATAAGCCAGCACCAGGGAGGGAGGGAAGGAGACAGAGACAGAGAGACAGAGAGACAGAGAGAGAAAGCAGAGAACCATAAAGTTTTCCCCAGCAGAAACATTGTTCATTGAACAGGAGTTTGGGCCAGGGGTGCAGCTCAGTGGCCAAACTTATGAAGCTCTGGGTTCCATCCCCAGCATTACATAACAGAACATGGTGACACATGCTTGTATCCCCAGCACTCAGGAGTTGGAGGCAGAAGGATCAGGAAGACTTCAAGGTCAACCTCAGTTACATAGTGAGTTTGGGGCTAGCCTAGGCTACACAAAACACTGTCTCCAAATTTTTTTTTAATTTTTCATTGAAAATTAGAACCAGAGAAATATGTAATTCATAGACATTTCTCTCCTCTGCCAAATCATTGTTACGACTCCCCTTCATAATCTTTCCATTCAAAATTCTTTTTAATTGTTTGAGAATGTCACATATGCATATAGTGCATTTTGAACAAGCCCATCCCCCATTCCTTCCCTTGCAATTCCATCCATAACCTCCCACACCTTTCCCTCCCAACTGCTGTGCTCTTTCTTTGATTAAAGCTATTGAATCCACTTAGTGCTGCCCATATGGGCCTGGGCGTGGGACTGTTTCCTGGAGCAGTGGTGGCCTCTCAGGGCCCAAGTCTATGAGGAAAGCTGACTCTCCTTCCTTCAGCAGCCGTAGGTTTCCAGTAGCTCGGCAGCCGGCAGCCGGGCTGGAACTTCATGAGCCCCTCCCTCCCTGCCCACACTGGGAGTTTGGCTCACTCGATGAACACAAATACAAATGGTGGGGAGAGTAGGCTGCCATGCATGTATGCTAAGCATCCTGTGTTCCTCTCTCCTGGAGCACAGCCTGCTCACAGGATCACCCTGCTGTGCTTTTGTCTTATACTCTAGTCTGTTCTATAACACAGGCCTGGCAGGCAGAGCAGAACCAAAGGGATTACACACTGCGTTTGGAAGCATCCAGAATATTCTTCCATCATCATGGAGCAAGTTGCCAGCCCTGCTCCTGCCCCTGCCCACACCAAGCAGGTAAAGCAAGAAAGAGGGGACTTCCTGTGCATGGCTGGCCCGAGCAGCCCCTTGGGAGGGAGCCAGCTGGCTGAGGGGAGTCACATGTTGGAAGAGAGGGTGGCTGATTGTGGAACGTAGCCCACATGTGATACATAAACTGGGGAACACTTGGAAAGACTTAGGTGAAAGTCTTTTAACACCATCAAGAGAAACATTCAGAGTCTTGAATTCATGAACCCTGTGCCAGGGTGTCATTTCTCCAAAAACTGGGGCATAAATCCTAACCCTTAATGAGGCTGAGCAAGGAGGCCAGCAAGGCACTGTGCCCAGTGACATTACAGTCCCCATACATGTCTCATTCCTGCCTTGGCAAGCGTCAGCAAGCCAGGTAGAAGTGGGGACAATCGGGGAAGATCAAACTCACCAAAGGAATGATGTCCCTGTGACCTTCAGTATGTGTGTGTGTGCGTGTGTGTGTGTGTGTGTGTGTGTGTGTGTGTGAGAGAGAGAGAGAGAGAGAGAGAGAGAGAGAGAGAGAGAGATTTGTATGTGTAGAATATATGTACATGTGGGGGCTGGAGAGATAGCCTAGCGGTTAAGAGCGCCGACCGCTCTTACAGAGGACCGGGTTCGATCCCCAGCACCCACATGGCGGCTGAGAACCGACTGAAACTCCAATTCCAGGAGAACTCCGGCTCCAGGGGAATCCGAGACCCTCTTCTGACCTCCGCGGCATTGCACAACACGGGTGCACAGACCTGCATGCAGACAGTACATTCATACACATACAGAAATAAAAAAAAAAAAGAATATATGTACATGTGGATGCATGTGCCCATGTGGAAGCAGCAGTCAGGGGAGGACACCGTGTTCTCTGCTAGCTTACTCTCTACCGTATCCCTTTAAGACTGGGTCTCTTAGGAATCTGGAGCTAGGCTGGCAGCCAGCAGCCTCAGGGATCCTCCTGTGTCCAGCTACTGGACACCCATTCTAGATGTGAACAACTACATGCACCTTCTTTTTATATGGGTCCTGGGGCTTTAAGCTCAAGTCCTTGTGCTTGCAGGACAAATGCTCTTGCCCAGCTGAGCCATCTCCCCAGCCTGTGAGCCTCAGTTCCCCACATTCACCAGCATTTGGACACTCAGGGGGGCTACAAAGCCTATTTTGCTAACATCTCTGAGAATAGAACCCACGTTTATTTGTGTGTGTGTTTCTGTAGGTGCACGTGTGTGTTTGTGTGTGTGTGTTTATGTGTGTCTGTGGAAGCCAGAGGTCAACATAGATGACTCCCTCAGTCAAGTACTTTACCAACTAAGTCACTGCCCAAGCCCATGTGGACAATTATTATGGGCAACACACTAGAGTTGCTGTGCATCCATTCAGAACAACAGATCCTCCACAAATACTGGTTTACAGATTCATTTATTTTTACACCTCATTCCACCATCTGTGATAACATGCACTGCAAGGTTTCATTTTTTAAAATTTTGTCTGTAATTATTTTCATTTTACATGTAAGAGTGTTTTGACTGCATATGTGTAAGCGTACTCATGCCAGGCAATGCCTACAGAGGTCGGAAAGAGGACATCAGACCCCCTGGAACTGGAGTTATAAGTTGTTGTGAGCCATCAAGTGGGTGTTGGGAACTGAACCCCAGCCTCTTCAAGAACAGCCAGTGCTCATAACCGCCGAGCCATCTCTCCAGCCCTACATAGTTTCTTCACAGTGGATTTCATCACAGAATTATTCCACAGATTTGTCATTGTAAATTAAAAGTGAATGCCGGTGTCCTAGCCGCATGCTGAATCCATTAGCTCCAGTGTCCCGTCCTTCCCACCTCATCTCAACTCCAGCTGACCCCCAGCCAACACACAAAAGCAATAGCTTTAACCAAATCTGGTGTCCAGTTCCCGGGTGTTCAAATAAATAGAATTTCCCCTACCAAAGGAGAAGCCAAAATCATACGATGCTGCTAAAATATGCACGTGTGAGTCCAGGCCAAACGCAGTTCATGTGCTGGTCCTGAGTTAGGAGTTGGCTGCTGGGCAGAGAAAGCAGCTCAAGCCAAGGAGCCCAGGGGCTGCAGCCATGTCCGCCTCCGCTGTTTAGCATCAACTGTAGTTTGGGCAAATCTCCTCTCTTCGGAGCCTGGTCTGGCACCTTCCCTTGGAAAGTGGTTGTGATAAAGGTAGATGGTTCTCTCTCTCTCTCTCTCTCTCTCTCTCTCTCTCTCTCTCTCTCTCTCTCGTGCGTTCATGAATGTGTGCACATGTGTGTTTTTGAGACAGGATCTCTCATTGGGACTTGGATCAGGAAGAGGCTGGTTGAGCAGCAAGCCCTGAGGACCCTCCTGTCTCCATCTCCCCATCACTGAAATTGCAAGCTTGCCCCACCAAGCCCAGCGTTACTACATGAGTCCTAGGCACTGAACTCAAGTTTTCACGTTTACTCAGCAGTTTACAACCTGACCCATCTCCCAAACCCAAGACTTTGTTCCACCCTGTCTCTACCTCCCATCCCCTCAGAGTGCTGGGAGTGTAGACCCCCCGCTGCAGCATCCAGCTTTAAGTGGGTTCTAGGGGATTGAACTCAGGTACTCACACTTCCTGGCAAGAACTTGAGTGAGCCATCTTCCCAGCCCCAAGACTTCATTTCTATTTCTCAGACACCCACACCTTGCCACTCGGGATGCCAGCTGCTGAGGCTCCACTGCCTCCCCTCCTCTGCAGACCATTTGGTATCTCCCCGGCATCCTGCTCCTCACGCTGGTCTCCACCCCTCCCCTTGTCATGGGAACTGTTTTATATGATTATCACCTGGTTAGTATTCTGGTTTCCATCTTGTACTGCAGGAGTGTGGGGGAGCAGTCTTTCCTAAATGCTCCTGTGAGTGGCCCCTCACCATGCTCCTGAGTGACCCCTCACCATGCTCCTGAGTGACCCCTCACCACGCTCCTGAGTGACCCCTCACCATGCTCCTGAGTGACCCCTCACCACGCTCCTGAGTGACCCCTCACCATGCTCCTGAGTGACCCCTCACCATGCTCCTGAGTGACCCCTCACCATGCTCCTGAGTGACCCCTCACCATGCTCCTGAGTGACCCCTCACCATGCTCCTGAGTGACCCCTCACCATGCTCCTGAGTGACCCCTCACCATGCTCCTGAGTGACCCCTCACCATGCTCCTGAGTGACCCCTCACCATGCTCCTGAGTGACCCCTCACCATGCTCCTGAGTGACCCCTCACCATGCTCCTGAGTGACCCCTCACCATGCTCCTGAGTGACCCCTCACCATGCTCCTGAGTGACCCCTCACCACGCTCCTGAGTGACCCCTCACCATGCTCCTGTGTGACCCCTCACCCTGCTCCTGAGTGACCCCTCATGCTCCTGTGAATGATGCTAATTTGGCTCCTTGGCCCACCAAGCTCCATCTGGGTGAAATCATTTCACAGATGCCCTATCTGGGGTGAACAGACTTTGTTTATCTTCCTAGGAAAGGTTACTGTAACACCTCCCTGGGGAAAGGACTTCAGGGTAGGAAAAAGAGGACATGACTGCTCAGTCCACTGCAACTCCATGCCAAAAAGTCTTTCTAAGAGACATAGAAAAGGTGAGAAAAGGAAAGAACAGAGGGAAGAATGAGGAGGGGAAACAACCCATCCTCTGCTTTGAAATAACATTTTTTATTTGTAATTTTATTAATTTAAAATTAATTTAGCATATTTAGTCATTAACTGTGCATTCTCTCTCCCAGGATTTTCAGATTAAATTTCCATATGATTAATCCTGTTTACAAACTCAGTTAAATTCCCTCAAGCATTTTAGACTATGTTTATAAATATTTCTCTAAAATATTTGAAGCACCTAAAAGGAAGATTTACAAATTTAACAAGAAAGGTCACCAGGCCCTTGAGCAACTCACAAGTCCAATCAATCAAACCTAAGCATGTAATGATTCAGATTCCTAAACATTTAATACAAAACATGAATTTTCCTTCCCTCCCCTCCCCTCCCCTTCCTGCCCTTTCCTTCTTCCTTTCCCTTTTCTCTCCTATACTAATTTCCTTCCTTTCTTTCTTATTTCCTCATTCAAAGTAACATTTTGTGATCCTTATGCATGATTTTAACTTCACTGTGAAAAATTACTATCCTGGCTGCATATATTCACAGCTACTCCTCCAGGTGAACTAAGAGAAGAAGAAAGAGCTCACCACACTGCAAATCCATCTATGAACACAAGAACGGGAGTGCGCCCAGCTGACTGCCAGCAAGAAAAAGATGGAGTAAGAGGGAGCCGGCTCAGGCTGTAAAGCACTTGCCTTACAAATATGAGAATCTGAATTTGATCCCCAGAGCCCACATAAAAATATCAGATGTCGTTACACATACTGGTAATCCCAGGGCTAGGGAGGTGGCAATGGACAGATCCCTGGGGAACTGCTGGATGGTCAGTCAGTGAGCTCCACTGAAAAGCCCTATTTTAAAGAGGTAGACTGTGGTACTGCAGATGGTACCCTCAGTCCAGGCTTTCACTTCAGGTGACTCTAGGCTATGTCAGGTGGACACTCAAAGCTGTCTAGGACAGGGTTTGCTCATAAATTCCAAAAGCATTTGTCTAGCAGTGACAAGGATGTTAGGCTACACAGAGGTGAGGGATAAACAGCTATAACGGGGTTAAGGTGGCCCAAGATCATCTGGCTCTGGGCCTGCAGCATTCTAACATGAAAGTTCTAATCAGTCCATCAGCCTTTGTAGAAAATTCAATACAAGTGCAACTTCTTAGTTCCCTGGAGGAAAGAATAGCAAAATAAAAACAGGTCCCATGAAGCATGAGAGATGCTCAGCCATTAAGAGTACTTGCTGATCTTACAGAGGGTACAAGTTCAGTTCCCAGAACCCACATCAGACATCACACAACTACCTGTAACTCCAGCTCCAGGGGGATCCAGTGCCCTCTTTTGGCCTCCTCAGTATCTGTATTCATGTAAGTATACACACACACACACACACACACACACACACACACACACGCATAGACAAACACACATGCATACACATAACTTAAAAATCACAGGTCTTAGCCTGATGTGGTGGAATACTCCTTTAATCCCAGCCCTCAGATGGGAGGCAGAGGCAGATCTCTGTGAAGTAAAAGCCAGCCTAATCTGTGTAGTGAGTTCAGGCCAGCTGGTGCTACAGGGAGACCTTATTTCAAACAACCAACCAACCAAACAAACAAACAAACAAACAAACAAATCACGGGTTTCATTTAATGAGAAGAATCTACCATAAGCTTACTGAGGGTGTGGGGTTCACTAGATGGACACAGGAAAATCAAGAGGCAAACTGGATGGAGGCTAGAGGCTGATGCAACCGCAGAAAAGTGCTGCAGCAAGATATCCTGTGACCACCCAAACAGTAAACACCCAATGCCAGCTAGGACCAACATGGCCTACCACAATGGCTTTGTTCATTATAGTATCCTTGGCTTCATGATAATATCATTTTCATATCATTAGCCTTGAAAAACTGCCAGTTTCTGTCTGGCAGAACTTCTATTTCTAACACCATGCCACACAGAAAACCCCACATAAAGAAAACAGAAGCAAGCTCCATTTTCTAATTTTCCATAGTCTGTCTGACAGGACCCAGCCATTTTGTAAAGTTTTGGTTGAACTGTGACAATCCCATGAATTACAGTAATTTGGTTTCCAGAACTAAAGTATCTTGTTTTCCCAGATTTTTTACACTCCCCCTAACCATGCTGATCTCCAGTCAAGGATAACCACAAAAAATGCTTATCCATCATCTCACCATCTCACATGAGGGGGCCAAGAAAAGAACACTTTTCAACCTCCATCAGTCCTTCTGCTGTGTAACTACCCTGGCTTGTAAGGAGATGCTGGGTTCTGATTCTTACAGAGACCTTCCTCTGCAGGACGTTCCCCCCAAATAAAGGCCCGCACTCTCTTCAAGCCCCTTGTTTCCTTGTCTGTCTTTCTATCTGGTTAACCTCTGTTACATAGCCCGGGAAAACCCTCCCCCATTTCTGAACACCCCACCTTTCCCTCCAACGTAACTCAGGAATAAATTTCTGTCCATTTACGTTTTCCCATAGGGTCAGCTATTCCTAATTTCACAACGCAATTCACTCTGGAGAAGACCTGGCTTCCTCTTTAGTGTACACACTTTACTCCTTGTGATAGAACTTCTCAGTTCCTAAGTTGAGAATGTGGCTCAGTTGGGAGAAATCTCACCTAGTATGTAGGAAACCCGAGGATCCACCTCAGCAATGCATAAACCAGGTGACCAATCCCAGCACTCAGAAGGTGAAGGCAGAAGGATCAGGAGCTGAAAGTCATCCTCAGATCCACATCCAGTTAAAGGGCAGCTTTGAATTCCTCTAAACACTAGTGGGTGAAAAGAATGTGTAGCTCTCAATTCCCTGTCAGAGGGTGGTAAGAACTTGGAAACAATGAGTCGAGGTGTCAGCCTGTTCTGTATTTGAGACTTCTCCAGCCTTCACCCATGTTGCTCCATAAAAGACTTTTTTTGTTATTTATTTTTATTTTATGTATATGAGTGTTTTGCCTGCATGTATGTAGAAGTGCACCCATGTCATTGCAAAGCCCATGGAGACAAGAAGAGGATGTGGAATTCCCTGGAACTGGAGTTACAGATGGTTGTTTGCCATCCTGGGGATGCTAGGAACTGAACCCAGGTCCTCTGAAAGAGCGGCCAGTGCTCTTAACCTCTGAGCCAGCTCTCCAGCCCCTCCGCAACAGATTTATACATATTATCTCACCTAATCTCCGTGTCAAACACTGACCCAGTGATACCAAAAACAGAGGCAGAAAGGAGCAATGTAGCTGATGCAGCTGGCAAAAGACACTAGACTCTCAGTTGTATCCTTCATGTGCTCTCCATTCCGGGTTTAGAATTTTCCAGCACACAGCTTCAGACTGCCAAAGGCACTCAGGGTGGAAGAAGGAAAAACAAAAGCACCAACTGAGCCAATTAGTGAGCTGAAACGCGATACCAAAACCTCAGTGTGGGCTCCTTTAGCTGAAATTGAGAGCTTTGATCCCTGTGACTAACTCTGGAACTGGCATAAACTCACCTGGGCACCCTGTAGGGAAATGTAAACAATCTTAAGGAAATGCAAACACATCACTAATGGTTTAAAATGGCCTGTTCTGGGGCTTCCCTCCCTGTGGAAACATGCCTTCAAACAAAAGCAAGGGTGCTGCCTTTTCTAGTTTTTTCTCCATTGCTGTGGTGGTTAAACAGTCTAACCAAAACAATTCAGGGGGAAAGGATTTATTTCACCTTACAGGCTACAGTACATCATTGAAGGAAACTGGGATGAGAATTCACGCATGAACTTGAAGCAGAAACCGTGGAGGATGCTGATTGCTGGCTCCTCACAGGCTCAGGCTCAGCTAGCTTTCTTACACAGCCCAGGACCAGCTGCCTAGGGAACGGTGCTTCCCACAGTGGGCTGGGCCCTCCTGCATCAAGGGACTAAATGTATAATAGGCAAACAGGGTTATTAGTAACTAATAAAATAGCATACTTCTTTCTTCTTAGTCTGAGACAAAGGCCCAGAGGTTTCTACAGCTCTTAACCCAGCATGGTCCTTTGTTTGGCTGACCAGTCCAGATCAATTTAGATAAGACCAAGGGCCCATGACCTGGACATATTTTACGAAGCCTAGAGCTGTGACTTATGGTCTTGCTCTCCTTTGTATAAGATGACCAATCCAAAATTAGAAGAGAAGGACACACCACATACAACAAAAACACTTAAATGATCCAAGGCCTCATGGGGACTGGATTTTTCAGTTTCCAAATTCCCTCTCCATTGGTGGAGAGCTTTTCTCTCTTTGCTAGGGTATGTCTGTGCTTCTTCATCTTTAAAAAAAAAGGGGGGGTATTTGTTTTTATTTTATGTGTATGGGTGTTTTGCCTGCATGTCTATGAAAGTGTACCTCATATGTACAATGCTCCGGGAAGTCAGAAGAGGGTGTCAGGTCCCCTAGAACTGGAGTTACAGGTTGTTACCCCTCATGTGATTGCTGGAACCTGAACCCAGGTCCTCTGCAAGAGCAGCCAGTACTCTTAACCTCTGAGCCATCTCTCCAGTCCTTGTTTCTTCATCTTTAATAAAGGTTGTTACCTGCTGTGCCTGATATTTTTCCTGCTTTTTAGTTCTTTAATTGTCAGAGAAAATAAACAGGCTCAGGACCCCTAGACAGTAACACTGCACTCATTTACAGTGAAGACAATCCCACACAGGCCAGTCTGACCTTGATTCTTGACTTTCTTTGTTTTGATGCTATAAAAACTTCCTGAAATGGTTACCACATTGGAACATGGTATTTGGGGAAATCTGTGTTCCAGGCCACGGTCACTCCTGTTGGTTCCAGCATACGCTATCTCTTATTCCTTTTGAGGTGAGAGTTGTGCTTTTGCATGGACATCAGAAAACCTGTTTGTGCTTCTTAGGGAGCCAGCCCCTCTCTTCCTCAGAGGTAAATGCCATGCTCTATCCTTCTTCTGTGAAAGGAACATGGCTAGATGAGGTTGAGAAGGCATACTTATATGTGGAGACCTGGAGCATCTCACATTCTCATACTAGCGAGGCTTTCCAGGCCAAGCCCACCTCTTAAATAACCTTTCCCACCACCATTATCAAATCTGCCGTCAGGGGAGCACCCCTGCTAGTAAATGCCATTGGGCTCATGCTCCTGAGCCATCTTCAGACATGCTAGACCTGGGAGAAAGGGAGAGACCTAAAGGGAAGGCTGTTCAACAGAAGACAAGGAAAACACAGGGAGCAGATGACAGGAAACACACTGGTATCAAAAGTTGATTAGAGACCTGAGAAAATGGAGGAGAGAGTGGTAGCTAGGGTAGGGGGGCTCTGTGAAGGGGTGTGTATGTGTGTGTACGTGCATGCATGTGCATGTGAAAGCCAGAGGTCAACCTTGGCTGTTGTTTTTCAAGTGTCTTCCACCTTATTTTTAGTTTAGCATTTTGTTTTGTTTTGTATTGTTTTTTTGAGACAGAGTCTCCCTGTAGCCCAAGCTAACATGGAGCTTACTACATAGACCAGGCTAGTCTTGATCTCACAGAGATCCGCCTGCCTCTGCCTCCTGAGTGCTGTGAGTAAAGGCATTCACCAATGTAGTGATTTGAATGAGAATGTTCCCCACTGGCTCCAAGTATTCAGATGTTTTGTCCCCAGTTGGTAGTGCTGTCTGGGAGGCTTGGGGGAGTGTGGCCATGCCGAGGAGGGGCGTGTCATTGGGGGCGCACTTTGAGAATTCCTAAGGCTTGCAGGATTTCCAATCACTCTCTGCTTCCGGAGCCTGTTTGAAGCTGTGGGCACTTAGCTTCTGCTCCCGTTCCAGCGCCTCACCCCGCCTCTCGGCCATGATGGACTCTGATCCCTGTGGAACCTGAAATCATAAACTCAAGCTCTTCTTATAAATTCCCCCGGACACAGTGTTTTATCATAGCAACAGAAAAGAAACTAAGACAACCAACATCCCAGCCCCCATCTTGTTTTTTTAAGATAGATCTGCTTTTTTGTATATTTTTATTGAATTTCTCTGTATTTCAAACAAAACATTTTTTTTTTTTTTTGGTCTTTTCGAGACAGGGTCTCCCTGTAGCCCCAGCTGTCCTGGAACTCACTCTGTAGACCAGGCTGGACTTGAACTCACAAAGATCCTCCTGCCTCTGCCTCCCAAGTGCTAGGGAGCGTGCGCCACCACACCCTGCTCATACAAAACATTTTAACCATCCTTCTGCCCCTCCCCAGTCTGCACTCTCCCATAGCCCTTCCCACCAGAGTCCATGCATTCTATCATTTATGTTAAGGCATACTAAGTCATGTTAGTCTGGTGCAAGTTCATCCACTGGAGTCTAGTCCTATCTAGAGTCGCTCCCTTAATGAAGACCAGCTCTCTCTCACCCAGCAGTAATCAGCTGCCAATAGTTCTTTGGCTAAGATTGGGACTGGCTGCTCTTTTCCCCAGTTCTATGCTGGGTTTTGGTCCGCTTTTGCATGGGTCTTGTGCATGCTGATAGCATTGCTGCAGATTCATATGAGCAAGGAAGGTCCCAGGCACCTACAAGACTGTTTCCATATGGCCGTGCACCTCCTCCTCTGACTCTTACAATATTTCTACTCCATCTTCCACAAATGATCCCTGTGCCCTGGATGGGTGACGTTTAATATAGGAGTTCTGTGCAGGAAGCACCACTCTGTAGTCTCTGGCTCTCCTCACCTTGGCAATTCATGTTCTTTTGTGTTCATGGCCCTCTGTCGTACAAGGGAGCTTCACTGATGAGAGTTGAGAGCTGCATTAGTGTTCATTCTACCCCCTGTTCCACTGTGTTCCATGAGCCTTAGGTGTAGCTGTTCCTTTGTAGATGTGTCACTTAGGGTTGGGCATTTCACAGACAGTTATTCTCTGTGTGTGACCAGTTGTAGAACTCTGTAATAGTCTCTGTCTGTTGCAAACGAAGCTCCTTTGTTGAGTGGTGATTGGCATACTGTCTATAAATCAAAGGATCCATATGTAGTATATAGTAATAAATTATATTTGTCTAGAGATGTGACAGTCTCAGGGTTTTCTTTAAGCTCTATGACCTCTCCAGCTATGTGTCTTTGGGTTGACAATGCCACACATGACTTCCCTCTCACTGAAGGGGCTTAAAGTCCAACTAGGTGGCCATCGTTTACCCCAAAGAAAAGAAGTGCCACTACTGTCCCAATATAATTTGCTGTTCCAGTCATTATTAGGCCTTAAAGCTGGGGTTGGACCATCAATTGATGTTCTCCCTTAGCAGCTTGCATAGTGTCTTCTTTTTTATTTATTTATTTATTTATTTCTGTATGTGTATGAATGTACTGTCTGCATGCAAGCTTGTGCACCCGTGTCATGCAGTGCCGCGGAGGTCAGAAGAAGGTGTCGGATTCCCCTGGAACTGGAGTTCTCCTGGAATTGGAGTTTCAGACAGTTCTCAGCCGCCATGTGGGTGCTGGGGATCGAACCCGGGTCCTCTGTAAGAGCGGTCGGCGCTCTTAACCGCTAGGCCATCTCTCCAGCCCTTGCATAGTGTCTTCTAATGAGAGCTAGCCTTCAAGGAGGTAGATTTCAGGTCAATTCCAGTTCCATTTCTCCAAGTCCTGTGTCCAAAGCATGTCCTGTCTTCAACAATAGGGTCTTAACTTCAGGTTCTGGGAAACAATCAAGGGCTTGGCAACAACCTGTGTACATTTGGGGAGTCTCTTGGACTATCCTGTCCAATAACTCAGAAGGAAGTTTCTCCTATCTGGCACTGATTCTTGTTATATGGCCTTTGGCTATACATATGGACTCATGGAGAAATATTGTATATGTAACTTTTCATAGGCTTTTCATCTACTATATTTCCCTCTGTTTTTTCATACCAGCTAAGCATTATTTATCTCCCCTCTCTCTCTCCCTGTCTAAGCCTCCCTCCTCCTCCCCCAATTAAGGTACCCCCTACTTTCCCCATTACACCCTCTGTGATACGTGACTCCTATGGTCTCCTTCTTCCCCTTTACCCCAATGGATCCCTGTACCATGCTTCTTCCCTCCCCCCCATTTAAATATCTCAATTTTACCCATTTCCCCCTTGGTAACACCTGTCTCCTATGGTTCCTCTTGCTCAGCTTCCTTCTTTCCCTTTACTCCCTGGTTCCTTTCCATTTTCCTGGTTCCTGTAGTTAACCTCCAGATATATGTTCACATACAAGGATTTGGTAATGAGGGAGAATGTATATATGTCATTTGTTTCTCTGAGTCTGTATTACTTCATTTTGTGTAACAGTTTCTAGTTCCATCCATTTACCTGCAGATTTCATGATGTCATCTTTCTTTACCACTAAGTAGAAGTCCATTGTGTAAAACGTACCACATTTTCACTATCCACTCATCAGCTGAGGGACACTTAGATTGCTTACATTTCTTAGACATTGTGAAAAGAGCAGCAACGAACGTGACTATATAAGTATGTCTACAGTAGGATGAGTCCTTTGGGTGTATGACAAGGAGTAGTACACCTGGGTCATATGGTAGGTTCATTTTTAGTTTTGTAAGAGTTCTCTATGCTGCTTTCTATAATGGTTGCACAAGTTCTCAGGCCCACCAGCCGTGAATGAACATTTTCCTTTCCCCACATCCTCCCCAGAATTTGATATCATTTTTTCTCTTTATCTTAGCCAGTCTGACTGGAATAAGATGAAATCTTAAAATGGTTTTAATTTGCATTTCCCTGAAGAGTAAGGATGTTGAACACTTTTTAAGGCATGCCTTGGCCATCTTTACTTCTTCTTTTGAGAACTCTTTGTTCAGTTCCATAGCTCATCTTTTAATTGGGTCTTTTTTTTCTTGATTCTTTGCTTTTTGAGTTCTTTATATATTCTCAATATTAATTCTCTGCCTGATGTATTGCTGGTGAAGATTTTCTCTCCCTGTGTGCTTTATTTCTTCACTTCCTTGGTTGTTTATTTTGCTGTACAGAGCTTTTTAGTTTAATGAGTCCTCACCTATTGATTGTTGACCTTAATTCCTGAGCAACTAATGTCCAATTTACAAAGTCCTTTCCTACACCTATATCTTATATGTATGGCCTCTGTTTTCTTCTTACAGTTTCAGAGTTTCAGGCTTCACATTGAAGTCTCTCATCAATTTGGAATTGACTTTTGTGCAGGGTAAAAGATAAGGGTCTAGTTCATTCTTCTACAAGTGGAGATGCAGTTTTGCCAGCACCGTTTGCTGAAGATGATGTCTTTTCTCCAGTGTATATTTTTGTCACCTTTATCAAATATCAGATGGCTGAAATTCCATGCATTCATGTTTGGGTCTTCAATTAAGTTCCACTGATCTACACAAGTCTGTTTTTGTGCCAGTTACCATGCTGTTTTTATGACTATAGCTCTGTAATATAGTTTAAGATCTGCTATGGTGATCCCCCCAGCATTGCTGTTTGTGCTCAGAATTGCTTTAGCTATTCAAGTCTTTTGTGATTCCATATGAATTTAAAGATTTTTTTTAATTTTATGAATAATGTCATGGGGATTTTGTTTGGGATTTACATTGAATCTATAGATTGCCTTTGGTAGAATGGTTATTTTCACAGTATTAATTCTTCCAACCCATGAGCATGAGAGGTCCTTCCATCTCCTGGTGCTTTCCCCAGTGTCCTTCAAAGATTTAAATTTTTGATTGTAGAGATCTTTAATACTTTTGTCATGCTTATTCCTCGATTTCTTTAAGACTGTTGTAAATGGGACAGTTTCCGTGTATTCTTACTATGATTGCTTATTATCAGTATATAGAAATGATACAGATTTTTATAGATTGGTTTTGTAATCTATCACTTTGCTGAAAGTGTTAATCATTTCTAGGAGTTTTCTGGTGGAATTTTTGGGATAGCTTATATATAGTACCATATCATCTGCAAATCGGTACAGTTTGACCTCTTCTCTTCTAATACTCCTTCAATTTCCTTCTCTCGTCTTATTGCTCTATCAAGAGTTTCAAGCACTTATATTAAAAAGGAGTACAGATAATAAGTGGCCTTCCATGGTTCCTGAATTTAATGGGAATATTTCCAGTTTTTTTTCCATTTAAAATGATTCTGGCCATGGGTTTGTTGCATAGAGCTTTAATTATGTTGAAGTGTATTCTCTACAGCTCAATTCCTTCTAGCATTTCTAGCATAAATGCATGTTGGGTTTTGTCAAGGGCTTTTTCTGCATCTATTGAGACAATTGTGTGATTTTTGTCTGTGAGTCCATTTATGGGATTTATTTCATTTATCAGCTTACATATATTGAACCATCTTGCATCTCTGGAATAAAGCAGATTCGATCATGGTGGATGATCTTCTTGATGTGTGTCTGTATGTGGTTTACAAGACTTTTGTTGAGAATTTTTGTGCCTATGTTCAATAAGGATATGGGTCTTTAGTTTTGTTTTTTCATTGTATCCTTACCTGGCTTTGGTATTAGAATGATGCTGGCTTCATAAAGGAATCTGGGGGTTCTCCCTCTCTTTCTATCTTTTTGAACAATTTAAGCAGTATTGGTTATAGATCTTCTTTAAATGCCTGGTAGAGTTCTGTTGTGAATCTATCTGAGCCTAGGATTTTTTAGTTGAGAGGGTTTTGTATTACTGTTTCAATTTCCTTGTTTGTTATGGGTGTGTTGAAGCTGTTGATTTCTTTTTTGTTTAGCTCTAATGCTTCCCATGAATTTAGATAATCCTTCATTTCTTTTAAGTTTTCAAATTTAATAGAATATTGGTTTATAAAGGATTCCCTTAGAATGTTCTGGATTTTTTTGTTGTTGTTGTCTGTGTGATGTTTCCCCTTTCATTTCTGATTTTGTTGATTTGCTGTTTCTTTTGGTTAGCTGAGTGAAGAGTCTGTCTATCATGTTTATCTTTTCCAAAGAACCAGCTCTTAGATTCATTGATCCTTTTCTTTGTTTCTATTTCATTGATCTCTGCTCTGATTTTTGTATCTTCTCATCTGCTGGGTTTGGGTTTCTTTTGTTCTTGCCTTTCCAGCATCTTGAGTTGCAATGTTAAGTCATTTATTTGGGTACCTTCTGATTTTTTAATGTAGACATTTAGAGCTATAAACTTCCCCCTTAGAACTGATTTTAAATTGTCCCAGAGGTTTTATTGTCTTACATTATCTTTTTCATTTAGTTCCAGGAATACTTTTATTTCTTTCTTAATTTCTTCTTTAACCGATTCGTCATTCAGGTTTGTGTTGTTTAATCTCTATGAGTTCATCTAGTTACTAGAGTTTCTTTTGGTGTTGTTTTTAAGCTTCATTGTGCTGTGGTCTGATAGACTGCATGGAATTATTTCATTGTTTTTATTTGTTGAGGTTTGTTTTGTGCCTCAGAATGTGGTCAGTTTTAGAGAAACTTCCAAGGGCTGATGGATTCCTTGGTGTTTGGGTGGAATATTCAGTAGATGTCTGTGAGGTCCATTTGATATATGGTATCATTTAATTATGAAATGTCTCTGTTTATTCTTTGTGCAGCTGACCTGTCTATTGGAGACAGTGGGCTATTGAATCCCACTACTATTACTAAGTTAGGGTTAATCAGTATCTTAAAGTCATGTAGTACTGCTTTTATGAAATTAGGTGCACCAGAGTTTTGTACATATATGTTCATGATTGTAATATCTTCTTGGTCACTTGTTCCTTGGATCACAATGACATGACTCTCCTTATTCCTTCTGATTAATTTTAGTTTGAAGTCTATGTTGTCAGATATTAGAACTGCTTATTTCTTACTAACATTTGCTTGGAATATTTTTTCCATACTATAACCTTAAGGTAGCACCTCCCCTGGATGGTAAGGTGAGTTTCTTGCTGAGAACAAAAAAGATGGGTTTTGTTTGTTAATCCCTTCAACTAGCCTGTGTCTTTTGACTGGAGAGTACAGGCCATTGATAAAGTTATTATTGAAAGATGTGTGTTGGTCACTGTCATTTTAATTTCTGTTTGCATTCCTGGTCTAATTTTTGTTTCCACGAGTATTAGTGTCTTTCTGTCACCCCTGTGTATAGCCGTTCCTTTGCTCAGTCTTTTGTGTTGCTTCGAGTATTCTCTGAAGGGCTGGGTTGGTGAACATGACTTCTTTCAGTCTATTCATGTCACGGAAAATTGTTCTTTCCCCTTCAACTGAAATAAACATTTTTCCTGGGTAAAGTATTCTGGGTTGCCATCTCTGGTCATTTAGAACTGGGAATACTTTGGTCTAGGCTCTTCTGGTTTTTTAGATTGCATTGAAAAGACAGCTGTAGCTCTTTTGGGTTGGCTCTATATGTGACTTATTCTTTTCTTGTAGCTTTCAGTATTCTCCCTTTGTTCTGTACATCTAGTGCTTTTACTAGGATATGACATGGGGGGTTTCTTTTCTGGTCTTGTCTATTTGGTGTTCTATGTGCTTCTTGTACTCTATGGGTATGTCTTTCCTTAATTTTGGAAATCTTTCTTCTATAATTCTGTTGACAATCTAGTCAATACCATTTACCTGAGATTCTTCTCCTTCCTCTATGCCTATGATGCATAAATTTGGTCTTTTCATGGTGTCCCACATTTTCTGAATATTCCATTCCTTTTTTAAAAAAATTGTATTATATACCTGAGCCATCCAATTCTTCAACTTTGTTTTCCAATCTTGACATTGTTTTCCATCTCATTCATTCTATCAGTGAGGTTTTCTCCTGATGTTTCAAGTTGACTTACTGAGTTTTTCACTTCCTTCTTCATTTTGGCCTGAGTTTTCTTCAATATCTCTCTTTTGTGAATTCAGTCTGAAGTTTATCTCTATCCTGTTTTAGTTCTTTGGGTTTTTTGGGGGTGTGTTCATTAAATTTGTTGAATTCTTTTATCATGTTTATGATTATTCTTTTCAATTATGTGTCCTGGGTTATCTCTAGGGGTTTCTCATAGTAGAACTCAGATGAATAATGCTAAGATCCATGAAGAGGAGATGGAAGATGGAGATGCTGATCCCTACTAGTCAGCAGTGGGAAGGACTGCAGATGGTCCCAAAGCAGGGGCATAGGCATGGCACAATTTGTTATTCTTACCCCCATGGAGGCCAGGTTGGGTGCTCTCAGGCCTATTTTTATTTTCTTAATTATTATTATTATTTTTTGGTCTTTTCGAGACAGGGTCTCCCTGTAGCCCCAGCTGTCCTGGAATTCACTCTGTAGACCAGGTTGGACTTGAACTCACAAAGATCCGCCTGCCTCTGTCTCCCAGCCCCGAAAGTTGCCTTTTAAAACTAACCATACGGAGCTGGAGAGATGGCCTAGCAGTTAAGAGCACGGACTGATCTTGCAGAGGACCTGGGTTCGATCCCCAGCACCCACATGGCGGCTGAGAACAGTCTGTAACTCCAGTTCCAGGAGAACTCCAGTCAGGGGAATCCGAGACTCTCTTCTGACCTCTGCGGCATCGCACGACACAGGTGCACAGGCCTGCATGCAGACAGTGCATTCATACACATACAAAAATAAAAATAAATAAATAAATAAAATAAAAAACCCCACTAACCACACATCTACTGGTATCTTTGGTGCCAAGAAAACAGTAAAAGGGAGCGTCTCATATCACCTTCCAAATATGCGAACTGTGTATGAAAGATGGGGATGTTTAAAGAACTCTTTCTTTTAGGAGAAAAAAATTGAACATAAAGAGAGGGGCTGAGATGTGAATGAAAGTATCCTTAGAGACCTCTGAGTTCTAGTGTAATTGGTTAGTGTTTCTTTTCAGGCTTTAGTCCTAGTCTCCCAATTATCCTTCTTGGATGAACTTGAATTTATCTCATCTCCCTTTTTATGTGTTAAAGTTTCTGGCTAGACACAAGCTATCGCTGCTTTGAATCCTTCTAAATCCTAGTGGTAGGAAGAGAGTTTAGCTTTTATGGAACCTGTACTTTTTACGATTTGGGAAACCATCTTGTGGTATTACTAAGACACATTATAGTTGTATATAAATAATCAGCCTCACTCTTAACCTTTGCTTTACAAGTAGGCCTGAACTCTGAGAGTCTGTTCCTTCAGATCTCTCATGAAATTGTGCTCCTGAGCCAGGCATCCCCTGTATACTCACTCTAACAGTCTCTCCAGCATGAATTCAGGAACTACAAGCTTGAATCCAACCTTATTTTATCAGTGAAATTTGCCCTTTTTTCCCTAGGCCTAAACTATCTCAAATACACAATATCAAGCATACTTCTCAATTCTCAGTGCTTCCAATGAAATTATGAATACAAATATACCACTTTCAGTGTGTTGATATGCTAATTCATGCACACCCACATTTATTCACTATCTTGTGTGGAGTGCAAAATGGGTTACAAGGGATCAAGGTCAGGTGCCCAGATCACAAGAGCACATGGCTCGGTAAACTTGTTTGCAATATAAACAGTAGGTTTTTGTTGGAAGATTAAGTAAAATTCATTAGTCCATATTCTGTCCATATGGTATGTCATTACATACATCTTGTATGATGGTTAATCTCAATTGTCAATTTGATGAGGTCTAGAATCACCTGGGAGATAGGCTTGTGCACACATCCATGGGGAATTAGCTAGATTAGATTAACCGAAGTGAGTCCATTCCCGGGCCTGTGATACTAGAGTTTAAGAAAGAGGATGTGAGCTGAGCACTGTGGACACGATGTGACAGCTCCCTCAAGCTCATACTGCCATGATGTCCCTACCCTCATGGGCTGTACCCTGAACTGTGAGCCAAAGCAAGCCTTTTTCCCTTAAGGTGCGCTTGTCAGGGTATTTTACCACAGTAACAGGACAGTAACTAAAACACCTCTGTTAGAACATTTAATCCAACATTATAAATACCAGATTCAATACAAAGTACATATTTATTCAGAATAAAGGACCTCACAACAAATTGCAAAATTTGAAGACAAAACTAGAAAAAGCATATACTTTTGTTGCTGAACCACCTGGCACCATTTTAATATTTTAATTGAGTTTTGTGCATTTCATACAATAAATCTTAATAATATGTAGATTCCCCCTCCCCATCCACACATCCTATAACCTCCTCACAAGATTTCATGCATCTGTCATATATGTTAAGGCCTATCTGGACAAGTTTTATACCTAGATGTCAAGTTCGTCCACTGGAGGCTAGACAGCCTAACTAGTGTCATTCCCGTAAACAAGATCAACTCTTCCTCATCCAGCAGTAATTAGTTGTCGATATTTCCTTGGCTAAAGTTGGGGCCTACTGCCAATTTCCCCAGTTCTATGCTGGGTTTTTGTTGGAGTGAATCAGCATGGATATTGTCCATGCTGTCACCAAGTTCATATGAGTAAGTCTCCTGAAAGCTTGTTTCCTTGTGTTCATGCACCAACCCTGCCTTGTACGATCTTTCTTCCCCCTCTTCCACAATGGTCCCTGAGCCCTGGGTGGATAAAGTTTAAAATAGGAGTCCTATCCAGAGAAAGACACTCTCCAGTCTCTTATCCTCTACACCTTGGCCAGCTGTGGCCTTCTGTGTGCACTGCGCCATGTTGCATGAGGAAGCTTCCCTGGTGATGGTTGAGAGATGCATTAGTATTCTACGTTCTGTTCTGTTCTGTTCTGTTCTGTTCCATGACCCTTAGGTGTAGAGGTGCCACTGTAGATGTGGCACTTAGGGCTGGGCATCTCTCAGACACTTAGGCTCTGTATGTGACCAGGTGTGAAACTCTGTAATAGCTTCCATCTGTTGCAAAAAGAAGCTTCTTTGATGAATGATCTATGCTATACTTGACTGTAAATACAACGATCCATATTTAGCATACAGTAAGAAATTTCTTTTGTCTAGAGATAAGACAGAGACAGGACTTTCTCTAGGATCTATGTCCTCTCCAGCCATCTATATTTGGTTATGGACACCATTTTTTTTCTTTTGGTCTTTTCGAGACAGGGTCTCCCTGTAGCCCCAGCTGTCCTGGAACTCACTCTGTAGACCAGGCTGGCCTTGAACTCACAAAGATCCGCCTGCCTCTGGCTCCCAAGTGCTAGGATTAAAGGCGTGCGTTACCACGCCCAGCTATGTACACCATTTTTTAATGCTTTGTAAGTTTGTTGTTGTTTGTTGGGTTTTGTTGTTGCTTGTTGGTGTCTACTGTTACTATTGTTAATATTGTTGGGTGTTGTTATTGTTGGTGATGGTGGTTATTTCGTGTTGTTTGGGTTCTGTTGTTGCTATAGTTCTTGTTGGGTGTTTGCTTTGGTATTTTATGGGTGTTGTAGTTCAGGTTTTGTTGTTTGTTTCTATTGTTATTGTTGGATGTTGTTATTGTTGTTAGTGGAAGTGGGCTGGTGTTTTTTGAGTTCTGTTGCTATTGGGTGTTGATGCTGTTATTTAATGAGTGTTATTGTTGGTTGAGTTTTGTTATTGTCTGTTGAACTTTATTGTTATTGTTATGGTTGAACGTTGTTGTTGGTGGTGGTGGTGATGTTCCTTTGGTCCCTGGGTGGTGTTTTGGCTCCATTGTTGTTGGATATTAGTAACATTGTTATGTAATGGGTGTTCTTGATTTTTTTTTTAGTGTTTGGTAGGCTCTGTTGTTATCGCTATTCTTATTGTTTGGTGCTCTTGTTCCTTGCATTGTTGTTTGTTGGATTTTACTGTTGTTTCTATCATATTTTTAGGCTTTGTTATTATTGTCATTGGGTTTTGTTGGGGGTGATAGTGCTGATACCGTGCTAGGTAGGGCCTGAACCCAGGATATTACACATGTTAGTCAAGTGTATAACACCACTAAGCTCTACCCTTCTCCCACTTTTTAATGTTTTTTTAACCAGCAATTTCTGAGCCATGTAATATTTGATTGCCTTTTGATGCGATGAAAATTTTTATACCATTTTTGATAGCAAACATGGTTGAACAAACTTGTTTTGAATTATGGAGAGTTTAGAAATGTTTATTTGAACCATCGAAACTTGTTCATAGTAATGTTATGGTTATTGAGTTATTTTCCTTTGATAACTGTAATATTTGGGGACATTTCTTGTGCAAGAACTAATCTCAAATACTCTGACTTGATTACACTGTGTAATAGGGAAATGAAAAAATATTTTCCTGCTTTCCTGCACCATTCAACACACTCTGACACCAGGCATGGGAGGAAAGAATTTCCCCAAACACCAACTAAGCAACACTCCAAGGGACCCACCAGCTGTCAGTCGTGTAATTCAATCAACTCTGGCACAAGTGCCCTGACATAGCATCTGATCCCATAAGTCCAATACTTGATTCTACAAGATTGTGTTCATGTTAGATAAAGCCTCAAGCACCAGGTTGTGGCCTCTGTTTCTGTCCCATTGGCTTTAAATCAGAGTCCATCAATTAATTTGCTAAGGTGGCTCGCAATTCAAAGAACATTACATACATGTGTCTATTTGTTATAAAAGATATTACAATGAATAGAAATGACCACACAGATAGAACAGATTCATTGGGCAAGATGTGTGGGGGAAGGGACGGGACTTCAATGCTCTCTCTGGATTGGCTGGTCTCCAGGTGTCCCCTATATTTCAACTGTCAGGAAGCTCCTCAAAGTTTTTCCTTGGAGTTTGGTTTTCTATGTAGCCCAGATTATCCTCTATATTTGTTATATTTCTTCTTTCTGTGATCAAATATCTGACAAGAAGCAACTTCAGGGAGGCAGGGTTTATTACGGCTATAGTCCCTCATGGTAGGGAGGCCTGGCGGCAGCAGGGAAAACAGCAGGCCACGTTGCATCTGCAGTCAGAAACCAGAGAGCAGACAGGAAGTGAGGCAGAGCTATCAAACCTCAGAGACAGTGAGGCCAGCCTAAGCTATGTGAGGCTCTGTCTCTCTATACACATTCAAATATATATACACAAATATAAATGCACAGATATTGATACACACATATATTATGAGAGACAAATACATATGCATATAATATATATAATTTAGAGAAGAATATAGATATGCACATAAAATGTATATAGATACACACATATAACAGAGATACACTTACATACAGGTAGATACACACATATATAATATATAGATACATATATTAGATACACATAAATATATAGATAAATATACCTATATAATATATAGATATTGTATTAGTCAAGGTTCTCTAAAGAAACAGAATCAATAGAATGAATCTCTCTCTCATATATATACATATATATTTATTTATTTATATAAAGATTTATTTGTTGGATTTGCTCATGGGATAGAGTCTGAGTAGTCCAAGGCTGAGAATCCAGGCAGTTGCTCAGTCCAGGAGGCTGGACATCTCAGTAGACCGGTGCTGAAGGGCTGATGGATTCTGTGAGATCCTCCCATCTTCAGGCTATGCTGGGATCTGACATGTTGATCACAGCAGCAAGATGAACTCACCAATGAGAGAAGGCAAGCAGCAAAAAATGGACCAGCTCCCTTCTGCCATGGCCTTTTATATGGGCCGCTGTCACAAGGTAACGCCCACATTTAGGGTGGGTCATCTGGCTTGGGATAATCCAATCTGAAAATCTCTTGTTCATATTTGTTCATCCCAAGTCCAGTCAATTTGACACCCAAGATTAACAGGATTAACCATCACAGATAGATACATATATAATACATAGGTAGATATACATATATAATACACACATACATATATAATGAATTAATGCCTTTTCTCTCATTGCTGGAGCCTCCATGGGAGCTGACAGTACAGATGCATTGGGGACCCTGCAGGGCTGCATCCTCCATTCATAGCCTGGCCTGTGGGCTCATAGCAGAATCATCAGAACTGAGCACAGGGCACACAGGGCAGACCTGCCACCTGGCTCACTCCAGACTCTGTCTCAATTAGACCAAACTGCCGTTGCCTTATTGTGCCAGCTCCTTCTCCTCTCTTGTTGGCAAACTCCTTGTGATGTTGATGCATAAAAGCTTATTATAGCCAACTAGAATCTTTTGGTTTTTCACACTTTGCTGAAGTAGTTGGAACTGAGCAGTTGAAGGTGGGAATATACAGCTCTACACTGATTCCAATAAAATTCCCTAATTTATGGGAGAACGTGTATGTGGATCTCCATATGTATGAATAGATCTCTCTCTGTGTGTGTGTACATGTGTGTGCATGTGTGTGCATGTAGAGGGCAGAGGGCAGTGTCAAACGCTTTCACTCACTGTTTTATATATTTCTAAGATTTTCCTTTATTTTTTAAATTATGTGTATGGGTGTGGGAGGTGTCTTTGTGCTCCTGAGGGCTGTGCCCTTGGAGGGCAGATGAGAGTGTCAGATCTCCTGGAGTTGGAGTTACAGGATCTGTGAGCTGCCTGATGTGGGTGCTGGGAACTAAACTCTGGTCCTCTACAGGAACAGCAAGCACTCTTGAATGCTGAGCCATCTCTTCAATGCTTCTATCTTATTTTTTGAGACAAGGTCTCTCACTGAAGCTCACCAATTCAGCTAGGCTGACTGACAAATGAGCTTCAGGAATCCTCATGTCTTCACAAGCCCTAGTGTTGGGATTCTAAGCACATGTGGCCATGCTGAGATTTTTATATGGGAGCTGGGGTTCGGGTCCTCATGCTTGTATGGAAGGCTCTTTACCAAATGAGCTGACTCCCAGACCAGAAATTCCATATTTTTAGGTTTAACCCACCATTCTGGCCTCATGAGATAGAACTCACTGTCCACTGTGTTATTCAGTCAAAGGCTGTGGCTACTTGTTTTCTAACACCCAAGCCACTGATTCTAAAACATCAAATTGGACTTTGTCCTAAGTTGTAAGTCAGTTGTTCTTCCTCCGGAATTCTTGCTGTACCCCAATATCAATCCATTCATCAATATCATCATTCTCTCTCTCTCTCTCTCTCTCTCTAAATCTCTCTCTCTCTCTCTCTCTCTCTCTGTGTGTGTGTGTTTGTGTGTGTGTGTGTGTGTGTGTGTGTGTGCCTGCATGTATAGGTCAGAGGACAATTTGCAAGAATAAGAAATTCTTTCCTTCCACCATGTATAACCGTACAACCTCAGGGATCAAACTCAGGTCCTAAGGCTTGGTGCCAGGTGCCTTTACACACTAAGCCATTTCCCTAGTCCATGAAGTGTTAGCAGTCCACGCTCAATCTAATGGTGTCAGCATTTTTGTGTATGTGCCACTACTGGGGATTGAACCTGGGACATTGTGCATGCTGGCCAAGTGATCTAATGCTGAGCTACATCTCCCAGTCGTCTTTCTTTTTAAAAGAAAATATTTGGGTGTGTGTGCAGGGTGTGTGTACACACGCACTTGTGTGCAAAAATATCATATCTTGTGTGTAGCGGTCAGAGTACAACTTGCAAGAGTTTGTTGGTTCTCTCCTTCCACCATGGGATTTCAGAGATTGAAATCAGGTCATCAGTCTTGGCTACAGACCTTTTATAGGCTAAGCCATCTCACTGGTCTGAGTCTATTTTTCTTAATTCATCTATTTGTTCTTTTTCCTGATAGCTTTCTGTTCTTTGTCGACAGTCTCAAGACTGGCTTCAAAGCTTCTTACCTTCTCAACTCACTGAAAGCCATCTCCATAGAACAAGATTTCTTTCTTTTCACAAGACTACATCTTCTAGAATTTTCCAAGGTCCTTTCTTCTGGAATGTATTTGATTTCTTTGTTTCATTTCTTGAGACAGGGTCTCCATATAGCCCCAGCTGGACTGGGACTTGCTATGTAGACCAGGCTGTTTTCAATCTCACAGAGATCCACCTGTCTCTGCCTCTCTAGTGCTGAAATTAAAGGTGTGCTGTGCATGATCACGCCCAGACCCTGATCATGCCCAGGCCAGAATGTATTTACATGCAACTATCAATGTTATAGTAATGACTTACATTCAGTAAAGGGCCACAAAGTTTACAAAACGTTCTTGTACAGTTTTATTTTATAAATAAACTCTATTGGAAATTAAAACCACAAAAATTCTCTTTCGTGGAAAAGAATTGTGAATTCTAACCCTTGATCCCCTCATTCGGTCCCAATACATTTGACTCAGAAAATGAAGCCATGTTTGGGAATTCTAAGTCCAGGTAATATGGTCCTAGGAGGTCCCTTCATCTTCACTGGAATAAGGAGATGATTCTTAAGTTGCTGATGCTGAAATAGGGTGGGTGGCCCTGTAATGGCCCAGTGTGTGGTTAGCATTGATTGTCCACTTGACACAACTAAGGCTGGGCATGCATGGTGTTGCATGCCTTTAATCTCAACATTTGGGAAGCAGAGGGATCTTTGTGAGATCCAGGCCAGCCTGGTCTACATAACGAGTTCCAGGATAGCTGATGCTACAGGGGGACCCTGTCTCAAAACAAAACAAAACAAAAAACCCTGACACAACCTAGAATCACTTAGGAAAAGAGCCTTAATGAAGAATTATCTAGATCAGGTTGGCCTCTGGGCATATCTGTGGGGATTTTTCTGGATTGTAAATTAATGTGGGAAGACCCAGCCACTGTGGGTGGCATCAGTACCTAGGCAAGGCATCTTGAACTGCATAAGAGAGGAGGAGGAATGCTGCTGACCACAAGGAAGCAAGTGAGCATGCACGCATGCATTCTCTCTGTTCTTGATCATAGACCCGATGTGACCAGCAGCTTTGAGTTCCTGCCTTGTCTTTCACTCAATGATGGACTGTAAATTGGAATTGTGAATTAAAATCAATCTTTTCTCCCCTAAGTTGATTTTTTTCAGGGTATGTTATCACAGAATCAAAAATGAAACTATGATGCTCAATGTGTGCACACTGTGCTTTCCCAGAGACCCGCCCGTTGCCTGCCTCCAAATGATCGCATCAGGTTGAAGACAAGATAATGTGTCAGCTCTAGACCAGGAAATGGAATTGAGTAGGTGTGTAGCTCTCCTGATGAGAATGAATATATTCTAAAGAGACACTTGCACCCCTCTCTTTGACTACCAGACTACTGAAATAATGGTCCTCCTGGAATTGGAATTTCCCCAGGAATCCTCTTCTTAGAGAAGAAGGCTGAACCCTGGTGCTAGCCAGAGCCAGGGACCTGTCTCCAGGGAAGAGATTTGACACAGTTCTGACAACTCATCAAATCATCTTGCAGGAAAGACCACAAGTCCTTATATTTGTATGTTGGTTTGTTTCTTGTGACATGTGGCCCAGGCTGGACTAGAACTAACTACATAACTGAGGCTGGCCTTGAATTCCTGAGCCTGCTTCTTTCATCTCCTCCTAAGAGCTGGGGTTCCAGGGAACACCACTACCCCCAGATCCTGAAGGCAGACATGCACGAAATGTTTACACTCACCTTGGCAGAACAAAAGTGGCCCATGCCCAGCTACACTAATCCCTTGCAGAATATTTTCTCTCAGGAAAGCAATTAGAATTTAATGAAATTTTTAGCAATTATAAATTCACAAGTTGATAATAAACATTCAAAAACATTAAAACATATATTCAGAATCAAATCTCCCAGGATTTGTAGTGATTTTTAGAAATACATTTGTGAATCACATTATCAAATCTAAGAAAATTGGAAGAGAGATATGTAATCCAAAAGAAAATGAACTCTGGGTGTGTGTAGATGACTCCTGTCAGCATCTTCTGCATGGAGAATGCTCCTCTTATCAATCATTCTGTCAACTCATCAAAGAAGACCCTGCAATCGTCTAAGTGCTTGTCATAATTCCCTGATTTGTACTCAGTAGGGTTGGCCACCCTCCTTGATATTTGAATTAAGAGCTGTTTGTTCAGGGATGGAGAGATGGCTCAGTGGTTTATATTCTTCGGTGTGGGTCCATCTTTCGGCCCTTCAAGAGTCCCACCCCTGACACTATCTCTCCTCCTCCTAGTACCAATCAATTGCCAAAGTTCCTTTGGTTGGACTGGGATTTCCTATCCCATGTCTATTGAGGGATTTTGTCTAGTTTGAGCTTGCACAGGACTTGCGTATACAGTCACCATTGCTGTGAGTTCATATGAGTAACTGGAAGACTTGGTTTCCTTGTGGTCATTCACCACCTTTGGTCCTTGCAACCTTTCCACCTCCTCTTCCACAAGGATCCCTGAGGCAGGGGTTTGAAATAGATTTCCTACTCAGGGATAAGCACTCTGCAGCCTCTTGTTCTGTGCACACTGGACAATTGAGGGTTTCTATGTTAATCACCATCTGCTGCATATGGAATCTTCTCTAGTGAGAACTGAGAGGTGCATTCATCCTGTGTGTAGAGGTTGCATTGAAGGTGTGTTACTTAAGGTTAAGTCTTTCACAGACACTTATCTGCATTTGGCCGGTTATTGAACTCTGTACTAGTCTCCACCTGTTGCAAAAAAGAAGCTTCTTTGCTCCTCATCAAAGGTACATTTTTTGTAAAGAATGAGGATGCATGTTTAAAATAAAGGAAGAAATTATATTGGTCTAGGGATGGGGCAAATGTAAGTTTTTCTCTAGGATCTAAGTGTAGACCTCTCCAGCTATTTGGCTATGTTTAGAGTACTGCACGAGTTCCCTCCCAATGAACAGGCCTTAATTCCAATTAGACAGTTTTTGATCACTCCCAAGATAAAAGTACCACTACTGCACCCGTAGCAATAGTTGGCAGAGCCAATCATTTTTTTTTCCATAGGCTTTATAGCTACCTAGGAGCACTGATTGGTTTTCTCCCTTGGAAGCTTGTATAATATCCTCTGATTCCATGGGAGCTAATCTTCAGGCAGGTCAGGTCAGTTCTAGCTCGATTGCCCCAAGCTCTGTGTTTGAAATGCGGCCTGTCTTTAGCAATAGATCTTACCTTCAAGTTCTGGGAGGCCATCAAGGGCTGTTGCAATAGCCTGTGTTATTTTGAGGAGCATTTTGGACTACCCTGACCCACTAACTCAAAGGGATAAAAAGGGAGGCTTATCCTGCCTGGCACTGTGTCTTTTGGTCCACCCTTCCACTGTACGCATGCCCTCTTGTGTGTATTGTACATGTATTCTTCAGTGGGATTTGAACTAATACCTTTCCCTCTTGTTCTTCATACCATCTAAGCGTCTTTATCTCCCCTCTGTTTCTCCCTATATAAGCTTCCCTATTCTCTCCCCCAGTTATCCCCCCACCCTTTCCCCAGTCCCCCCTTAATGACACCTGTCTCCTACTATCCTCCACTTTCAAGCTTCTTCTTCCCCTTTACCCCCATGATTCCTTCTCGTTCTCCTGGTTCCTGTAGTTAATTAAGGATATATGCTAATATCTAGGGATTTGGAGCTAAGATCTACAAATGAAAGTGCTCAGATATTATTTGCTTTTCTTAGTCTGTGCTACTTCACTTACTATAACAGCTTTAATGATTTCGCTTTGCTTCACCACTAAGTAAAAACTCCATTGTAGAAATGCACTACAGTTTCATTATCCATTCATCAGTTGAGGGATATTTAGGTTGTTTCCATTTCTTAGCTATTGTGGAAAGAGCAGCAACAAACATGACTGTGCAAGTATCTTTGTAGCAGGAGGAGTCCATTGGGTATACACCAAGGAATGGTATGACCAGATCATAGGGTAGGTATGTTTTTAGCTTTTTTTAAATTTTTATTTATTTATTTTTAAATTTTTCTTTTATTTTTTTATTTCTGTATGTGTATGAATGTACTGTCTGCATGCAAGTCTGTGCACCCGTGTCGTGCAATGCCGTGGAGGTCAGAAGATGGTGTCAGATTCCCCTGGAACTGGAGTTCTCCTGGAATTGGAGTTTCAGACGGTTCTCGGCCGCCATGTGGGTGCTGGGGATCAAACCCTGGTCCTCTGCAAGAGCAGTCGGCGCTCTTAGCCACTAGGCCATCTCTCCAGCCCATGTTTTTAGCTTTTTAAGAGTTGTCCATACTGATTTCCACAGTGATTGCACCAGTTTTCAGTCCCACCAACAGTGGATGAGGGTTCCCCTTTCCTTACATCCTCACTAGCATTTGGGGTCATGTTTTTCTCTTGATATTAGCCCTTATGATTGGTGTAAGATGAAAGCTTAAAGTGGTTTTAATTTGGCATTTCCCTAATTGTTAAGGATATTGGACACTTTTGAGGGTGTTTCCTAGTGATTGTTATTTCTTCTTTTAAAAGCTCTCTGTTCAAATCCATAGCCTATTTTTTAATTGGGTCATTTGTTTTCTTGCTTCTTGGTTTTTTGAGTTCTTTGTATATTCTGAATATCAATCCTTTATCAGATGAATAGTTGGTGAAGATTTTTCTCACACTCTATAGGCTTCCTATTCACTGGATTTGCTTTTTCCTTTGCTATACAGAAGCCTTTTAGTTTAATGAGATCCCATTTGCCGACTGTTGACCTTAATTCCGGAGTAACTGATGTCTAATTTAGAAAGTCCTTTCTTGCACCTATATTTTGTAGGATACTGACTATGTATTCATCTAACAGTTTCAGCATTTCAGGCTTCACATTGAGGTCTTTGATCCATTTGGAATTGACTTTTGTGCAAGGGGGTAGGTATGCATCTAATTTTATTCTTCTATGGGTAAAGATCCAGTTTTCACAGCACCATTTGCTGAAGATGTTCTTTTACCTACACTGTGTGTTCTTGACACCTTTGTCAAATATCAAGTGGCTGTAGTTATGTGTACTCATATTTGAGTCTTCTGTTTTGTTCCATTAATTTAAAAGTCTGTTTTTGTGCCAATACTATGCTGGTTTTATGATTATATCTCTGTAATATGTATTGAGTTCTGGTTGTAATCCCCAGGTATTGCTCTTTGTGCTCAGGATTACTTTGGCTCTCTCCGGTCTTTTGTGTTTCCATATGAATTTTAGGATGGATTTTTCTATTTCTGTGAGGAATGTCACAGGGGTTTTTATTGGGATTACACTGAATCTGTAAATTGCTTTTGGTAGGATGGTCATTTTCACTACACTGAAATCCATGAGCACTGAAGGTCTTTCCATCTCCTATGTCTTCTTCAATTTCTTTCTTCAAAGATTTAAATATTTCATTGAGTAGGTCTTTAATGCCTCATATTAGATTTATCCTTGGATATGTTTTGAAGCTATTGTGAATGGAAGTGTTCCCTGGGCTCTTTCTCTGATTGTTTATTTTTATATAAAAAGGCTACTGATAATGGTAGATTGATGTTGTAACCTGCCACTCTGCTGAAAGTGGTGATTCTTTCTAGAATGTTTTTGGTGGAATGTGGGGGAATCTCTTATGTGTAATATAATATCATTTGCAAATAAGGATAATTAGACCTCTTCCTATGTTTATGTGTGTATCTATGTGAGTGTATGTCACATGTGTATGGGTTCCAGTGCAGGCCAAAAGAGGTGTCGGTTCTCAAGAGTTTGAGTTACAGGTGGTTGTGAGTCATTCAAAGTATTGGAACCAAATTTGGTTCTGGTGAAGAGGAGCAGGTGCACTTAATCATTGAGCCGTATCTCCAGCCCTTTGGTTTTGTTTTTCTAATGAAAATATTTTATTGATCCTGTAAACAAGATGAACACATACCTGGAAACCATTAGCTTCTGATAGTAACTAATTTGGATTTCTATCTGCTTTGCTACACTCATTAATGGCAGTTGAATAACTAATTAAAATACAGACTTCTCATGTTCTCCTGGAAGATTCCTACCTTTGGACAAGGAAAGGAAAAAAATGACAAGGATTTCTTAAACATCAAAATAGGTGTTGAAGGCTAAGGAGAGATTGTCCAGACAGTAAAGTATTTGCCACACAAGTTTGAGTACTGATCTGAGTTCAAACCCAGAACCCACATAAAGAAGCTGGGCATGTTGGCACATGGTTGGAACCCAACACTGGGTAGAAACGAAAACAGAAGGATCCCTGAAGCTCAGCAGACACCCAGCCTAGCCAAACCAGCAAGTCGCAGCCCTGTCTCAAAAAATAAGGTGTGTGAGCTGGGCATGGTGGCATATGCCTTTAATCCCAGCTCTCAGGAGGTGGAGGCAGGTGGATCTCTGTAAGATGGAGGCCAGCCTCGTCTACATAATGAGTGTCAGCCTAACTGAGGCTACAGGGAGACCCTGCCTCAAAAACAAACAACAAAAAACCAAGGTGGGTGACACCAGAGGAATGACCTCTGGCTTACACACACACACACACACACACACACACACACACACACAAATCAGGTACCATCTGGTCTAGAAGGCTTAAAATAAACATTGGTTCATTCTTGGTTTAAATGGTTGTGTTAAGAGACATTATTCACAATATTGCTGTGTAACTTCCCATAATTACATAGTCTTTCTCATTCAAGAACTCTGACCTAGTTCTTCAGTTTGCTTAATAGAAGACAGAAGCTTCCCAGTAATATTAATTGATCCAGTGAAAGCTATACATTGAAAACATTTAAAAGCATGTGCACGTGCAAAATCCAAAGACCCACGTTTCCCATTCATTCAACTACATAAATCATCTACTGTGCTTCTGTAATCTTTTCAAAGAGCCAGGATAGTCAATTTCCAATTATCCATGTCAGTAGGGAACAGGCATACACTGAATAATGAAACCTACAAATAATCCATATGCTTAATTTTAGTAGTTGCTTCCAGCCAGTGTGAAAATTTCCCACTGTGTGTATGATCATGAACCTGCGGCAAGGAGGAAGGAAATCCAGGGTTGGGACTAACTACAAATTTCTTATTAGTCTTTGAAGGAGGAAGCCTCCCTTTGATTCACAGGAGGCTTAGTGTGGACAGAGGACAGAGTGGAATTTTACGTCAATATCCCAATCATACCAACACACAGTGGTATGTGAGCCTTGGATAATCAGCCAATCATGTCAGTTACTCCAAGTTCTGAGACCCTGCCACAAAGGTTCAGAGGAAAAATGATATAAGGATCACATCACACAGCACCAAATCCTCTTCATTCAGGGACAAAATACTGATCAATACATACCATGATGTGTATGAGTTATATACACAGATACATGTATATAGGTAGACATAGAGAATTATACATATATTCAAAATAATTTCTCTGCGTCTTTGAAATATTGGATACATTAAAAAGAAGGTGTCTTGTTTAGCCTTAACTGTAACCTAGAATTGCCTAAAGTCTGTGGGATTTTCTCTATCAGATTGTCCTGTAGGCATGTCTATGAGGGACTATCTTGATTGATTATTGATAATTGATACAGGAGGGCCCAGCTCACTGTGGGCAGCACCATTCCCTAGGCGGGTGGTCCTGGGCTGTGTAAGAAAGCTAGCTGAGCATAAGCCTGTGAGGAGCCAGCAAGCAGCGTCCTCCATGGTCTCTGCTTCAGGTTCCTGCTTGAATTCCTGTCCTGACTTCTCTCAGTGATGGGCTGTGACCTGGAAGTACAAGCTAGATAAATGCTCTCATTTCCAAGATGCTTTAGTCAGAGTGTCTTATTACAGCTACAGAGAGGAAACTGGAACACAAATAGTTCTAGTTTGAGCACAATTCCAGAATTATGACAACAAAGTGAACAAATAGGTTTAGTCAGCTCAGGTGACTTCCTTTCTTTTTTACTTTGTGTTTGTTTTTCTGTTTTGTTGACATGAGGTCTCACTCTGTAGCCCAGACTCACAATCCTTTTACCTCAGCCCTCTAAATGCTGGGATTACAGGTACAAGCTGCCATGCCCAGCTTTCCTGTCATCTCAACACTTGAAGGCAGAACTAGGAAGATCCCTACAAGTTCATGTCCAGCCCAGTCTACATAGGGAGTTCCAGGATAGCTAGGACTGTATAACAAGAGTCACTGCCAAAAAACACCGGAAGGATGTGTACTCACCACTAAGCTGAAACTTGGAGAGTTTTACTCTCCCAAGCCCATCTTGCCACTGGGAACATTTTCTCTTTGGCTGTTTTAAAGGAACCAAATAAATCCTTCCTCCTTTAAGTTGTTTCCGTCAGGCACTCAGTCACACACACACACACACACACACACACACACACACACACACACACACACAAGCTCAGTCCTCAGCAAGCCAAGACATGCATCAAACCCCAGTTCTGCTGGCCCGTGGTCTTAGGATGAAGTCCTTTCCTTGTTACTTAGACTCTCCATCCCAGGCCCCATTTGGGGCTCCCCTTCATCAATTCTCCAAGGATGCTAACCTGATCTTGTTGTGAATTTATGAAGACATTCCAAAGTGCAGCCTTCTCTTCCTTTCCCTTTCAGTGGACCTTTCTACAGTGCCAACTGACAAGCCCACCCCTTGGCTTCAGTCTCACCCCCCCCCCACCAAGTGCTTGGCTTGAGCCTACTCATAGGCTCTAGTGCTGTTCAACATGAGCTGGATGACTGCATTATATGCTGTCGTTTGAATGTGAAATGCCTCCCCACAGGCTTACATACTGGATGTGAAATGTCCCCCACAGGCTTACATACTGAATGTTCGCTCCACAGCTGGAGGAGGTTGTGAAAACTTCAGGTGGCTGAGGGGATAACTTTATCAGTAAAGAGCTTGCCACACAAGCATCAGGACCTGGATTTGACCCCCAGAACCCACTTAAAGAAGGTAAGGCTTGAGGGTGCACAATTGTAATCCCAAAGCTGGAGAAGTAGTGACTGGAGGATCCTTGGGGTTCGCTGACCAGTCAGTTAGCCTAGCTGAATCCATGAGCTCCAGGTCCCAGTGCAAAACTCTGTCTCAAAAGCTCTTAAGGAATGACCCAGAAGTTGCCCTCTGGCTTCCACAACCATGAGCATATGCCCCTAAAGATACATATGCACGCACATATACACAAACTTCAGCATGGGATTGGGTGGCCGTGTGCAAATGTATTTATTTATTTATTTTTTTTTTTTTTTTTTTTTTTTTTATAGAGAGAGAGAGAGGAGAGAGGAGAGAGGAGAGATCCCTGCAAATCACCAGGAAAACCATACAAGACTAAGTTCGCACAACAAGTTCTTAATGAATCCTTAATGTTCTGTTTTTAGTGTGAAAGTTTTTGTTTTTTTTTTTTGTTTTTTTGGGTCTTTTTGTGACAGGGTCTCAAAGGCCTGTGCCCCACGCTGTCCTGGAAACTAGCTCTGTAGACCAGGCTGGCCTTGGAACTCACAACAGATTTCACCTGCCTGCTGCTCCCAAGTGGCTAGGATAAAGGCAGCACCACCATTGCCCAGCCTAATGGTGAAAAGTTTTAAAAATTCTTAACACCTAGAAGCTTTCCTAGGTCAACACAAATCACTTTGGGGGACCCTTTTGGGTATAGAGGCAGGATTTTTGATGATTCTGAAAACTGGAGATATGTGTTCCGCTCTGGGGACTGTGATATTGAGAGGAATTTAGAAACAAAATTAAAAGAAAAAGAAGGAATAAGCAAGAAAGAAAAAGGCCGAGTGGGGTCTTAATTAGGTCTGAATCCCTGGAGGGCACTGACCTGCACCTGTCCACGTTCTCCTGGTGTCCTGAGTCCTTCCCCTCACACACAAAGCTCCATCAGGAATGTTCTGGACCACACTTCCCCACAATAAACAAAGGCTTAGGCATTGTAAGGGCACCAAAGACTCTGGGCCAATACTGCTTTCTGATTGGTGAAGGCCTTTGCCTCATAGGTTGTCAAATCTAGCTGACTATCATCATTTGGAAGACAAAGAACTCAGTGTGAACGTCATTCCACTCTACTCTTTGCTTTCTGTCCTCACATCTTTGTGTATGTGGTGATTACTAGTGATTAAATCAGTATCTCATACACGCTAGGTAAGCACGCTACCACTGAGTACACATCGGCATCCCCTCATGGGAGATTCTGGCAAGACTTCTTACCCACTTAGACCCACACCCAGCCCCTCACTGGGAGATTTAGACAAGTCCTCACTGAACCACACACCCCTAACCCCTCGCTGGGGGATTCTAGGCAAGGGATCTTTACCACTGAGCCCTTACCCCAGCCCTTCCTGGGGGATTCTTAGAGAGCGGACAGGAAACAGTGTTGGGCTATCTGTAAAACATCAAGGTTCATCCTCACGGTGACCCAATTCCTCCAGCAAGGTTCCACTTCCAGGTTCCATAACTTCCCCAAACAGCTCCACCAATGGGGATCAAGTGTTCAACAAACAACAACCAAGAAGTGTGAGAGTTCACGTCAACCCACAAGGGACAGGAGAACCTGAGGAGGAGGGTCTGTTTGTTCCGCACGATTGTGACGCGATGGCTACCATCTAGGCGGTGGGTGTTTGTTTCCTCAGGGCATTGACGGAACTAAAAATCTCAGACAGTAGAGAGCAACGAGCAAACAAATTTCATTGAAAGACAAAGAATTACAACTACACACATAAGAATCACACATCCATATGACACTCATACAGCTAATCTCCCCATAAGTAGTAGGGAAATTTGGAAGTGAATGACTCCAATCCCCCAGTAGGAACTGGTTTTAAGGTCTTAGTGGTTTCCCCTCTCTAAGTTTGGTTGTTTAAATTAACACGGAAGAAACCGGCTGGATAGGTTTATGCTTCAAATGAGAAGGTAACGTCGCATGAGTCTTTCGAACTGGTTGGACTAGTTGCTACGAAAGAGAACCCTGCTGGCTAGGGTGGCGAGACCCCAGGGCTTTTGTCTCAGACCAAGAAGATGACAGTGTCATCTTTACAACTCCTCAGTGACCCTGTTTGTTTCTTAGGTATTTATTTCTTACAGGCCAGAGGGACACAATGGGGAGGGAAGGGACAGTAGTCCTCCTTTAGAGGCACTGGACATGCTGGACAGCACCTGGATGATGTTTTGGGTCTTTAGTCTTGGAAAATTCACTGAGAATTCAATGCAGACATGGTAGTTAGCTATAGAAATCAGGGGTGACTTTGATGACAATTGTCCCTCATTAGTGAGCACAAGCAATCCACATGTTGCCATAGGTCAGTAGCCCGTGGACTCTGTGCAGTGGAGAATTAGCCCCTTTGGAAAAGCAAGCTCCTGTGAGCAACACAGCACAGCCTCCACAAGTTACCCGAGGCCTCATCTCTCCTCCCCCGAGCAGATGCCTATCCTGCCTGAGTCCCAAGGCGTTCTATAACACAGATGTCTTGGGTGTAGATGTCTGGGGGTGTACTGTGGATCCCCCCTCCAGAAGAAAGGAGCAAATTATTCCACACGCCTCAGTTCTTCCACTCCCACCAGAGGTTTATAACATTTCCTCCCAGGCAGAAACATTGCTGTCAGCTGACTCACCTGGCAATTCCCTCTCCTGAGGCTGTGTTAGAACTTTATCCAGAGCTCTAATAACCTTTTCTAACACTGAGAAATCTGAGAAGGTATTGGAGGCAATAGAGCCACCCATCACAGGGCAGATGGGGGTGAACCTGACCCAATTCCAGGCACTATGTCCCATGGGTGTACTCATTACTAGTTTGGTTTTTTCTGTTGCTTGATAAACACCATGACCAAAAGCAACGTGTGGAGAGGAAGGGGCTTAGCTGGCTACAGGTCTAGTCCATCACTGGAAAACCATCAAGGCAGGAAGCTCAAGGCAGGACCTGAAAACAGGACCTGGAGCGTGCTGACTGGCTCGCTCCCCTGGCTTGCTCAGCTACTACCTTTCTTAGACAGCCCAGGAACCACCGTCGTCTGGGACAGCACCAACACTGCATGGCGGGGGTCTCCAAGCACCAATCAACAATTAAGAAAATGCTCCCGGGCCTGGTGGCGCATGCCTTTAACCCTAGCACTTGGGAGGCAGAGGCAGGTGGATTTGGGTGTGAGTTCAAGTCCAGCTGGTCTACACTTGAGTCCAGGAACCAGCTAAAAGACCTGTCTCGAAAGACCAAAAAGAAAAAAGAAAGGAAAAGAAAAAGAAAATGCCTCACAGACCCGGCCACAGGCCAACTTATGAGGAAATTTCTCAGCTGAAGTTCCCTTTCCTAAATATGTGGGGTTGACAATCAAGATTTGTCACCGTAGCATCTATCAGTTCCACTATTAATTCAAGTATATGTCATCTCCCATGAACCCATCAGACAAGAGCACACAATAGCAATACACTAGGTGGCAGCCAGTGTGTGTTTGTGAATAGTCAGGCAACAACCTGTGTTAATGTGTGTGTGGGTATGTGTACGGGTGTGCAGTGCCTAGGGTTTCAAAAGGATGTTGGGTCCCCTGAAGTTGGAGTTACAGGTGGTTTTTATTATGTGTCTGGGAACGAACTCTAGATCCTCTGCAAGAGCACTCCAGTTTCTCTTAACTGAAATGAGCCATTTTTCAGCCCAAGTTATTTTTTGTTTTTTAGAGCAGATTCTCCCCTGTAGCCCCAGCTTGGCTGGAACTTGCTATGTAGACCAGGCTGGCCTGAACTCACAAGATGAATCCACCTTCCTCTGCCTCCGCGAGTGCTGGGATTAAAGGTGTGGACCACCATGCCCGGCTTAGCCCAAATTACTTTTTTAATCATTACAATGACCAAATCCGTTACAGAAACAACTTAAGAGTAAGGATTTATTTGGCTCCTGGTTTCCAAGAGCTCAGTCCATAGTTGCTTGGTTTTGTGCTTGGGCAGAACATCACAGGGCCGGGGAGGACCTGACAGAAGAGTTCCTCATCTCATTGTGGACAGGAAGTAGTGAAAGGGAGGACAGAATGAGACCAGGGCAAGATCGAGCATCAAGGACACACCCCAGTGAACTACTGCCTCAGCTACTGTCCCTTAAATCACATTTGCATGCCGGGCGTGGTGCGCACGCCTTTAATCCTGGCCACTCGGAAGGCAGAGGCAGGAGGATCGTTGTGAGGTCAAAGCCAGCCTGGTCTACAGAGTGAGTTTTCAGGACAGCTGGGACTACCAGGGAGGCCCTGTCTCAAAAAAAAAAAAAAANTTTTTTTTTTTGAGACAGGGTCTCCCTGTAGTCCCAGCTGTCCTGGAACTCACTCTGTAGACCAGGCTGGCTTTGAACTCACAAAGATCCTCCTGCCTCTGCCTCCCGAGTGCCAGGATTAAAGGCGTGCGCCACCACGCCCGGCATGCAAATGTATTTAAAGGGACAGTAGCTGAAGGCAGTAGTTCACTGGGGTGTGTCCTTGATGCTCGATCTTGCCCTGGTCTCATTCTGTCCTCCCTTTCACTACTTCCTGTCCACAATGAGATGAAGAAGCTCTTCTGTCAGGTCTCCCGGCCACTGTGATGTTCTGCCCAAGCACAAAACCAAGCAACTATGGACTGAGCTCTTGGAAACCAGGAGCCAAATAAATCCTTACTCCTTTAAGTTGTTTCTGTCACGCATTTGGTCATTGTAATGATTAAAAAGTAATTTGGGCTAAGCCGGGCATGGTGGTCCACACCTTTAATCCCAGCACTCGGGAGGCAGAGGCAGGTGGATCTCTGTGAGTTCAAGGCCAGCCTGGTCTACATAGCAAGTTCCACGCCAGCTGGGGCTACAGGGAGAATCTGTCTCAAAAAAACAAAAAAAGTAACTTGGGCTGAAAAGATGGCTCATCAGTTAAGAGAACTGGCTGCTCTTGCAGAGGATCTGAGTTCAGTTCCCAGCACATAACCACCTGTAACTCCAACTTCAGGGGACCCAACATCCTCTTTTGAACCCCCTAGGCACTGCACACCTGTACACATACCCACACACACAATTAACACAGGTTGTATGCCTGACTATTCACAAACACACACTGGCTGCCACCTAGTGTATTGCTATTGTGTGCTCTTGTCTGATGGGTTCATGGGAGATGACATATACTTGAATTAATAGTGGAACTGATAGATGCTACGGTGACAAATCTTGATTGTCAACCCCACATATTTAGGAAAGGGAACTTCAGCTGAGAAATTTCCTCTATCAAGTTGGCCTGTGGCCGGGTCTGTGAGGCATTTTCTTTTCTTTTCTTTTCTTTTCCTTTCTTTTTGGTCTTTTCGAGACAGGGTCTCCCTGTAGCCTCAGGTGTCCTGGAACTCACTCTGTAGACCAGGCTGGACTTGAACTCACAAAGATCCACCTGCCTCTGCCTCCCAAGTGCTAGGATTAAAGGCATGCGCCACCAGGCCCAGGGAGGCATTTTCTTAATTGTTGATTGGTGCTGGAGGACCCCCGCCCATGCAGGGTGGTGCTGTTCCCAGACAGGTGGTCCTGGGCTGTCTAAGAAAGGTAGTAGCTGAGCAAGCCAGGGGAGCGAGCCAGTAAACAGTGTCTCCATGGTCTCTGTTTCAGTTCCTGCCTTGAGCTCCTGCCTTGGTTTCCCAGTGATGGACTATGACCTGTAAGCCAGCTAAGCCCCTTCCTCTCCCACGTTGCTTTTGGTCATGGTGTTTATCACAGCAACAGAAACCAAACTAGAATGGACACCCAGGGACATAGTGCCTGGAATTGGGTCAGGTTCACCCCCATCTGCCCTGTGATGGGTGGCTCTATTGCCTCCAATACCTTCTCAGATTTCTCAGTGTTAGAAAAGGTTATTAGAGCTCTGGATAAAGTTCTAACACAGCCTCAGGAGAGGGAATTGCCAGGTGAGTCAGCTGACAGCAATGTTTCTAGCCTGGGAGGAAATGTTATAACTCTGGTGGGAGTGGAAGAACTGAGGGTGTGGAATAATTTTGCTCCTTTTCTTCTGGAGGGGGGATCCACAGTACACCCCCAGACATCTACACCCAAGACATCTGTGTTATAGAACGCCTTGGGACTCAGGCAGGATAGGCATCTGCTCGGGGGAGGAGAGATGAGGCCTCGGGTAACTTGTGGAGGCTGTGCTGTGTTGCTCACAGGAGCTTGCTTTTCCAAAGGGGCTAATTCTCCACTGCACAGAGTCCACGGGCTACTGACCTATGGCAACATGTGGATTGCTTGTGCTCACTAATGAGGGACAATTGTCATCAAAGTCACCCCTGATTTCTATAGCTAACTACCATGTCTGCATTGAATTCTCAGTGAATTTTCCAAGACTAAAGACCCAAAACATCATCCAGGTGCTGTCCAGCATGTCCAGTGCCTCTAAAGGAGGACTACTGTCCCTTCCCTCCCCATTGTGTCCCTCTGGCCTGTAAGAGAATAAATACCTAAGAAACAAACAGGGTCACTGAGGAGTTGTAAAGATGACACTGTCATCTTCTTGGTCTGAGACAAACCCTGGGGTCCGCCCCTCCAGCCAGCAGGATTCTCTGTTGTAGCAACTAGTCCAACCAGTTCAGACCTGGACACCTCTGCATTTGAAGCCATAAACCTATCAGCCTTTTCTTCCTTGTTTAATTTAAACAAACCAAACTTAGAAGAGGGAAACCACTAAGAGCCTTAAAACCAGGTCCTCCTGGGGGATTGGAGTCTTCACTTCCAAATTTCCCTACTACTTATGGGGAGATTTAGCTGTATGAGTGTCCATATGGATGTGTGATTCTTATGTGTGTAGTTGTAATTCTTTGTCTTTCAATGAAATTTGTTTGCTCGTTGCTCTCTACTGTCTGAGATTTTTAGTTCCGTAATTCCCTGAGGAAACAAACCCACCGCCTAGATGGTAGCCATCCTCACAATCGTGCGGACAACAGACCCATCCTCCTCAGGTTCTCCTGTCCATTGTGGGTTGACAGTGAACTTCTCACACAGTTCTTGGGTTTGAACACTTGATCCCCAGTTGGTGGAGCTGTTTGGGGAAGTTATGGAACCTTTGGAAGTGGAACCTTGCTGGAGGAATTGGGTCACTGAGGATGAACCTTGATGTTTTACAGATAGCCCAACACTGTTTCCTGTCCGCTCTCTAAGAATCCCCCAGTGAAGGGCTGGGGTATGGCTCAGTGGTAGATCCCTTGCCTAGAATCCCCCAGCGAGGGGTTAGGGGTGTGGTTCAGTGGCAGAGACTTGGTCTAGAATCTCCCAGTGAGGGGCTGGGGTGTGGTTCAGTGGTAGACACTTGGCCTAGAATCTCCCAGTGAGGGGATGCAGTGTGTCTCAGTGGTAGAGTGCTTACCTAGCATGTATGAGATACTAGATTTAATCCCTAGTAATCACACATACACAAAGATGTGAGCACAGAATAGCAAAGAGTAGAGTGGAAGACGTTCACACTGAGTTCTTTGTCTTCCAAATGATGATAGTCAGCTAGATTTGACAACCTATGAGGCAAAGGCCTTCACCAATCAGAAAGCAGTATTGGCCCAGAGTCTTTGGTGCCCTTACAATGCCTAAGCCTTTGTTTATTGTGGGGAAGTGTGGTCCAGAACATTCCTGATGGAGCTTTGTGTGTGAGGGGAAGGACTCAGGACACCAGGAGAACGTGGACAGGTGCAGGTCAGTGCCCTCCAGGGATTCAGACCTAATTACCTCGGCCTCTTTTCTTTCTTCCTTCATTTCCTTCTTTTTCTTTTTAATTTGTTTCTTAAATTCCTCTCATTCACATCCCCAGAGCTGAACACATATCTCCAGTTTTCAGAATCATCAAAAATCCTGCCTCTATACCCAAAAGGGTCCCCCAAAGTGATTTGTGTTGACCTAGGAAAGCTTCTAGGTGTTAAGATTTTTAAAACTTTCACCATTAGCTGGGCATGGTGGTGCATGCCTTTAATCCTAGCACTTGGGAGGCAGAGGCAGGTGAATCTTTGTGAGTTCAAGGCCAGCCTGGTCTACAGAGCTAGTTCCAGGACAGCTGGGGCCACAGGGAGACCCTGTCACAAAAAGACCAAAAAGAAAAAAAAAAAAAAAAACGTTCACCACTAAAAACAGAACATTAAGGATTCATTAAGAACTTGTTGTGCGAACTTAGTCTTGTATGGTTTTCCTGGTGATTTCAGGGTCTCTCCTCTCTCTCTGCTCCTCTCTCTCTCCTCATCAGAGGATTCCCAGGTTCTATTAGTCTCGTCCTGCTCCGTCTCTCTCAGTCTCTCTCTCTCTCTCTCTCTCTCTCTCTCTCTCTCTCTTTCTGAACTTTGGATGGGACAGAGTCTCTCACTGAATCTGGAGCTTACCCTGTAGATGAGGCTGGCTGGCAGTGAGTCCCAAGCATTTACCTATCTTTGCCTTTCCAGTGCTGGAATTACAAGTTGGGGCCTCCACAGCTACTTTTGTTTTACTGTGGCTTCTGGGAAGTTAGTTTTTATTCTCAATTTGACACCACCTAGGGCCACCTGGGAAAAGGGAACCTCGATCAAAAATTTTCCTCCATCAGATTGGCCTGTGGCCATGTCTGCGGGGCATTTTCCTGATTGCTGATTGACATAGGAGGTCTCAGCCCACTACAGGTGGTGTCATCATTAGGCAGGTGGGCCTGGGCTATATAAGAAAGGTCACTGAGCAAGCCAGGGGGAGCAAGCCAGTGAGCATCATTCCTCCATGGTCTCTGCTTCAGTTCCTGCCTCCAGGTTCCTGCCTTGGCTTCCCTCAATGGACTGTAGCTTATAAGATAAAATAAACCCTCTCCTCCCTAAGTTGTTTTTGGTTATGGTATTTGATCACAGCAACAGCAAAAACAAACTAGAACAGCACTATCTCCAAAATTCCATAAGATATCTGTTGCGAAAATTCCTTGGGAAGTGTAAACCATCTCCCTCCTCCTCCCCTGGCCTCAATGACAAACCAAGGTACAATCCATAAAGTGCCCTCTAAGGAGCCAATGAGTTTATTGGGCTTACTTATAGAGTACCAGATGAGGGGTTACTTACAGGAGTGTGGGTGCTCCCCCTAAGGCTGCAGCAGAAAGTCTTCACCCAGCATGGAGGATGGCTTCCCCACAGCAATGTACATGCAGCCACCCCCTTAGTCTTCTCAGCCCAGTACTCTAGCCCCTCTCTCAGTCCACATGCAGTTAGGGCTGAATTGCCTACTATGGGGTTGATAGGTGTGGTTAGATGCTCAGGCTCCAGAGTCCGGTGACTCTCCCCACCCCTCCATCTACTTGAGGGCATTGGTGAGCAGTAAGCACAGCTGTGATAATCTTTGGCAAATGCACACAGCTGAGCTCAGGAAGACGGCCTCTGTCTGACTTGGAGAACACACCTACACACCAATATCCTAGGATTTCTGGTCTCTTCAAAGTGTGTTTTGGACGTTCTCCTGGAGAACTGCAGCTGCTCATACAGGCCAACTGAAGGTCAGTCCTCCTCTGTTGGGGAAGGTCTTCCTCTGGGAGCCAGTACTTGAGCCTCAGGAGGGATATATATGGAGCAGTGAGAGATGAAGAGGGTAGAGGAATGGGATGCCTGCCTAGTTGGCCACATCACTTGAACCAATCCTGGCCATCAATGTAGTAACAGATGTCACAGCCAGGTGACCCTCACACCCATAGTCAGCTCTAAATGAAGGATTCACAGTGGGTGTCACCTACAGGGAAGGGCGGGCCTTCCTTTAGAGTGCATTCTATGGACAAGTGCTAAAAGATGAGATGAGGGAAATCTATTTGCTCCCATAAAACACTGTGTTATTATATGTAACGCACTGTAGGCTGTGCGTTTGCTTGTTTGAACCTGGTTCTCATGTAGCCCAGGCTGGGCTTGATCTTGTGATCCACCTCCCACATGTTAGGATGACAAGAATGTACCACCTTCCTTGGCTTAAATGTAGGATTTGCTTTTTTTGTATTGTTGAGACAGGATTGTATACTGCAACCCAGTCTGGACTGGAACTCACTATGTGGCTCAGCCAATCCTGGTTAAGTCTCTGAAATCCTGGGATAATAATGTGAGCCAGCATAATAACTGTTGTTTGTTTCTTTTCTTTGTGTTTATTCAGGAGGAGTTTATTACATTTTTATTTATTTTGTATGTGTACTTGTGTGTGTGTGTGTGTGTGTGTGTTCACATGCATGTGAGTAGAGGTCAAAAGATAATTTGCAGGAGTTAGTCCTCTCCTATCATGTTAGTCCTGGTGTTGAAACCTGGGTCCTCAGTCTTGATATGAAGCACCTTGACCTACTGGGCCATCTCATCAGTCAGGTTTGTTTGTTTGTGTTTGTTTGTTTGTTTGTTTTCGAGACAGGGTCTCATGTAGTTCAAGCTGACCTCAAACTCCTAATCCTCTTCCCTCTGTCTCTCAAGTGCTAGGAGATATAGGCGTACTAACACACTCATCATGTTTGTTTTTATGTGTGTGAGAGTTCTCTGAAGGCAGTGACAGAGTCTTCAACATCTTTAAGCCTTTGATGCAGAGAACAGATGCGGCTGACAGAGAAAAGGCTTCAAATGTATGTAGGTAGCTCAGTGGAAACTCGTGAGAGTACAGCATATATTTTGGAAAACCTAATAAGGGCTTCAGGCATTTTTGACAAGATAGAGTGATGAACTGAGTTTAACAAGATAAAATTTAATTGGAACAAATGTAAGGTTCTGCCCTTGGGTCCAAAAGGCACAGGTGTGGGAAAAAGGAGCTGTGCAGCTGTAGTTGATATGGAGAGCTCAGGGAGTTAGATGTCAGGAAACACAGTGCAGGTCAGTAGTGTGATCTGACTCCCAAAAACCAAAACCATGACACCAGCTTAGTTCACACTAGATTTTGGAATGGGAGAGGCGGTACCTGCCTTCTAGGTAGACTGTACTATACTCCTAGATTCCTTCTAAGTTTCACATTTGTGAGGGGGTTGGGCTATAAAAGACTTGGAGGAATTAGACCAGATGGTAAGGGGTAAAGTTTGATGAGAAACAGGTCACAGAACAGGGTCTATTTACCCTTCAGAAAACATTGAGGGCCTGGCTGTTTTTTTTATTTTATTGATTTATTTTTGTTATATTTAAAATAAATTTTACATTTAATTTATTTATTTGGGGGGGGTTCTTAACCATGTGTTCTGGTTAAATTTCTATTGCTGTGATAAAACACTATTTAAAACAAACTTGGGGAGGAAAGAGAGCATTTGACTTATATGTCCAAATCACAGTCCATCACTGAAGGGGGCCAAGATTCAAATAGGAGCCTGGAGGCAAGAAACAAAGCAGAGACCATGGAAGAATGCTGCTTGCTGGCTTGATCTTCTGGCCTGTGCTCAGCCTGTTTTCTTATATAAGCCAGGACCACCTGCCCAGGGTGGCACCACCCACAGTGGGCTGGGCCCTCCTATATCAATTAGCAAACAAGAAAATGCCACACAGACAAGCCCACAGGCAAGACTAATGGAGGAACTTCCTCAGTTGAAGTTCCCTCCTTGCAGGTATGTAAGGTTGACAACTGAAGCTATCCAGTACAGCGTGCCATGGTGAAAGGTAAGAAAACATATTGTGGGGCTAGAGAGATAGCATAGTGGTTAAGAACACCAACTGCTCTTGCAGAGGACCTGGGTTCGATCCCCAGCACCCACATGGTGGCTAAGAACCATCTGTAACTCCAGTTCCAGGGGAATCCAAGACCCTCTTCTGACCTCCACAGCATTGCATGACACAGGTGCACAAACCTACATGCAGACAGTACATTCATACACATACAAAAATATATAAAATTTAAAAAAAAAGAAAATATATTGTAAGAACTGGTTCTTTCTTTCCACCATGAGGGTGCTTAGAGGCAAATGCTTTTACCCCGTAAGCCATCTCATCAACCAACATCTCACACATTTGTGTGTGTGTGTGTGTGCATGTGTGTGTGTGTGTGTGTATTTGAGTGGTGTGTGCACATGTTGATATATATGCAGGTCCACTTATGTAAAGACAACATAAGCTGCCTTCACTGTCCACTTTGTTTTTTGAGACGGGATCTCTTGTTGGCTCAATACTTTCTAAGTAGATGAGACTGCCTGACCAGAAAGTTCCAGGGATCTGTTTCCAGCTCCCAACCCCTAGGATTGTCAGCAGGCACCACTATGCCTAGATTTTTTACATGCATCCTGGAGACTGAACTCAGGTCATATCCTTGCAACCCAAGCCCTTTACTGACTGGGTGTCCCAGTCTCATTTCTGCTGCTATGATAAAATATCCTGACATAAAAGCAACTTAAGGGAGAAAGGGTTTATTTCAGCTCACAATTCCAGGTTACAGTCCTGCAGGAAAGTTACAACAGCAAGAGCTTGAAGCAACAAGGTCTCAGAAACCTAGAAATGGTGCCACCCACAGTGAGCACCCCGTTTGTGTATCAATTTCCTCTGAGATAAAGCCTTTCATCTTGGAAGGAAACTGAGTAAATAACAGGATGTTCTAAAGGGAGATCAAACAACAGGATATTCTAAATTTAGAAAGGTAAACAACAGGATGTTTTGAGGGGAAGTGAAACATTCCATCCTGCAGGTTCATTAGCCACAGGAAGTAAACAACTCAGGAAGTCCCTGAAATTGACCAGGTTCACTAAGCCTCTCCCTCCCTCCCTGAGCATATATAAGCCCTAAGAACCACTCAGAGATGCTTTCAGACCAGCGAAATTGCTTAAAAGAAGCAGAGACCAGCTGACCTACCTGGTTAGACCAGCTAAGCTAGGTAGAAGGGACACTCTCCAACCTGTTGAGCTGTCTGCACTCCAAGTTTCCTGATTTCATGAGCAACAGTTACCCATGCTGGGGTGGGCTTTCCTAACACAACTGTCTTTGAGTAATTTCTGCTCCTGTAAGTAATCCTCACCCACACTCCTGTAAGTGATCTCAATGAACCTCACTGGTTCACCAAGTTGGACTTTGGTGGTAACATTACTTTTATCTATCATTGGTTCCCTACTTAGGGTGAGTAGACATTTGTTCTGATTTCTCAGGAATAGAGTCACAAATCTTCCCACATAAAATCTATCGAGACAATTTCCTACAGACAAGCCCACAGGCCAACCTGATCCAGACAAACCCCCATTGACTCTTCCCAAGGTGATTCTAGGTGGGGTCAAGGTGACAGTCATAACCGACCATGTCACTGAGCCATCTTCTCAGCCTGCTACTACACATCCTTGCATGTTTGAAAATGTGCAGAGCCTATTATAAGGAATTCATTTCTAACCTAAAGGACTATCAAAAAGGAACAAGTGTGGAACCTCCTGTCAAGATACAAATTTTTTCATTTATTTTTCCAGCATGGTCATTAATTACAGTTAGGAAAGTACTAGAAAATATTTGCATAATCCTGATTAATTTTTGCTTTTCAACAGAATCATCCTCTCTATAAAGGCATACCATTGTCCCACAGTATCTCTCCTAGTTTGCCTTCAATTGCTGTGACAAAACACTCTGACCAATACCAACTTGGGGAGAAAACGGTTTGTTCATCTTTCATTTCCCAGGTCACAATTCACCATTTAGGGAGCTTAAAGTAGGAACTCGGGGCAGGAAACTGGAGATAGGAACTAAAGTACAGGCCATGGAGGAACACTGCTTACTGGCTTGCTCCCCTGGTCCATGCTCAGTCTGCTTTCCCATACAATACACAACAACCTGCTTAGGGGGTGCACTGCTCATAGTGAGTTGAACTCTCCCACGTCACTCAACAATCAAGAAAATACTCCATAGACATGGCCACAGGCCAGTCCAGTAGAGGAAATTCCCCAGTTGAGGGTCCCTCAACCCAGGTGTGTTAAGCTGAATCTGAAGCTATCCAGCACAACTGACCTCTTGTCAACTTGACTCACAAAACCACGACCTTTCCATTTCTTGTCTCCAAGATATGATGTTAACATTAATATCACAATGCAAGACAATATAACCTCAAAAGCCTTTAAAAAAAAAATCTGAGCACTTAAAAGTTCACAGTCTAGCCAGGCGTGGTGGCGCATGCATTTAATCCTAGCACTTGGGAGGCAGAGGCAGGCGGATCTCTGTGAGTTCAAGGCCAGCCTGTTCTACAGAATGAGTTCCAGGACAGCTAGAGCTACAGGGAGACCCTGTCTCAAAAAAGACCAAAATAAATAAATAAATAAATAAATAAATAAATAAATAAATAAAAAGAAAGAAGTACACAGTCTCTTAAAAGTCTCTTTAACTGTGGGCTCCTGTAAAATCCAAAACAAGGGGGCTGGAGAGATGGCCTAGCGGTTAAGAGCGCCGACCGCTCTTGCAGAGGACCCGGGTTCGATCCCCAGCACCCACATGGCGGCCGAGAACCATCTGAAACTCCAATTCCAGGAGAACTCCAGTTCCAGGGGAATCCGACACCCTCTTCTGACCTCCGCGGCATTGCACGACACGGGTGCACAAACTTGCATGCAGACAGTACATTCATACACATACAGAAATAAATAAAATTAATAAAAAAAATTAAAAAAAAATCCAAAACAAATACTGTCTTATTTCAAAGAGAAGAATCAGGTACACCTAAGCAAAGCCAAAGTCCAGCAAGGAAGCCCAAAGATGGACATCTGGGATTCACTCACAATCTTCTGGTTTCCAGAGGGTTTTGGCAGCTCCACTTCTCTGACTCTGCCAACTACAGAATACACAGCTCATCTCACAGACCCAGACTGGCTCCATGCCACACCTGCTGCTGTCCTTCATGGTTGTCCCATGGTCCTGGCATGGCACCTCCAAAAAGCTGAGGTCGAAAAAACTGATGCTGTACATTCGCCAATGGGCTCTTCTGACCTCTCCTGGTGCAAAGCCTCAGTTTCTCTTCATAACCCCTGAAATCCTGGGGCCTTCACTGCAACTGAGGCTGCCCTTCACCAGTGGCCTCAACTGGCCTCTTGAAGTGCCAAGCCCCACCTGTTCTCTGTGACCCCTCCACAATTTCAACACTAGAACCTTGTAGGAGACTCCCATACATCACCAAGACATTCTTCCAGCTTGAGATGGAGACCTAGGCCCCCTCTGGACCACAGCTTCTATTTACCAACCCTGAGGAAGTTCCTCCCAGAAGATTTCACCACAGTGATGCTGGTTTCCTGTTAGCCACAACTGACCCTTCAGCACCAGCCAATCAGTATCAAGTGTCCCAGGTAAACAAAGGCTCCAATTCAGGTTCTGGTCTGTTCTTAATCACAGCTGATTCTTCAGCCCCAGCCAACCATAACCCACAGAGTCTCAATTCAAAACATCACACAAACAGCCCTAATGCTCTCCACTTCCCTTTGAAGCTTCATAAGCCAGGCCTCCATCACACACAACTCCTTCAGCATAACTGTTCCAAGCTCCACAGCAACAAACTCTAATAGCTTTTCCAGCCCAAAGTTCTGAATACTTCTACAGTCTTCCCCCAAACACCAAGGTCAGTTCTGTCGCAGCAATATCCCACTCTCAGTACCAATTTCTGTCTTTGTTTGACTTCAATTGCTGTAACAAAACACTCAGAACAATACCAACTTGGGGAAGAAAGGATTTAATCATCTTACATCTCCAGGGTCACAATACGACACTTAGAAAACCAAGGTAGGAACTCAGGGCAGGAACCTGAAGGAAGGCAGGAGCTGAAGCACAGGTCGTGGAGGAACACTGTTTACTGGCTTGTTCTCCTGGCCCATGCTCAGCCTGCTTTCTTATATACAACAACCTACCCAGGGCTGGACACCACCCACATCACTCAACAATTGAGAAAATACTCCATAGACATGGCCACAGGCCAGTCCAACGGAGGAAATTCCCTAACTGACGCTCCGTCAACCCAGGTGTGTCAAGTTGACAACAAAGCTATCCAGCACAGTATCCACCAATAGATTGGCTCCAAAATTATCCTTTGTATATCATAATCTACAGATGTTGAAGTCCTCTAACATAAAAAGCCGCCTATAGCTTAAGTCACCTCTAGACCTCATATGCTACCGATCACAAAGCAAATGCTATGAAATGAGCTATTATACTCTATTTTCATTTTATATTTTTCACTGTATTGTTTGTGGGGCTGGGGGTTGAACCCAGGGCCTTGCACATGCTAAGCAAGTCATATCATCTCACTGGAAGAATCTAAGGAAGCTTGCTATGGCTGAGCCCTTCACTAGAGGATACTGGGCAGGTGTTCTACCTCAGAGACACACCCCAGTAAGAGGTTTCTGACACTAAGAGAAAGGCTGAATTGGTCTGAATTAAAGGTAAACACAAAGGCAGGCTTTTATTCCAGAAAATATGCTCTCTCAGGTGAATTCATGGCCCTTTGGGGTGAATGACCACCAGAAAGCACGTCTGGGAGGGGTGAAGGGCCTTTTATAGGTCAGGGGAAGGGAGATGATGATGTGTTGGAATCTGGCCAATTAGCACAGGTCAGGGGCCTGAAGGTGGGTCTCAGATCCAAGAGGTCTCATGGGAATCCTGAACTCCATCTGGTGATTTTTCAAGGGCAAAGGCAAGCTCCTGACTGGAAAAGAAGGGAGGGTCCTTCTAGTCTTCACCAGCCCTCACTGGGAGATTCTAGGCAAGTGATCTACCACTGAACTATATTCCCAGCTGATTAAATGAATTTTAAAATCTCTTCTTCCATGTTACCAATTACAGTCAATTTTCATTCATCTAAAAATCATAAACAGTAAATTAAGTTGAACATTACAAATTTAATACATCCCTCTGGGAAGCCATTTACCTCTCCCCCCAACTTAAAGGCCCTAGTAAATAGGTACACGTGCATTTTCCAGCCATACAAAATTTCAACTTTGGTTTTCTAAGGTTCACTTATTTTGTCTCCCAAGCCCCTGTCTTTCTCTGCATGTAGAAGCTTAAACTTGCCAATACATGGTCACTCCAGTTCAACTGGGGTTTTTCTATTCACCCCACCTGCCAATCTTTGACTCATTAAATTTATGAACCTATCTTTCAACATGAAATATTCTGTCCATGAAATATTCTTGGGGGTCTTCTCTCACTCGTGCTGATATCCCTGCTCCTGATCTAGAACAATCTAGTATCAGGATTGTGGTCTACAACACGTAGTGGTCCTGATTTCCAGTAAGTTTAACCAATATTTCTCTACATCTGGTAACCGCATCAACATAGTATGCTGTGATGAAATTCCCTGACCAAAGGCAACAGAGAGGAGGAAATGGTTCATTTGCCTTATGATTCCAGGTTAGAGTCTGTTATTGGGCGGGGGGTAGTTAGGGCGGCATCTCAAGCAGCTGGTCACACCACAAGCACAGTCAAGAGCAGAGTGAGTCTGGACAAAAGGCTCAGTGCTTCAGAGCTGTTGCTCCAGAGGACTGGAGTTCAGTTCCCAGCACCCTCACAGGGCAGCTCAGAAATGCCTCTGCCTACCACTTCAGGGGTCCCATGCCACTGGCCTCCTCGGGCACCCACACACACCCAACCCCCCATACACTAATACACATAACTAAAAGTAAAAGAAATCATTTTTTTTAATCTCATCCAGAATCTGGGATAAATCTCCCTTACAGAAGGAATGCACTTTAAAAATAAAGCTTTTGATGCACGTCTTTCCTGACTGTTCTCCAAGCAATGGAAGCGGCTAATGAAGCAGCCTGTGGGAGGTGGGGGGTGGAGGGAGGGTCACAAAGCAGAAGAGCTCAGGAGGAAGGGCGGGGAGGCATTGAATGCGTAACAGTACCCTGTCAAATGCTAAACAACTTCATAAACACTAGCTGCTGTTTTTAAAAACATCTCTGGAAGGAAACATTGTACAGATGTGGGGTGTGTTGGTGGGGGGTGTCTCCTCTAATGCTGTGCCTATAAAGTCCAAAATAGCAGTATGCAAAGACATCTCTCTCCAACCTAGTTATTTTGAAAGGGAACCCAGTGGAGAAGATGGAATGGTTGGGTGAGAATACAAAGAATCTTTCTCCCTCTTTTCTCTCTTTCCTCCTTCCCTCTATCTCTCTCCTTCTCTCTCTTCCTCTCCCTTCCCTTCTCACTTTCCCTACCCTCCTCCCTTCCGTCTGTCTCTCTCTCTCTCCTTTGCTCTCACTCCCTCTTCCTCTGTGTTGTCTCCTCTTCTCTCTCTCTCTCTCTCTCTCTCTCTCTCTCTCTCTCTTTCTCTCTCTCTCTCTCTCTCTCTCTCTCATTCCCACTAGGAGCCCAGACTGCCCTCAAACTTGCACTCTTCCTGTGCATGTCTCCAAAGTGATAGGATTACAGGCATGCACCACCATGTGCAGTAAGAGGCATCTTTGGAGATCTGTGAAACATTTCCTAGCTGGGTGATTGAGACCAAGTCCCATGATCTCTTTCAATCTTGGATCATGAAGCTTCTAAGAAGGGAGTCAAAATACTCACCTGGGGCTGGGGAAATGGGTTGGTTGAAAAAAATGCTTCCAATGCAGTCATGAGGACCTGAGTTCAATCCCCTAGATCCCGCATTTTAAAATTGCTAGATGCAACAGCACATGCCTGAAATTCTAGCTCTGGGGCGGCCGAGATTTCTCCAGGGAGAAACCCTGGAGCTCGTTGACCAGCCAGGGAGAGGCCTGGCTCAAAATATCAGGTCTAGGAGAGTGATTGAAGAAGACACTCAATATTGGCCCTTGGTCTCTTCATACACACACACACACACACACACACACACACATACCACCCACTGTACCCACCTGGCACAGATTTGTCTTCCCATTTTACAGATACTGACTAAAAGGGACAATGAATTATGTAAATTAAGTATAAGTTCCTTGAAAGGAGGCCATGATGGCACAAGACTATCAAATCAAAAAGAAATTTCACTCTTTGTTTTAATAAGCAATTTCTTCAATTAAGTTCCAAAAATGTTTCCAGATTTGATTGAAAAAAAAACATTTGATTCTTCAGACATTTCAAAGAGTTAGGGAATCTTGGAAGAGGGTACAGAAAGAATGTACCCTCTTAAAGGGGACTGCTTTGAAATAGCATTCTCTGGACATGACAGAATCAGGTCACTGCACTTGTGAGCTCATAGCAGCTGTGGTTCCCTGTACAAGACCTGCACAAGATCAACTCGGTCAACCTTCCCTCAGGAGGGTCTCCTGAGGCCCCGCCCCTCAGTCAGGATCTATTAACTGTCTACAGTGGGATGAAGCATAAGGCCATGCTTCTCCTTGAGGATTTACAGGTAGTGAATGGGTCCTGGGACGAGGAGCTCCTGAGGCCCCGCTCCTAGCCGAGGAGTTATTGGCAGTTGCTGGCCGCTGGGGGAGAGGAAATCACCATTCTTTCAGGAAGTGGCCGCTGGTAGGCAGGCCATGCCACAGTGGATGAGCCCACTACCATGGGCATATGGGCAGCCCTGATTGGACCCAGTGGGCTAAAGAGGGTGTGAAGCTGGGAGGGAAATGCAATTGGTAATCCTAGGGTGGACTGAAGAGAGAGACTGGGGTAAATACCATCAAGATACATGCAAGTGTGAAATTTTCAAAGAATAAATAAAAATATTTAAAGAAGTAAAGGAAATAAAAGACAACAGGAAAAATATGTGTCGCATGTACTTAAGTGGGTTGTTTCAGGTGAGATTTATGTTTCTCCCTGAACTTGTGTGTGTTTTTACATGTGTGTGGGAAGGGTGCATTCGCCTGTCATGGAGGAGAGGTGGAGGTCAGCAGACAACTTGAGTCAGTTCTCTCCTTCCACCATGTGGGTCTCGGGCATTGAACCCAGGTCGTCAGGCTCTGCGGCACTTGCCTTTACCCACTGTGCCATCTTGCCAGCCTCTGGTTGTGTGTATTTTGATGGGGGATTAGGGCTATACACATTTATACATTTAGGATCATGCCACACTCCACCTGCTTCTGAGGCGCACCTTGATACATAGTACTACTTACACAAACACAGAGTTAAGACCCTGCCCAGGTCTGGTGCATCGCCTCCAGAACACAGCTGTCATTTTTCAGTGATGGACGCCTCAAATGCTGGTAGGCAATGACTGGATTATATGAGCTCATCTCCCAGATAGACACTATTAATTATATTCTCATCCACCCAACAACTCACCAGAATGAACCGCTTTGTCCAAAAAAAAAAAATAATTTAATCAAGTATTTGATTATAATATGCACTTTAAAGATACTTAAGCAAATTGTGGGCTTTTAAAGGAAGATGTCTGCTTTCTGCAGAGGGCTACCCACCTGAACTCCAGGCTAGCCACTGCACAATGAACTGATGCTCTAATTGATGACTCTGCAGGATCCTGGAGAGCTTTTGAATCATCTGAGAAAGATTAAATTATGTTCAGTAGTGCCCTGGTGTGAAGAGCATTTTATACTGTATTTCAGGTCTATGGATTTCAATCACTCACAGGAAGCACAAGGTGACTCTTATTGTCTAGGTTCTAATTAATTTTAGTTTTTTTGAATCGCAAAGCATTACTAAACACCTACCACTGTCCTGAACCGTTGCTGCACAAGCGAAGGTGGAGTCTAGTCCTTCAGCAAGTTTACAAGCTCATGGTTAAATAAAAAGAAACAGCTGGGGCTGGTGAGCTGGCTTGGTAGGTAAGAGAACTTGACACTAAGCCTGATGACCTGAATTCATTTCCTGGACCCACATTACGGAAGGACAGAACTGACTCCTATAGGCTATTCTCTGAGCTCCACACATGCACCATGGCATGTGCACAATCATGTGCATGCACCAAGAGCATGCACACACACACAAATACACAAGAAATGGGGGCTAGAGGGATGGTTGCTGCTCCTGCAGAGGATCAAGGTTGGGTTCCTAAGGCCCATGTTAAAGGGCTCACAACCAACTGTAACTCTAGTTCCAGAGGATCCAATCCCTTCTTCTGGCCTCTGCAGGCATTCCATATACATGATAGACATACATACATACAGGCAAACATATATATAATAAAAATTATATAGATAGATATTTAAAAGATAAAATATAAACAAGCACACAACTCCACAAAACAAATAATATATACCTTACAACCCCTGCACCTGGTTTACACAAAACTTGACTGGATGATTGCTCACTCAGAAATGACTCTCAGGGTAACCCAAGCACACACAACACAAAAGAAAATAGTTCAGCTCTGCTACAGGGGTCTCTCAAGACTCTAGTTCAAGAAGGCGAGGGGCAGTGGCCAGGTGTAATGTACACAGCTATAATCCTAGCCCTCAGGAGGCAGAATCAGGAGGATCACCCCAAGTTCAGTGGTAACCTGGTCTACATAGTAAGTTCCAGGTCAGCCAGGGCTACACTGGATAGACACCCCTTCGTTCTTCCTCTGTACTCATCCCCCAAACTATAGGACAGCAACTCCTCTCTCTTGGATCTCAGCGGATAGGAATCTGAGTTCTTCTGAAGTCTTGTAAGATCCCGCGTGGCTCCCTGTTGGCTGGAGGGGGGGGGAGGGGGCGTGGCTCAAGATGAAAAGAATTAGGCTAAGCATGAATGTTTTTCCTTGTTAAGAACGTCCATTTTCCCCCTTTCTGCACACTCCTCATTTCAATCATTCCTTCTCCCTTCCAGACCCCAGGAGCCAGGACTAAACACAGACGGTCTTCCCACTGATGTAAATAACCATGGGTTTTATTCAACCCATCTGCTGGGCTGGTGGTTGAAATTGTAGCTCTAGGGTGTTTTCCACCAAAAGCCCTTTGGGCACTGGGGACGTTGAGCTGCTGCATTCCTTGAGAGCATTTGTTCCACTTCTTCAAAAGAACCCGCACTCCAGAAGCTCTGGGTTGGTTTCACTACCGTCCTCAGGGATGGCGCGTCTAGTCAGTTTCTCCTCATTAATAACTATTTTCCCTCTCTTTTATTTTCTCTTCTGTTGCCCTCAAAGCATATATCTGCCTCCCAGCCCCACAGACTGCTTGGCTCCATCACTCTGGCTGGGAGCTTAGACTTGAACACAGCTAAGCCAACTTGGAGTCATGGTCCACAGTACCCAGCAGCCTCAAGCCAGTGTCCACGTTTCCCATTCTTATTTAATCATGGTGTCCTAGTTTTGCTTCTGTAATTATGAGAAAATATCCAGACATAGGGAGAAAAGGTTTATTTACATATAAAATTCCAGGGTATAGTCCATCGTTACGAGGATGCTTGAGACAGCTGGTCACATCACATCTAGAGTCTAACAGCAGAGAGATGAGATGAATGCATTCATGCTCACTTGCCTGTGCTCAGCTCATCTGCTCCCTCTTACAGTTCAGGAAACCCTGCCTGGGGGTTGGGGGATGGGGGTTGCCCACAGTGGACTGCATCTTCCCTTGTCAATCAACTCAAGACAATTCCCCACAGACAGACTCAAAGGTCAACCTAATGTGGACAATCAATCCCTCATTGAGACTCGCTTCCCAGGTGGTCCTACATTATGTCAAGTCGACAATTAAAGCTCACTATAAGACACAGCAACACTAGAAATTATAGCTTACGACATGTGTTATGTGCTATGTATTGCCTAAGCAAGTGTGTCCAAGCATAGCTACAAATGGGGCCCAACACATTTGTAGATTACATCATGTCCAAATGTCAAAAGGTTGGATTCACCTGCAATCCATCTACAAATTTGGGATTGCTTAATTTCCTTGTTTGTATGGTTTTGCTTTGTTGTTGTTAGTTTTTTTTTTTTTTTCTTTTGATTGTTCATTTGTTTTAAGACAGAATCCCCATGTAACGTTAGCCGCCCTTCCATTTACTATGTAGTTCAGGCTAGTCTTGAACTCTATCTTTCTGCTTCAGTCTCACCAGTGCTGGTCTCAGGTCCCCCAAGACTGGAGATATGGATGATTGTTAGCTGCCATGTGGGTACTGAGAACAAAACCTGAGCCCTCCCTCCCCCCAAAAGAGCAACCAGTGTTCTTAACCACCAAGCCATCTCTCCAGGCCTCTGCTTCAATTCTTGCTTGAGTTCCTGCCCTGACATCCCCCATTGATGGACTACATGTCCTGGAAGTCTAAGCCAAACAAACTATTTTCTCCTCCAAGTCACAGTGTTTACCACAGCAACAGAAAAAACAAACCAGAACAATGAAGAAGATATTTGGAGAGCCTGGGTAAGTGGCCCCGTGTCCCTGCCGTGAGCCTTGCTCAGCCCTATGTTCACCTTCAGCTGAGCAGCTGATACACCCTCCTCTCCCTGCATTTATCATGCCTCAGAATAGGGCCGTTACTGCTCCAAGCTGCCTGTACCTCCTCCTGCCTTAACCCTGCCAACACCACAATCCACCCTAGCCTGGGCAGCTTACAAGCAGGAATGTATGTCTCACATTTCTGGAAGATGGAGCCCAAGATCAAGAAAACACCCGACATATGTCTGGTGAGAGTTTCACTTCTTTGTTCATTGATGGCTACAAAGACTTCCTCACAGCCTGGATCTTTTCCTGCCGGGACTCTGTTCTCTTTAACACATTTTGACTTGCCTCACTTAGCCAAATCCTACCAACCGTACCCTCCTTTCACCTGAGCGCAAGTGAGTTTCTCCTTTGTCTTTGGCAGTTGGGACCCTCAAGAGATCTGAGTAGTCTTAATGATATTTAATACTTCCTTTTTCCTTGAAAAAAGGATCTCATATACCCCAGGTTTGCACTGAGCACACTGTAAAATCAAGGATTAACCTTGAACTTCTGATCTGCCGGCCTCTACCTCCCATGTTGCTGAGAGTACAGGTGTGCACCACCATGCCAGGTTTATGCAGTGCTGGGAACGGAACCCCAAGCTTTGTGCACAATAAGCAAGCACTCTGGTAACTGAGCTACATCCCTAGCCATGTACCTAGCACCTTCTATGTAGTATATATCAGTCTTCTCTCCACTACTAAATCATAAAGACTTGACTGATCAGGATGCTCCGAACACAACTGCCAAAGCAACACTTCAAAAGTGTACATCACAATACACCACTGACCAATCAGAACCCTCAGTGGCTCCTCACCACACTGAGAGTGAAGCCCAAAGTTCTCGTGACTCCCCTTAATGCCCTTTTTACCTCTGTGATTTCACCTCCTGTCACCCTTCTCCTCTTGAGACACACTGCATCCTTTTTCAGATCTGCTTACTATGATGGTGTTCCCAGCATCGAGATAGGGGCGTCTTTTCCAATCCTAACATGAGACCCTGCCCTTCTTTTCTCTCTTGCAGGACTTGATCAGTGGTTCCACTCACCTCACACATCAAGACCAATGGCCTGGTGGCTCCCCCCACCAAAACCACTAAGATTTGACAGTAGGCTCTCTGGACAAACATTTGAGCTGAGGTTAGCTGTCCCATCTCAGATCTTATCAAAGGCATGGATTCTGAACTCTGTGTTGTACATAGCTTAGTAAACTACTGAGGTAGTTTAAATGAGAACTGTTTCCAGCAGGTGGCACTCTTTGTGGAGGTTATAGAACCTAAAGGAGATGTAACCTTGCTGGAGGAAGGAAGTCCATCACTGGGGGAAAGGGAGGGCAGGCTTTGTGGCCACTTCCTGTTCTCTTTCTGCTTCCTATGTGTAGATGAAATGTGGTTCCTGTTCCTGTTATCATGTCTTCCCACCATTATGAACTCTAGCCCTCTGAAACTCTAAGCTAAAATAAACCCATCCTTCCTTCAGTTGCTTTTGGTTATGGTATTTTATCACAACAATAGAAAGGTAACTAAAAACAAATACCCAATCTGGCTTTCTTCCTCTACTTAGAATTATGTTGGTTGCTACTTGTAAGCAACTGATCCTGGAGTCTACTTCCTCTACCCAGTTTTCTCAAGGTATTTACTTAGGTTCCTGCACATCTCGAAGCCCAGAGTTATTCTGAGTCTTTTGTTGGTCTCTCTCTCATTCTTTTCTACTCTATTGTTATTTAGCATCCAACATCACACTAACCCTATTGTCCAGGGTCTTGGGAAGCTGGTGGAAGATAGAGGAGTAAGTGGAGAGTGAAGATGTAGGTCTGTACACACACTTCCAAACTCCAAGCCAGAGGTCTGGAGAGATGGCCTAGCAGTTAAGAGCAGTGACTGCTCTTGAAGAGGAACCGGGTTCGATCCCCAGCACCCACATGGCAGCTGAGAACTGTCTGTAACTCCAATTCCAGGAGAACTCCAGTTACAAGGGAATCCGAGACCTTCTTCTGACCTCCGCAGCATTGCATGACACGGGTGCACAAACCTACATGCAGACAGTACACTCATACAAATAAATAAATAAATAAATAAATAAATAAATAAATAAATAAATAAAATTTTTAAAAAAGACATACCAAACTCCAAGCCAGAAGTCACAGGCTAAGCACAAATGGAGCTTAACGTATAATACTGGTAGGAAGGGGCATGTGCAATGACTCAGTGCTTAAGAGCACTTGCTGAGCCTCCAGAGGACCAAAGGTTCAGTTCCCGGCACCCACATCAGGCAATTCACAACTCCTATAACACCATGGGATCTGATACCTGCTTCTCGTCTCAGTAAGCACTGCACTCACATGCACCTACCCATACAGAGACACACACAGACATAAGATCTAATAGGAACCACATGTTTTCAGTTCTGATGGCACAGACAAGAAGCTGCAGTAGCTGGTGGAGGCTGGACTTCAATAGAGCTTTCTAATTCCTGCTTGAAGAATGGGCAATACTGTCTTTCCTGCTGAGGGAGGACTTCATAGAAAACAATATCCTGACTTGAGCAGGAGACTGGATTGTGGAGCAGTAAGCAAGGGAACTTGAAGATTAACTACTAAGTTCATGTACAGCTTAAGTACAAGATGACCCCAAGGATGGTGATAGTGAAATAGTAAAAACTAAATAAATGGGCTAAAGAAAGAATTGAGTTCTGGGAGGAATCAAGGCTCCACCCATTTTTTTAAAAATCAGATTTATTCTATCGCCTTCAGAGTTTGGGGTTTCACATTGAGGTTTTTGATCCATCTGGAGTTGACTTTTGTACAGGGCAAGAGGTAGGGGTTTAAGTTCATTATTCTACAAGTGGTGATCCAGTTTTGTCAACAACACTTGCTAAAGATACTGTCTTTTCTCCATTGTGGCTTCTTGGCCCCCTTGTCAAATATAAGATGGCTGAAATTGTATGTGCTCAGATTTGGATCTTCGGTTTTGTTCCATTGGTCAACAGGTCTGTTTTTGTGCCAGTACCAGGCTGTTTTTATGACTATAGCCCTTTATATAGGTTTTAAAAGCTGGTAAGAGATCCCCCCCTGTGTAGCCTCTTTTCCATCAGGGTTTTTGGCTATTCGGTCGGTCTTTTGTTTTTCAAAATGAATTTAAGTACTTTTTTTTCCAAGCCTGGTGAAGAAACTCTTGGGGATTTTGATTGGAATTGTGTTAAATCTTATACAAAGAGTTTCGTAAAATGGACATTTTTAACAATATAAATTTTCCCCAATCCATGAGCACTGGGAGGTTTTTCCATCTTCTGATGTCTTCTTCAAGTTCTTTCTTTTAAAGGTTAAATTTTTTGTTGTAGAGATCCTTGGTATCCTTGGTTAGGTTTGGTTCCTAGTATTTTTATTGTTTTTGAGGCTATTGTGAGTGGGAAGATTTTTTTTTCTTTGAATTCTTCTTCACGTTGCTTTGTTGTTGGTGTAAAGAAGGCCAAGAAAAAAATTTTTAAGGTTAATTTTGTATCCGCCACTTTTGCTGAAACTGATTGTTAATTGTTTCTAGGAGTTTTCTGGTGGAGTTGTGTAGCATCCCTTAAGTAAACAATCAATCATCACACAAGAGGGATTAATTTACTTCCTCCTTTTCAATTAGTATACCTTTAATCTCCTTCTCTCTTGCCTTTAAGTGCGCTAGCAAGTGTTTCAATTTCAAGCACTGATATTGAAGAGGAGTGGTGACTGAGGGCAGCCTTGCCTAGTTCCTACCTTAAAGGGGAAAGCTTCTGTCAGGGCCTCATTTAGGATGATATTGGGCTGTGGGTTTTCCTGTATATGGCCTTGATTACAATTAGGAAGGTCCCCTTCAATCCAATTCCTTCTAGGGAACTTTAAGCGTGAAGGGATGTGGGATTTTGTCAAAGGCTTTTTTTTTTTTTTTTTTTTTTTGGTGGTGGTGGTGGTTTGTCTTTGATTCCATTTATGTGTTTGAATGATGTTTATGTATTTTCATATGTTGAAACTCCCTGCATCTCTGTGATGAATCCAACTTGGTTCAAGATGGATGATCTTCTTGATTTGGGTTTGTATGAGATTTGCAACTATTTTCCTGTTTAAATTTTGGCATCTGTGGTTCATTAGGGAGATGGGTCCTGTAGTTCTCCTTTTTGGTGTATCTTTGCCTGGTTTTGGTATAGAGTGATGCCGGCTATCATAGAAGTAATTTGGGAGAATTCCTCTGATTGTAAATCCTCGAAACGGTTTTAGTAATAATGGTTGTAGGTCTTTTTGAAATTTGTATAGAAGTCTGCCATGAAAACAATCTGGCCTGGGGCTTTTTTTTAGGTGGGAGGTTTTTTTTTTTTTTTTTTTTCAATTTCTTCATGTTTTTTGGGTCTGTTTAAGCTGCTGATCCTCCTTCTTGGTCGAGTTTGGTGATTCCCAGGATTTCGATAATTCATCCATTTCTTTCTAGGTTTTCAAACTTGGTAGAAGATAGGTTCTGTATAATATTCTCGTATGGTTTTCCCGGGATCTTTTCCTCCCTTGTCTGTTAGGCGTAGGAAAAGACTGCCTAAATCAGAAACTCAGCTATGCAAGAATTAAGGCTGACAATTGACAATGGGACTACATTAAACTCAAAAGCTTCTGTACATCAAAAGAAACAATCAAGAAAGTGGAAGGAGAAATCCCACAGATGGGAGGAAACCTTCACTGCGATACATCTGAACAAGCATTGATTTCCCAAGAATACAATAAACTACTCAAAAACAAAGAGAAAAAGAAAAATGGACCCACTCATAGATGGAGCAAAAGAACTGAACAGAGACTTCACACGTAAGGAATTAGAGATGGCTGAGAAACCCTTAAGAAGTGTTCACGCACGAATCATTAAGGAAATCAAATCAAAACCACTCTAATATCACTAACTCTAATAAGACTGGCTAGGATCAAGAAAACAAATGATACCAAGTGCTGGAGAGGTTGTGGGGAAAGGGGAACACTCATCTACTGCTGGTGGGAATGTAAACTCGTACAGCCACTATAGAAAGCAGTGTGGAGAACCCTTGGAAGACTTGGAATGAACTTGCCACCTGACCCAGTCATACCACTCCTAGGCATGTACCCTCAAGACTCACCCCACCGCAGAGATACATGCACGGCCATGTTTATTTCAGCTCTCTTCACAAAAGCAAGGAGTTGGAACCAACCCAAATGCACCTCAACTGATGAGTGGATAGAGAAAATGTGGTACATCTACACAATGGAGTTCTATACAGCAGTAAAGAAAGACAACATCATGAGCTTTGCAGGAAAATGGCTGGAGCTAGAGGACATCATACTGAGTGAAGTAACACAGTCCCAGAAAAACAAACGACGAATGGTATCCCTCATCTGTGGATGCTAATGCCAATTACCTAGTTGTAAGTATTTCTTGTGTATGGACCCCTGAGCTTTTGTCCAAAGCAGTTGGGAGTGAAAAAAAAACAGATTTATTTTAATTTTATGAATATGTGAGTGTCTGTATTTATGTACATGCACCACACACATTTAGGACCCTTAAAGACCAGAAAAGGGTGTTGAATCTCTGGAACTGAAGTTAGAGGCAGTTGTTATCTGTCATGTGGATGCTGGGAACCAAGGCTGGGTCCTCCATACTCTTAACCATGAAGCCATGTCTCCAGCTCCAGCCAATATTTTGAACTGGAATGACTAAGTAGACTCCTTTCTTGTGAGAACAGGCTAGGAAGTGGAGGGCCCTAGAACCCAGTACCCTTGCCCTTGGGTAACCTCTGAGCCCCTGCCAGCTCTGCAGCAACATGTTATGGAAAGCCCAGCACACAAATGCCAAGGTTAGCTTGTGCTGGCAGGTCCATGCCAAGAACTACAAAAAACCTCCAATTTATTTAGAATATAGAGTTTGGCAGAATTCCCTACCTAGATGGAGAGCAGGCCATTACTTCATCTCACGAGCAACAGTACACCCTCTGTTTTTGTGTTTCTGTTAGCAAGACCTCTTAGCTATCAGAGCATCCAGTCCATCAGTCACTCCTCCCAGAAACCCAGGAAGCAGACAGCAGAGGCTAGAATTCTAGGAGGCACCCCTAGATACCTTCATGTGGGACCAAGTCCCCCAGATAATCCTGTTTATGCATAGGGTATCTTGTTGCCTTAAATTTTTAATTAAAAGCAGTTTTTTTTTATCAATCCAGCCCTCCAAAAAAATCTATTGGGGAAACTGTAATTTCGCTTCCATCTCCCCATTTAATACTCCCCTAGTGCCCATAAAAGGCTCTGGAGTATCAGTTCATGATTTGAATCTTTACAGATAATTAGCTGGCAGAATGACTCTGAAAAGGGAAGCAGGTATATATATTTTCACAACTTGGTGGGGAGTGGGTGGGAAAATTCGTGGGAGAAGCATCCCCAGGCTCTCTTGGCTCATCTCTGTTCTAGAAACGTAAACATGCGATTCATTGAAAGACACCACCACTTTGGTTCTTTAATTGTTGCCATAAAAAAGTACATTTCTGTCCTCTCTGAAAGCATCTTATTATAAAGCCACTTGGCTCTGCCACCCTCGCCAACCATCTCTGTCATTTTATTAAGCTGTTCCCTACCCCCTCAGCCAGTCCCAACAGGTAGCTCTGGTTTCCCTGATAAACAGGAGAGGACTGGTCCATGTTCTCCCTCTCCTGTCTTGTCTTCCTCCTCCCTCAACTCCTCATAGTTCACGTCCCCCACATTTCTACTTTCCCCCATATCGTCCCTTCCCCATCAGGTATTACCGTAACTGGCTGCCACCCATGTGGGTCACAAGTTGTGCCATAAAGGGTGCACTCGCCAAATGCCTTGTAAAAATGTCTGGAAAAAAAATTATATCTGCATGAGTATCCACGCAGTCACTCTCACACACCTCCCTCAATATCTGAAGAACCTGAGGATCCTATGAGTTAAAATATTTACTCAGTTGTAATCTTGTAATTCCAATTCCCCCTTCGGCGGACGATTGCTTTCCCTTTGCTGTTTCCATACCATAACCAAAAGCAACTTGGGGAAGAAAGGGTTTATTTGGATTACAGGTTATGGTCTGTCGCTGAAGGAAGTCAGGCCAGGAAGTCAGGGCAGGAACTCAAGGCAGGGACCTGGAGGCAATAACTGAAGTAGAGACCATAGAGGAATGCTGCTTACTGGCTTGCTCCCCCTGGCTTGCTCAGCTACCTTTCTTACGTAGCCCAGACCCACCTGCCCAGGGATAGTACTGCCTACAGTGGGCTGAGCCCTCCTACATCAATTAGCCATCACGAAAATGCCCCACAGACATGCACATAGGACAATCTAGAGGAGAAAATTCCTCAACTGAGGTCACTTCTCAGATGACTTGAGATTGTGACAGATTGACAATAAAAATTAACCAATAGGGTATACGGGTCTGTTAAATAATTTAGTGAATGGATAGGTTATGTTTTAAAAAAAAAAACTGTATTTTCATAAACTGGATAGGAGAATGGACTCAGGCACTACTATACACTGAATTTGTCCCCCCAAATTTTATATGTTAAGACCTGATTTTCAACAGGATGATACATGGAGGTGGAGCTTTTGAGAGGTTATTAGGTCATATGAATTGAGCCGTCATGAAGAGAATCCTTAGAATCCTTATAAAAGTCAAGGCCAGCCTGGTCTACAGAGTGAGTTCCAGGAAAGCTGGGGCTATAGGGAGACCCTGTTTCAGAAGACCAAAAAAAAAAAAAGGAACTTTCAGAAAGGAGTTCCTTCATCCCTCCACCAAGGGATGATTCCGGGACAAGAGGAAATTCCCAATCTGCCAGCACCTTAATTTGAACTTCTAGCTTCCAGGACCATGACTATGAGAAATCAGTGTCTGATTTGTTAGCTATCCAGTCCACAAGAATCAGTTACAGCAACCTGTTACAGATGGCCCAAGTGAGTTTGAAGCTGACCTGCTTAGACTACCTGAGTTTCTCCAGGTTCACCCCTGAACATTACTAGCCCTACCACTAAGCACTCTCTTCCCCAGTTAAGTCCTAAGAGGTTCACACAGCTCTTTAAACCCCCATCTCTGGGGCTGGAGACATGCCTCAGCGGTTAAGAGCACTGACTGCTCTTCCAGAGGACCCAGGTTCAATTCCTAGCAACCACATGATGGCTAAGAACCATCTTTAGTGCCAGGCGTGGTGGCACATGCCTTTAATCCTAGCACTCAGGAGACAGAGGCAGGCAAATCTCTGTGATCTCTGTGAGTTCAAGGCCAGCCTGGTCTATAGAGTGAATTCCAGACCAGCTGGGGATATAGGGTGACCCTGTCTTAAAAAAAATAAAAGACCAACATCTCTAAAATGAAAAACACTTGCTGTCTCCCTACCTCATCCCTTAGGGACTAAATCCCTAATAAGCAAATAGGGTCACTAAGAAGTAGAAAAACGGCACACTTCCCACTTCTTCTTTGTCTATCAGGAAGGCCTTATTTTTTTTTTTTAACTCCAACAGGGCCCCTTCAACTGACTTGCTTAGAGTCAAGTAGTCCTGAACAACTCAGCTTGCGCTGTGACCTACCAGCATCTATTTCTTTGTATAAGTTGGCCAATCCATAAAAAAGGGAGGGAAATCACTAAAACCCTTTTTTCTTTTATTTATTTTTGTATGTGTATGAATGTACTGTCTACATGTAGATCTGTGTGCCCATGTTGTGCAATGCCGCGAAGGTCAGAAGAGGGTCTCAGATTCCCCTGGAACTGGAGTTCTCCTGGAATTGGAGTTACAGACGGTTCTTAGCCACCATGTGGGTGCTGGGGATTGAACCCGGGTCCTCCGCAAGAGCAGTCGGTGCTCTTAACCACTAGGCCATCTCTCCAGCCCCTAAAACCCTTTTAAAACCCTGATTTTCCCACAGAAACATTGGATTTTGGTTTCCTCTCCACTGTGGAGACCTCTTCTCTATGCAAAAGCATGTGTATATGTCAATCTTCATCTTTCAGTGAAAATCTGTTTGCCCCTCTTTGCTGGTTTGAGATCCCCCCCATGGGCTTTTCTGGCTGAGAAAATGAATATGACCCCTAGACAGTGACCATCCTTGAACCCATGCCAGTGGATATCCACAATGCTGACTCAGGAGAGTAAGGTGGAAAAGTCCTGTCTCCAGTATTAAAAATCTTGTGTTAACCTCCCATTGAGGGGCTGGAGAGGTGGCTCAGCGATTAAAAGCATTTGCTGTTCATGCAGAGGATCCAAGTTCAGTTCCCAGCACCTATGATGGGCTGTTTACAGTCTGTAACTTTGGCTCCAGAGAATCTGGTGCCCTCTTCTGGCCTCTGTGGGCACTGGACTCACATGTGCACATACACACATGCAGACACAAATATTTACACATAAACACATAATAAAATAAATCTTCAATCTCTGTTTGATGGAAGCTTCCCTCTCTTTCTGTGATTGGTTTCTCTTACTATTTGCATTTAATAAATCCTTTCTTCAGGGTTCAACATTGATACCAGATCCTCTGAACCTATATCAAGAGATGTTTTAACAACACCTCCCATACACACAATGCTTCATTCAGTATTATTCCTCTTAACAGGGACAATCTTTCCAGGGCATACTGCAAAATAAGATATAAGACCTCTTTCAAATATTATGAAGAACTTCAAAATGGCGATGGCAGAACTTTTATAAATCAAGTTCAAGATCCTGTGTACTTACACAGATTATACCGAACCAGCATCACTGGATGATCAGATCTGATATCTGCCTATATTGCAGGGATGACTGTCTTCAGCTGGTATTTTGTCCATGGATTAGGGAATAGTTGTGGGATCTAGATTCTTCCTGGGTGTTCATCAAATTCAGTGTAAATAGTCCTTGCCCTCTATTCTCATGTATAAGTTACTTATCTCATCAATGTGACAAAATATTTAATAAGAGAAACTTAAAGGAGAAAGGGTTTATTTTGGTTCACAGTTAGAGGGCATCATAGTGGGAAGGCACGGCAGCAGGAGCGGGAGGCAGCTGCTCACATGGCCTCCACAGTCAGGAAGCAGAGAGATGAATGCTGGTGCTTGGCTCGCTTTCTCCTTTTTATTCAGTCCAGCTCATGGGTTAGTGCCACCAACAGTTAAGGTTGAGTCTTCCTATCAAAACCTAATCTAGAAAATCCCTCACAGACATAGCCAAAGACTTATCTCCAAGGTGATTTTAGATATTGTCAAGTTTGCAATCATTATAATCCATCACATGTCTGATTTGAAATAGCATCTAGGGTGGTCTTTGTCATTGAATGGAAAACTCAAAGCAATTGGGTAAGACTGTCTCTTAGGGAATGACTGATTGCCTACCTGTTCCCACAGTGGCCACCAGATTTACACGTAGGGTTCATCTGTATTCATTTTCCAGACCACAGAGCACCTTGATGCTGGCTTGACTCTAGTAACTGGGACCAAGAGCATTTCATCATTTTGAAGAAACAATGGCAGAGAATCCTTCACCCTCTTTCTAGAAATGGTCAGCTCCTTGTCTACAGCCATCATCCAGGTCTCAAGGGCAAAATCAGTCAAATATAAAGTGCTCATTAATTTCCTGAAGTTTCAAATCAGCTGGGGAAATTTGTAAAACTAATAGAAAAGTGGAATCTTGCAAACTTCCAACCAAAGTAATTTTAAGATGGCCTGGATCACAAGGGAAACGGTTGTGTCCCCAGGACAGTTTTCATCTCTTCAGCAGACTGGGATTCCAGATTCCACCAGGGAAAAGTTGTTAAAGAAAGTTAAAGAAGGTTCTGGAATTTGGGGCTGTGTGTTTAAAATCACCTAGGGAGTTGTAAAACTGAAACAAAACCAAAACTGAGCCTCAGGCAACTCGACAAGGATTTTATTTTTGTTCCTTAATTTTTTAACTTTTTAGGTAGGAATGTGAAACAGAGAAAGAACAACATTTTTAAACCACCAAAAGTTTCCTTGTACCTCCTCCAATTTTAGTAATTAACAGCAGAGGACAGGTCTTACTCTGCCTCTATTCAACACTCTCACTCACTACACACACACAGACACACACACACACAGACACACACACACACACACACACACACACACACACACACACNCTTTTTCTGGCTTGCCTCAGTGTCACTTAGAATCTGTCTTTTGAATGCCAACCATCCTCCTCAATCAAAATACTGTCTGAGGAGCAAAGGTATGCATCTAGATCCTTCAGTACATAGAGAAATCAGAAATTGCTAGTTAGAATGAATGAATGGTGTTTAAAACCTAGAATATTGCCTGTGAATGTGTGTGTGTGTGTGTGTGTGTGTGTGTGTGTGTGTGCAGCATTTCATATGAAATATGCTGGGTGACTCTGAGTACAGGCTTTTCCTTGCTGCTCTTGCCCAGTGAGCTGGTACCTTAAAGAGTCTGTGTTAAAGCATTTCAAGTGCCTATTCATGGTTCATCCTAGAAAAGATGACCACTCAAGAATGGCTAGATTAGGGAGACTACAGGGAGATAGAAAATACTGTTCTAGCCAGTCAGTGTAGTTGAAGGTTTTGATGTTAATTGATAACATTAGATATAGATTGAATAAAGTAATAAAAATCTGCATAGAAGGCCAGACTCAACTTAGAATTAACTTGGTATCTGAGCCTCATGCCTGCAAAGGTTAAGAAGGATTTGACAGTAAAAGCACTTCTAATATATTTTTTTTCTTTTTGTTTTTTTTGAGGCAGGGTCTCCCTTTAGTCCCAGCTGGGCTGGAGCTCGCTATGTAGACCAGGCTGGCCTTGAACTCACAGAGATCCGCCTGCCTCTGCCTCCTGAGTGTGAGGATTACAGGTGTGAGCCACCATGCCCGGCCTAAGACGGTTCTTAGCCACCATGTGGGTGCTGGGAATCGAACCCAGGTCCTCTGCAAGAGCAGTCAGTGCTCTTAACCACTAAGCCAGCCCTGTTTATTTTTCAAGTGCACACTATCTTGGAGATAGTATAACATACTAGACCTCTAAGTTATGTCTAGATTCTTCTTCCTCTTACAAATAGGCCTGCAGGGGCTAGAGAGATGGTTCAGTAATTAAGAACACTGGCTGTTCTTGAAGAAGACCTGGGTTCAAATCCCAGCACCCACATGGTGGCTAACAACCAACCATAACTCTAATTGCAGGAGATCTGATGCCCTGTTCTGTCCACCAAGGGCATCCCATGACATGGGTGCATATACATGCAGGTAATACACGCATACATGAAAATAAAAATAAATAAGTAGGTCTGTGATGAGTGATTCTGTTTACAACTTTCTACTTCCATGTGTGATAGTTAATACTGATTGTATTACTATTAGACAAGATCTAGAATCACCTAAGAGACAAACCCCTGGGTGTATCTGGAGGAAATTTCTAGATTAGTCTAAATGATGTGGGAAGACCCTTCCTGAGTATGAGTGGCACTATCCCATGGGCTAGGGTCCTGGACTAGATTAAAAGAAGAAAGTGAGCTGAGCACCAGCATGCATCTCTCTGCTTCCTGACTGTGGATGCCATGTGAACAGTTGCCTCTCACTCCTGCCGCCATGCCTTCCCACCTTGACAGACTGTGCCCTCACACTGTGAGCCACAATAGACTCTTCCCTCGCTTAAGTTGCTTGTGTCAGGTATTTTGTCACAAGAACAAGAAAAATAACTAATACACCATACTTTGATGATTAATATCAACTGTTGACTTCATTGGGTTGAGAGACACTTAGGAGACTGATGAACCTCACTCTGTAATGGTGTTTCTGAAACCATTAGATTGTTAAAGTTCTGATCTAACAATGGATTAATCTCTTGTTGGACACATAATACCACAGCATCTTTGGAAGGAACAAAAATTAGCAGGACCTTCTGTCTCTGTTTCTCTGCTTCTGATCCACTAAGATGTGATGAAGAGCTGCCATATACTCTGGCCTTCATGAACTACAGCCCAAGGTGCCTGGAGCCAAGCCAACATGTACTGAATGAACTCTCTGAAATCAGGAACCAAAGTAAATAATTCCTCAGACTTCCACTGTTTGTTCACTACAAGGGGAGAAGTAGGTAACACAGATAGAGCACAGATTCTATAGTGAATCTAATGTGTAACCAAAGTGAGATTTTTTTGTGGTGTTTTGCATTTGGGTATGTCTTCATGGGGTGGGGTATGTACATGTGTATCTGCATGTATGTGGAGTCCAGAGATCAACCTCAGATATCATTTCTCATCAACCATCCACCATGTTTTTGGAGACAGACTCTCTCATTGCCCAGGGACTTAACCAATTCAGCTAGGCTGGCTGTCCTGTCCAGCAAACTGCAGGAATCTGCCTGCCTGTCTCTTCCTCCCCAAGTCTGGGATCACAGCAGTATGAAACCACATCCAGTTAGATTTGGTTTGTCTGTTTGTTTCTTTGTTTCAAAAGAAAATGTGGATTTGGGAGCTCAAACTCATGTCCTCGTGCTTGTGCGGCTGGCACTTACTGATTTAGCCATCTCCCCAGCCAAAGGTTGAGAACTTTTGATCAAGGGGGAAATCAGTTTGTCATGAGACGTAAATTTGAATCCCACCTCTGTCCTTTGCTTTCTCTTCATAAAATCTAGGTAATAGCTTCTACATCATAGACTTGCCGAGATGGTTAAATGAACTAATATAAGTAAGTGTTCAAATCACATCTGAGCATATTTTAGGAGGCATGGCTCTTGCTGTTGTTATGAAGCTTCACATTTCTTATTTAGTTTCCTGTTTCATTTTCTCAGCTGTCCTTACTGCCTCAGGATGTTGGCACAACAAAAATACATCATAACAGTGAAATTGCTTAAAACAGCTATAATCCCTGGAAATTCAGAGAAAGAGGGGTTTTTTTTATAAAGCACAGTCGGAGTTGATTATACTATATTTTCTCTCTAGCTTCATGCGTGTATTCTATGTGCATGCATCTGCATATGTATGTTTGCATGTATGCCATATGTGGGGTGCACATGCATGTCTGTGCAGTTGCATGAGGAGGCCCAAGGTTGGTTTCAGGAACCATCCTCCATTGCTCTTTCCTTCATTGAGGAAGGGGCTCTCAATCTAACCCAGAGCTCACTGATATGACTAGTCTCACTAGTCAGCTTGCCCTGATGCTAGATTATATGTAAGCAGTCTCGCCCAACCAATATTTATGTGAGTTCTGGGGATCTGAACTTGGCTTATCCCACTTGTCCCAAGTCCTTTAACCACTGAATCATCTCCCAAGTCCTGAAATATATTTTTAAGATAGATTGTAAGCATGGAGCAGAAAACTGAGGGCTCATGTCTTCAAGTAGGCAGAGAACCAAAGAAAGTGGAAATAGCCAAGCCATGCACTCTCACAGCCCACCGGTGCTCAGTGATGTGCAACCTTCTAAGGTTCCGTGACCTTCCGAAGAGCACTGCCAACTGACCAACTGTTAAATACTTGGAGCCTGTGGGGGATATTCTTATTCAAGCCTCCATACCAACCATCTTTAAGATGGTGAGATACATCTCTACCACATCTACACAGTCTTCTCAGACCCAACAGAATCAGTGAGGGGACCTGTCAATCTACTGCAGCTAGCAACTTAATTGATTTTTAAATTTTCTACTAAATTGATAGTACACCATTGAAATTGACTGGCTGTTCTGGTATCATTTAGACCCACCTTGAGTGAAGTTAATTATGACAGAGAATAATTGTTATTGACACAGCAAGAGTGGCCAAAGACACCCTTCACATGGCCTGACGGAGGAGCAGCCAGCATCATGCTTTGTTAAGCTGATGATTTCAGGGAACCCATCCCACAATCCACTGTACTGCACAGTCACTGCACTGTGTTATTGGGGTGGCTGATGTAGTCAGGGGAAGACTGGGAAAACAACCCAGAAAAGAATAAATATGTAAAAACTTTAATGTTGTAATATGTTTTATTTTTAGGTATGCATTCCACAGCATGCTTGTGGGGATCAGAGGATGACTTGAAGTCAGTTCTCTCCTTCCCAGGGTTCCCAGGGTCAAACTCAGGTACAGGTTTGGCAGGAAAACAGCCTTACCTGCTGACCAATCTCACTGGCCCTATGTATAAATTATTGCTGTGACACCATGCACTCAATTTTCTGAGTGTATAGAAGAGCCTGACAAAGCTGCCTAGACCCTATGCATTGCCTGTGGTAGACTGAATCATGTCCCTCTCCCAAGGACCTTCTCTTTCTAATGGCTTAGATATGTGGCTCTAACTTACATGACAAAAGAGGCTTTAAAATGTGGTTAAGGGAGCTGGAGAGATGGCTCAGCAGTTAAGACTGCTTGCTGTGCTTTCAGAGGACAGGCTCAGCACCCAAATCAGATACCTTACAACTGCCTATCACTCAGCTGCAGAGGATCTGATGCCATCTTCTGGCCTCTTTGAGCACTGCACCCAGCTGATGGTCTCACACACACAGAGACACATATACATTCACAAAAATAAAAGTAAATCTTTAAGGAAAAAACGTGACTAAGGATCCTAACATAGGCAGCATATATTGGATTATCTAGGTGAATCCGACTTCCTCAATAGAAAGGGATGGAGGAGGTTGATTTGACCACAAAAGAGGAGAAGGAGACATGGGTTGGCAGCAAGAAGTTGCAGGTGACATGGGAAGGAGTGACAAGCCAACCCACGTGAGAAAAATCTAGAAGTTAGGGAAAGCAAGAAAATGAATTCTCCTTCCCCTAAGGGAGTGTATTTGTTTAAAGTCACCATCGTACCTTTATTCTCAGCTTGATCCACCTGGGGATTCCCCAGGAAGCTGGCTAATTAGAATAGCAGACTCAGAGAGATTCAGATTCAGTGAGAGACACTGCCTCAGTAAAGTGAAGAGAGATCAAGGAAAACAACTGGCATCAATCTTAGGCAGACACAGCCATGCTCACATGTATACCACTGCACACATGGGTGTGCACACACAAACAGCTGTACACATGGGTGTGCACACACATACAAGCAGCTATACACATGGGTGTCCACACACACACAAGCAGCTATACACATGGGTGTCCACACACACACAAGCAGCTATACACATGGGTGTCCACATACACACAAGCAACTATACACATGGGTGTGCACACACATACAAGCAACTATACACACATGGGTGTGCACACACATACAAGCAACTACACACATGGGTGTGCACACACATACAAGCAACTATACACACATGGGTGTGCACACACATACAAGCAACTATACACACATGGTGTGCACACACATACAAGCAAGTATACACACATGGGTGTGCACACACATACAAGCAACTATACACACATGGGTGTGCACACACACAAGCAACTACACATATGGGTGTGCACACACATACAAGCAACTGTACACATGGGTGTCCACACACATACAAGCAACTACACACATGGGTGTCCACACACATACAAGACACATCGGTGTGCACACACATACAAGCAGATGTACACATGGGTGTGCACACACATACAAGCAGCCGTACATACACGGGTGTCCACACACATACAAGCAGCTCTACACATGGGTGTGCACACACATACAAGCAGCCGTACATACACGGGTGTCCATACACATAGAAGCAGCTCTACACATGGGTGTGCACACACATACAACTGTACACACTGTCCTCATTTGCTTTCTATTGGATAAACCACTCCGACCAAAAGCAACTTGGGGAAGAAAGAGTTTGTTAGGAGTACAGATAACAGCCCATCAGCAAGGGAAGCCAGGGCAGAAGCTCAAGGCTGGGTCCTGAAGGCAAGAGGTGAAACAGATTATGGAGGAATGCTGCTTACTGGCTTGCTCAGCTACTTTTCTTATACAGCCCAGGCCCATATGCCTAGGGATGGCACTGCCCACAGTTGGCTGAACCCTCCCACCAATTAGAAATCAAGAAAATGCCCCACGGACATGACCACAGCCAACCCAATAGAAGAAATTCCCTAGTTGAGGTTCCCTCTTCCCTCGTGTATCAAGTTGACAATCAAGGCCAACCATGACACGCAACACTGCCTGCACACATGTGGGTCCACATACAAGCAAACACACCTGTACATACCACACATGCATATGCTTCTGCATACTTGTGTGCCCACAAAATACGCACTCCACATACATGCATGCCCACCTGCACAAATGTGCACCCCTACATATGCAAACACACATTAAAATAAACAAGTGGGGTGTGGTGGTGCACGCCTTTAATCTTAGTACTTGGGAGGCAGAGGCAGGTGAATCTCTGTGAGTGCAAGGCCAGCCTGGTCTGCATAGTGAGGTCCAGGACAGCTGGAGCTACAGGGAGACCCTGCCTCAAAAAGACCAGAAAAAAAAAAGCTGTTCTTATGCGTATCCTTTACTGCGGCATCGTCACCGAGTTCTAAGGAAGGCTGAGCGCACCAGGAGCTTTGGGTGGCTCCATTTTCTTCGTGGACCACAGTGTCAATAGGCGACCTTCTCCCAGACCCGAGAGTGGCTTCTGGCCCCTTCTCCCCTAGCAGATAGATAGATGCTGTTCTGTCTGCAGAGCACACTGTTGTAGAGATGAAGGGGTGGGGCAGGCAATGGCTCGGGGACAGTGAGGCAAAGACAGGAACAGCTGTCAGCTCATTAAGGGTGCCCCATTAAAATCTGGGCCACACCAGGTCCAGCCATCTGCCATCTGTGAACCACAGCTGCCTGCTGAGTCCTCCCTCAAACAGCAGCCGTGGAGTTAGCACATCCTTCCAACACTGAGCGCCACTTCTCTGCGGATTATCACTTGCTGTGAGGGCGCTGAGGAGGTGTCCTATTGGCCAAGCGTTAAAAAGGGCCAAAGAGAAGTGAGACTTGCTTTATTTGTTTATTTACTTATTTGTCTTATTACAGCTGGCCCGGAACTCACTATGTAGACCACTATGGCTTCCATCTCACAAAGATCTGTCTGCCTCTATCCCCCAAGTGCTGGGATTAGGGGCATGCACCACCACACCTGGCTATTTTCATTCCTTCCTTGTTTCTGCGCAGGTGTACATGTGTCCATGTGCATGGAAAGGCCAGAAATCATCCTCTGATGTCTATCTTAATTTCTGTGGCAGGGTCTTTCACTGGCCTAAAGCTCAGCAAGTAGGCTGGGCAGGCTGGCCGGCAAGCCCCAGGAGTTTGCCTGTCCCCACCTCTCCAGCGCTGAGGTGAGAAACGTGCCATGTCACCTGGCTTCTCCTGTGGCACTGGGCTCTAAAGTCAGATCCCAATGGTTCTGTACCCAGCAATTTACTGACTGAGGCATCTTTCCAGCCCAAAGCATAGCTGATTCCATCTGACCAATGCTCTTCTCTACTGGAGCTGTAGGAGGATGGGGAACACTACGGATAACTGGGGAGGTCTCACCCTGTGTCTTCCGCTCTCTAAGCTCTTGTTGCCTGTGCCCACCCACAGGCATGGCCTCTTACCTTTCTCAAATATAGTATTTGTATTAATTGTCTGAGAATTTCATACATGCACAAATGATCATATCCACTCATCAATCATCCCCTAACTCTTCCCAGATCCAACTCACACCCCTGCCCTCACCCAACCTCATGTACTCTTTCAAATTGTTATTTTTTTAATTTAAAAAATAACTCACCGAGTCCAGTTTGTGCTGCCCATATGCACCCAGCTGTGGAACATGGTCCACCTACCAGGAGCCTCACCCTTACAGAAAACTGGCTCTCCTTCCCCTAGCAATGGCTAGAGGTTGACTGGCTTGACCTTGTGTAGGTCATGTGCAGGCAATCACAGCTGCTGCAAGCTCATGATGCAGCCGTCCTGTCTCATCCAGAAGACACTGTTTGCTGCAGTCCTCCCAGACCTGGAACTCTTACAACTCAGCCCCCTCTTCCTTCTTGGTCCCTACATGGCCTCTTATCTTAATAATGTTCTATACCTGGACATTCAAGACTCTTGACTAGTCAGTCCTTACTAACTGTTGGGAAAAAATGCTTTCTATTCCACTACTCAGGCCCCCCAAATACCATTCTGTCATGAGAGGAGCTATATCTTTTCAACACACTCTCCCCAGTTCCCATGCACTTAGCACATGACTTTGTAAGTACTTGTGAGTGAATGAGTGCTGTTTACTCAGTACCTGCTCGATACCAAACAAAATTCAAGGAGTTTGCTGAGGTGAGATGTTCACCAAGTTTCTAAACCTCTCATGTTTAAACATCATCTACAGGGCCTGAAGAGGTGGCTCAACAGTTGAAATTTTGTACTTCCTGCTCTTCCAAAGGACCTCAGTTTGGTTCCCAGCATCTGTAAACGGTGGCTCACAACCACTTGTAACTCCAGCTTCAGGAACTGCACACACATGGTGCTCAAATACACGTCATTCGAAAATGAGAGAAATGAATTTTTAAATATTATCTATAGGGGTCCATATATCTGGAAACAATATAGCATCCAAGAGCATTTCAATCTATGAAAAATAATACCTGCGTTTCCAGACTTAATGAACACCTTGCTCAAAATTGAGTTAATAATATATTCATAAAGTTGATAGGAGACTCAAGTAAAATATATCTAAATAAAGCACTGAGCTTAGTCCCTGACAATACTGCCCGAGATGTCAGCCATAATTACTACACAGCGTTTATCACTGTACAGCTCTATCTTCTGAGCAGAGCCGCTGCCATCTTCATAAGACCACCTGTGTCTGCTTCCAAAAGTTCGTCATGACTAGGTTGACATCCTCTTCTAGAAGGAGGGGCTGGAGAGGAACACTGGATCCTCATCTGATAGTACATCCACTCCTCTTGGCCATTTCTATGCAATTCTACACTAATCGTATGTGGTCTCTGGGTCCCAGCGAGGTGCTAGGGTATATAGGCTGGGGGTGGGTCTCCATGCAGCTATGGGGAAGCCATCCCCCCTGCTGGGAGAAGACTTTCCAGTGCAGCTGTTTGGGGTCATCCATGCTCCTGTCACTCACACCTTACCCTCTATAAGCAAGCCCAAGATACTCATTGCTTCCCTAGAGGGAACTGTGGTGGAATCGAATTTGGCTTGTCATTGGGATCTTGATGGGAGGGGTAAACATTGGTCACATTCCCTCCAGAGAATGAGTTTTAGTAACACACAAAGATTAATAAAGCCTCTATCAAAGCAGGAGACAAATAAGGAAGCAAATACAGTCCAAAATGCAGACACCTTCCTATAATTATTACTACATGGTGAACAAAGGTCCAAGGTCCCCTGCTAATTCTGAGTCTACATTAAAAATGTACCAGAGTAGGACCTTTCCTCTCTCCATCAGGAACATTATAAAGCAAGATACCCTTGTTTCTCAGATTATTTCAGTTGCTTTGTAATTTTTCTTCTGCCTCCAATTTTTCCCTCCCTGCCCTAAGAACTGTGGTCTAGTTTCAACATAGCAACTATATGAGCTACTCTTCTCATTGTTGTGACAGAACACCTGACAAAGGCAACTTAAGGGTTTATCTGTCTAACAGTTTGAGGACGCAGTCCATCACAGTGGGAAGGCATGGCTGCAGGAGCGTGAGGCATTGCTCACATGGCCTCCACAGTCAGGAAGCAGAGATGAATGCTGGTGCTCAGCTCGCTTTCTCCTGTTTATTCAGTCCAGGACCCCAGCCGGTGGGATGGTGCTGCCCACATTCAGGGTGGGTCTCCTCTCCTAAGTTAACCTAATAGAACAAATGGTTATGAAGCCTTCCCACATCAGTATGCAAAAATAATGCAAATATGAAATATGCATGCATATGTTACACACATAGCTTTTCATTTTCTTTCCTTATACAACTTTGTCTTTCTCTACAGCATTTTAAGTTCATGTATATATTGTGTGTGTGTGTGTGTGCATGTGTATACATGTGGACACGAAATATAAATATCAGGTGTTGTCCTCAATTGCTTGCAATCTTAATTTTATTTTTACTTTTATTTTATGCATATGAGTGTTTTACCTGCATGCATATAATTGCACATGTGTCATGCAATGCTCACAGAGGCCAGAAAAGAGAGTTGGAACCCCTAGAATTGGAGTTATGGTCAGTTGTTAGCCAGCATATAGGTACTGGGAACTGAACCCAGGTCCTCTGCAAGACCAATCAGTGCTCTTTTTTTCTGATCTTTTTGAGACAGGGTCTCCCTGTAACCCCAGCTGGCCTGAAACTCACTATGTCAAATAGGCTGGCCTTGAACTCACAGAGATCCACTTGCCCCTGCCTCCAGAGTGCTGGGATTAAGGCTTCTATGCCTGGCACAATCAGTGCTCTGAACTGCTGAGCCATCTCTCCAGCCCCTCAACCTTATTTTTTTATTGAAATTTTGTGATCTTCAGATAATATAATTTGATGGCATTTAAATTCCCCTCCCCTATCCACACCTCCCTTTGTTGCCCCCTGCCCAATTTAATGTATGGTAGCTTATAGATGATAGATAGGTAGATAGATAGATAGATAGATAGATAGATAGATAGATGATAGATAGATGATAGATAGATAGATAGATAGATAGATAGATAGATAGATAGATACTATAATTTGTGCCCCTAGATATCCTTCAGTATGGACCCATCCACGGGAGCCCGGTTAATCTACAAGAGTACCATCCTTGAAAGAAACTGGCTCTGCCCTTTCCCAGCAGCTATTGCTCGTCACAATTTCCTTATGTTCGGTTGGGATTGCTTTCCCACTTCAGCATGTCTAAGCTGGGATTTTGTCTGGTTTGAGCTTGCATGGGATTTGTATATGCTGTTTGCTCTGAGTTCATACAAGTAACTGACTAGCTGGCTGGAAAATACTGGTTCCTTGTGGTCATCCACCACCTCTGCCTCTTACACTCTTTCTGCCCCCTCTTCTGCAATGGTCCCTGAGCCCTGGGAGACAGAAGTTTGACACAGGTGTTTTACTCAGGGTTAAGTATGCCGCAGCCTCTTGTATTCTGTACATTGGTCAGATTCCACCCCATAGGTTTTGAGGCAAGGTCTCTCCTTTAACTTAGAGATCACTGATTCACTAGACTGGCTGGCCAGAGAGCCTCAGGCATCCTCCCGTCTCTGCCTCCCTGGTACTCAGATTATAAACACATGCTCTTGTACTTTACTTTTACATGGCTGTTGGGGATCTGAACTCAGATCATCATGTGTATACTCTCAGCACTTCGGCAGCTGAACCCTCTGTTCTGTTCTTTGTAGCATTGTTTTTAAATTTTACTTGCATTTATTTATCAGGGAAGGTTTGTTGTTTTAAAAGTTACAGGTGCTTGTGAACCACTGGACAAGAGTTTAGGGAACCAAGCTCTAGTCCTTCGTAAGAACTATAAGTTCTCTTAACTGCTGAGCCATCTCTCCAGCCCCCTGTTGTTGTAGAGACAAGACCTCGCACAGCTCAGGCTGGCCTCAAATTCCATATGAACTTGAACACTTGATCCTTCTGCCTCTACCTCTCAGATGCTGGGACTGCAGGCATGGGCCGCCATTCCTGGCTCTACAGCAGTTGTCATGATCATGCTACTGAGAGCTGGAACTTGGCCTTGCTCACATCTGCACTCCCAATAATCCACAGATGAGGACCCAGCACATAATAGCCTGTCTCTACCTATCAGTCAATTTAAATAATAAATCTGTAACATTGAATCCTGATTTTATAAGCAGAGAAAAGCATTGTAGGTGGGTGGAAATAATTATAGGAGGATTTGGGGAGTGTTGGTGAAGAACTAAGCAGCAAGAGGCTAGCAAGATGGTTCAGAAGGTAAAGAGGTTTGCAACCAAGCCCAAGGACATGAGTTCAATCCCCAGGGCCTACATAGTGGACAGAGTGAACCAACTCCCACAGGTTGTCCTCTGATCTCAATAGACATGCCTAGACATATACATATACAAACACATACAGGTGCATGCCTATACATATACAAACACATACAGAAAATAAATAAAATGTAATTTTGAAAGTTTTTTTTTTAAGAATTAAGTAGCAAGCTAGGCATGGTGGTTCTTCTAGTTGCTTACAATTGCTGTGACAAAACACTTTGGCCAATACCAACTTGGGGAGGAAAGTGTTTATTTGGCTTACATCTCCCAGGTCACAGTTCATCACTTGGAGAGTCCAAGGTAGGAACTGAGGGCAGGAACCTGGAGTCAGGAGCTGAGGCACAGGCCATGGAGGAGTGCTGCTTACTGGCTTGCTTCCCTGGCCCATGCTCAGCCTGCTGTCTTATACAATACAGAATGATCTGCCAGGGAATGGTACCATCCACAATGGACTAAGCCCTCCCACATCACTCAACAGTAAAGAAAATACCCCACACAAACATGGGCACAGGCCAGTCTAATGGAGGCAATTCCCCAATTGTGGCTCCTTCAGCCCAGATGTGTCAAGTTGATACTAAAGTTATCCAGCACAGTGGTTCATGTCTATAATCCCAATACTTAGGAACCTGAGAAAGGATCATGAGCAAGCCTGAGCTATGTAGTGGATAACTGGCTGGCCTGGGCTACATAGTGAGGGCCTATTTCACAATAATAAATAAATGGCTATCAATAAACTGAAAGTTTGTCCTCCAACAAGAACCTAGAGGACAGAGACTACACTGATTAAGGGCCCATCTCAGTGCTTTAAGAGCCAGCAGTATACACAGCATAACTGACATCCTCATCTATAAATTACGGAGTCCAACCTGAATTTGAGCTTGAAGTGAGTTGAATGAGCAGCCTCATGCAGGGATGAAATTTTCCTTGGAAAACAGCTCTGGGTCTGCTGTAACACAGAGATAAATTGGAGACAGCGACCCTGGTTCAATGCCACTGAGAAAGCCTGCAATATCTTCTGTTGGAAACAGCCCATCAGAGCCATAAAAACTCAATGAAGAAATCAAACCTAGAAGGTCTAGTTTTAAGCAATGTGACATCTCGACAAAATCGCTAAGAGGCACTTGGGATAAAATACTGCCCAGAGTAAGTAAATGAGTTGCCTGGCTATAAAGAAAGAATTTGAGAAGGTTAAATTTGTAATGTATGTCCTGGTCAGAAGAAGTTTCTTAACTGTGCCCGATGGCACAGTCCTCAAATCCCAGCTTCCCCTAGCCGAGGATCATGAGTTCAAGGCCTGGCTATTCTACAGAGTGAGTTCAAGGCCAGCCTGGGAAACATAGTTATACCATCTCAAAATAAAAGTTCAAAAAAGCCGGTGTGGTGGCTCACGCCTTCAGTCCTAGCACTTGGGAGGCAGAGGCAGGCGGGTCTTTGTGAGTTCAAGGCCAGCCTGGGAAACATAGTTATACCATCTCAAAATAAAAGTTCAAAAAAGCCGGTGTGGTGGCTCACGCCTTCAGTCCTAGCACTTGGGAGGCAGAGGCAGGCGGGTCTTTGTGAGTTCAAGGCCAGCCTGGTCTACAAAGCGAATTCCAGGACAACTGGGGCTACAGGGAGACCCTGTCTCATAAAGAAGAAGAAAAAAAAAAAGGTCCAAAAAAGGCTGAGGGGACGGCTCATTGGTGGTGTGCCTCTTATAATCCCTGAGTGAAGGGCCGGAGGTGGCTCAGTGGTAGAACAAATACTTAACATGGATAAGACCTTAGATTCATTCTCCAGTGAGAGGGAGGGAGAGAGAGAGAAAGAGAGGGAGAGAGAGAAAGAGAGAGAGAGATTTCATAGAGCTGCAATATCCTCTTCTGGGATGCCAGCCAGATAGAAAGCTGAGTGTCTGCTAATCACCCTAAAATGGGGTTGTTAAGTGCCCTTCCTATTTTGCAACATAACCACAACAGTTAAATGAGGTCAGCTTTACAGAAATGTCTTAAAGAACTGCAGTCCCCTGTAACTGTAAAATAATCACCACACACTGATGTGAGGAGTGTTAAATGCAATGTTCCAGGGATGTACGTTAGACAGATGAGGTTCCTAAAGTAGATTAACTGCTACTTGAGAAATAAGCCTAACTAAAGCTATTCCTAGATCTCATCTTGCATACCTCTGGCATGAAGGAGAGCCCTTCCTTCTTATCTGTCCTGTCCATTCCAGCCTGTGTAAACCAACAATGCATCCGTCAAGCTGAGCACAGATGCCAAGAATTTGCCTTGTTGACAAACCACCTCCCAAGTCCCTGTTGACAGTTGCAATCACTTGTCACTGATTACACAAGTCATACATGTTTGAACTGACATATATTCAAGGTTATTCAGCCCTTAATTGCTTACTTAAAAAGATTCAAAATAGATTGTGTTCATTAAATGAATCACAGTAGCTCTGAAAAATGAAATAATTCCTAAATTTTACAACTGTCTTTATGTAACAATATGACCTCATGACTGAAATATATTGTTGTGTTAAGAGAGAAAATAGAAAACACAGGACTGGAGAGGTGCCCAGAGGTGAACATCACTTGTTGCTCTTGCAAAGGACTAGAGTTTGGTTCCCAGCACCCAGGTCAAGTTACTCACAATGGCTTATAACTTCAGGTCCTGGGGATCTGACACCCTCTTCTAATTTCTGTGGGCACTACACTCATGTGTATATACCCAAACAAAGATCCATATATGCCTGTAATTAAAAATAACAAATATTCATATATAAAGTTTGAGATCTTAGTAAAAAGACAAAAAGTAAAAAAAAATTTTTTTTTAAAAAAAGAGCACAGTTGTTTTGCCTGTCTTACTGGCAAGTGCAGCTACCCTGAGGCTGCCACTGCTTTTGCCATCCTTCAAAGACATGAGACACAGCTTTTCAACCTTCCAATATGGACTGAAGACTCATGTCTCTCCAAGAATCCTCCAAACCTTCAGTGCCAGATGGGGACTGCTGAGACATCCAACTTGTGGCCTGAGCTACTACTGGGGTTTCAGCCTCTTCAGAGTATAGACAGCCATTGTTGAACTACCCAGGCTGTATCATGGAGACCAGTACAGGAGGATCAAGACAGGACACAGTGCTTACTGGACCTCATTTGGTGACCATGGGAAGGGAAAACCCCAGTGTGGAGCACAAGGGCAGAACTGATGGTTGTTTGGGCTTGCCAAGGAGGAGCCTTCAAACATGACATCTTTCAGCCTAACAAAGAAAAAAAAATCATAAGCTGAAGATGCTAAAAGATATATGTGGCATGCATGTATGCATATTTTGGAATGATACAAAGTGGAAGGAACAACAATAACAGAAAAAGACTGGGTCAAAGAACTGACTGAAACAGTGAACTTCTGCTCAAAACAATAAACTTCTGCATCGAAAATTTTAAAAGAGACTGAGAAGATGAAAAACATGTTTGGCAGAATGCATGAGCTCTGGTGCGGGGGCAAGAAAAGGGGAACGGGTCTGGATTTGATTGCAAATTTTGTATGAAATGCACAAAGCTTCAATAAAAATTGGCTTTGAAAAAAAAAAGAAAACACTGTATATGTATATTAAATAGTGAAATACATATTTGATCTAATAAAATTGACAGAAAAATAATATTAATCTTTTTAAAAAGAGGAACACAATATTGTACTTATAGGTAGATTATTATGTGTATAAGAAAGAAAGAAAAAAGAGGGGCTGGAGAGATAGTCTAGTAGTTAAGAGCACGGGCTGCTCTTGCAGAGGACCTGGGTTCAATCCCCAGCACCCACATGGTGGCTGAGACCCGTCTGTAACTCCAATTCCAGGAGAACTCCAGTTCCAGGGGAATCCGAGACCCTCTTCTGACCTCCACGGCATTGCACGACACGGGTGCACAAACCTACATGCAGACAGTACATTCATACACATACAAAAAATAAATAAAATTTAAAAGAAAGAAAGAAAGAAAGAAAGAAAGAAAGAAAGAAAGAAAGAAAGAAAGAAAGAAAGGAAGGAAGGAAGGAAGGAAGGAAGAAAGAAAGAGCTGAGCATGGTGGTGCATGCCTTTAATCCCAGTGGCAGAGGCAGGCAGATCTCAATGAGTTCAAGGCCAGCCAGGTCTACATAGTGAGTTCCAGGCCAGCTGGGGCTATAAGGAGACCCTGTCTCAAAAAGGCCAAAAAAGGAAAAAGAAAAGGAAGATAAATTTGCAGAGACAGTTTATTATTGCTGTGGCAAAATATCCTGACCAAACCAACTTAAGATACAAGAGTTTACTTTGGCTCACAGTTCCAGAAGGATTCAGTCCGTCATGGTTGGAAGACATGGCAGCAGAGGGATGCAGGCTGGTCACATTGTATGCACACTCAGGAAGTGGAGAGCAGGAGGGAATACAGCCTGAGAGGAAAACCTCAGGGTTACAGGTGTGTGCTGCCATGCCACGTTTATGCAGTGCCGGGGATGGAACTCAGAGCTTTGTCCATGTGAGGCAAGCTCTCTACCCACCGAGCCCCACCCAGCCAAGAATTAGCTGGTATCACTGCTCGATGTATTTCTTCCCAATGCTTTGTATTTCCATTTTCGACATAACTAAGATCACATGGTATACAGATTTTTACACTGTGGCATAGTACCATAAACATTTTCCCCACATCATTAACATGTTAGCAGAAGGGTTATTTAATGAATGACCTCTATCAATGAATGTACCACAGGTTCATAATACTCTTAAACACTTAAGGAGTTACTAATGTTTTGTAATCATTTTTTTCTGTTTCTAATTACTCGTTAATTAAAATTCACCAAAAACAGACTGGGTCAAAGAATACAATTGGAAGCTGGGCATGGTAGCGCATGCCTTTAATCCTAGCACTTGGGAGGTAGAGGGAGGTGGATCTTTGTGAGTTCAAGGCCACCCTGGTCTACAGAGCAAATTCCAGGACAGCTAGGGCTACAGGGAGACCCTGTCTTGAAAAGACCAAAAAAGAAAAAAAAAAAGGAATACTATCAGATTCTTTTTAAAATGCTATGTTTATAGCCGGGCATGGTGGCGCACGCCCTTAATCCTAGCACTCGGGAGGCAGAGGCAGGCAGATCTTTGTGAGTTCAAGGCCAGCCTGGTCTACAGAGTGAGTTCCAGGTCAGCTGGGGCTACAGGGAGACCCTGTCTCGAAAAGACCAAATAAATAAATAAATAAATAAATAAATAAATAAATAAATAAAATGCTATGTTTATAAAAGTTTATTTTTTATGTATATGAGTGTTTTGCCTGTGTGTGTGTGTGTGTGTGTGTGTGTGTGTGCATGTATCTGTGTCTGTGTCTGTTCATCCCAAGTTACACCACTCACAGAGGCCAGAATCGGGTGTCAGATCCCCTGGAATTGGAGTCACAGCTGGTTGTTAGCTGTTGTGTGGGTGCTAGGAACCAATGTCTGATCCTTGTAAGAGCCACCAGTACTTTTAACCACTGAGCATCTCTCCCAGCCCCCCATTTAACTCTTTTTTCATTTCTTGATGCAGATTTCCAGGTGCCCTCCCAAAATCTCATGTTAATTTATGCTCCTAGCAACTGTATAGAAAGTACTCCATAAGACTCTAAGTCAACACACCACAGAGGTAGCAAAACAGCCACATTCATTGTAGCCCTGGTCACAATAGGCAGGATACAGAGTCGACCTCAATGCCCATCAATTGATGAATGGATATGGAAAAATCTGTATATACACAGTACACTTTCATTCAGCCAGACCTAAGGACAAAATTACATCATTTGCAGGAAAAAATAGATGGAGCTGCAGACCATCCTGATAAGTGAAATAATACAGACTCAGAGAGACACATGTCACATTTTCATTCATATATGGAATCCACATTTAAATATATATACATATATATATATATATATGCTTGTAGGTATGTATTATCTATAAGTATATGACATGAAAACAGAAGATTGACTAATAGGAAGAAGGTAATGAGAGGGCTCAGCAGTTAAGAGCACTTACTGCTCTTGCAGAGAACCCAGGTTCAACTTCCAGCACCCACATCGAGCAGCTCACAACCTCCTGTAACTCCTGCTCTAGGAGATATGATGCCTTCTCTGACCTCTGAAGGCACTTGCACTCATGTGTGCACACACCCTCATCCAGATACACATATACACATGCAATTTAAAATAATAAAAAATAAATTAAAAAGAACTAGCTATGAGTCTCACATACATCCACCTGCAGAGAGCAATAACTGAGATATGCAGATTCAGGTGATAGAAGAGAATGCCAGTTACAAGCCCTGACAACCCAGAAATGGAAGGAGGAAGAGGAGGAAGATGTACTTAGTACCTCTACGGTTTGCCTCACCATGATAGATGAGACTAAGAGGGTGTTATTCAAAGCTGACAAATCAAGTAACTGAGATGTACTAGAGATAATAAGACCAACCCACTAGTGGGCAGTAAGGTGGCTCAGACCTGTCATGTCAGCACTTGGGAGGCTGAGGCAGAAGGACCACAAGTTCAAGACAAGCCTGGGCTCCATAGTGCGTTCCAGGCCAACCTGGAGTATAGGCTGAGAAACTGTCTTAAAACAACAACGACAAAAGCATACTGATAGTTCTGATGTAAGCTGGAAGAAAAAATGTCATGATTATTTCAGAAATAAATGACAGGAAGGGAGAACAGGAAATACAGTGAGTCTCTAACTGCCTATGATAGGAGACCATTAGATACTGTGTAAAGAAAGACGAAGGGGTTATACAAAGCTACAATTAATTTTACTATGATTACAGAATAGTCCCCTAAATATCAGAACTATGCACACAAACACAGCAAAGATTGCTGGTCAAAACTTCAGGATCACCCCTCTCTGAGGATTTATAGACAGTTAATGGTTGCTAGGGGGAGAGAGAGGTTGGCCAGGTCCTGCCCCTCCCTGAGGATTTATGGAGTTAACAGCTGCTGGAAGAGGGGCTCATGAGGATTTATAGAGTTAACAGTTGTTAGGACGGGGAGCTCATGACTGGAGCATAAGAACCTAGATTCCTAGACTTCACCTTAAAAGCCTCAAGTGGCAGCGTGCGCCTGAAATCCCGGCACTGGGGAGGTAGAGACAGGAGGATCCCCTGAGCTCACCAGCCAGCCAGCCTAGCCAGCCAGTGAGCTCCAAGTTCAATGAGACAGCCTGTTGCAAAAAAAAAAAAAAAAAGTAGGGTAGAGAGTGACTGAGGAAGAGACCTGACAGAGACCTCTGGCCTCCACGTGCATGTGCCCACATGTGCACAGATGTATACACACAGGCAAGCACACAAAGGCTCAGAAAATGCGCTATTTGGCTATCCATCCTGTTTCTCACCCACTGAGGACAACCATCCAAATCTCTGTGGTAAGTGGCTGGCCCATTTCTCCTGAAGGTGACCTATTTTCGTGTTTAGCAGCCAGTTTTGATAAGAATGCATTTTGATCCAGATGTTTGTGCTTTACATAGTTTATAGCCCATCAGTCTTTCTCCAGTAGCCTTCAAATATGTCTTCCCCCCAGAATTCTGTACTCTAATCTCAGTAAATACACTTGTTTCCTTATGTGAATGGTCCCATTATCTCCTTGCTGCCTTGGTTCATGGAGTAGTTAGTTGTGATGTCTCCAATTACATACTATTTTTCCCCAGTAAGGAAACTGTGCCTGAAAGTCCATTGCCTTGGGACCTGCCCAGGCTTGGCCACACTGATTCCAGTTAGAAGCTGAGAAGATGGTTGCAGAGTTCTACTCAGATCACTCACTCTTCTGTTAAAAGTGTGAACCAGGGCAAGATATAGCCCCAAGGGTACAACTGGTGACCTGCTTCCTCCAACCAGACACTACCTCCTACTTTTTATCCCCTCTTAATAATGCCATTGAATTATGAATTCAGCAAGAGATTGAATCAATGGTTGAAGCCTTCAGGACCTGATTGTCCTAGGAAAATCCTTACAGGTACACCCAGAATAATGTCCTAGATGTCTCTCAATCCATTCAAACTGACAGTCAAGATTAACCAAGATATCAGTAGCCCACCTGAAACATGAGCAAGAAATGACTGTGGGACTAAGGAGATGACTCATTTGGTAAAGTGCTTACACTTCAACCAAGATTATCTGAGTTTGATCCCCAGAACCCGGGTAAGAAGTTGAGTGTGGTGACAGATCCTTGTCATCCCAGGACTGGGGAGGGAGAGACAGGAGGATCCTTGGGGCTCCCTAACTAGCCACCCTAGCCTACTTGATGAGCTCTAGGCAGGTGAGAGACCCTGTGTCAAAAACAAGGTGGATGAAGTGTGAAGTTGACTTCTGACTTCCACATGTACATGAATACACATGCATGCTCATACACCTATACACACACACACACACACACACACACACGAGAATTTAATCTCTCTGTAGGTTAATCACATTTGAGTCATTCGTGGCCTGGCAAAGCTGGACTATACAGAAAAATTCCATATGTGGCAATTTTGGCAAAGGTGGGTGTCCTGGTTAGCTTTCTGTTGCCGTGATAAAACACTGACCATAACCATCTTGGGGAGGAAAGGGTTTACTTGGCTTACAGCTCACACAGTTCATCACTGATGGAGGTCAGAGCAGGTAATCAAGGCAGGAACCTGGAGGCAGGAGCTGAAGCAGAAATCATGGAGGAACGCTGCTTACTGGCTTCCTTCCTCTGGCTTGCTCAGCTACCTTTCTTATGCAGCCCAGGCTCTCCTGTCCAGAGAAGACACTGCCCACACTGGGCTGAGCCCTCCTCCATCAACTGGCAATTAAGAAAATGCCCCACAGACATGGCCACAGCACAATCCAATGGAGGAAACCCCTCAATTGAGGTTCCCTCTACCCAGGTGTGTCAAGTTGCAAACAAACTAGCCAGCACACCAATGAATAAAAAGGACCAGGGATGTGGCTCAGTTGCTAGAGTACTTGTCCTGAGTTCCATCCTCAGCACTGCATAAACTGGCCATGGTAGTGAACATCTGTAATTAAAGCACTCAAGAGGATCAGAAGTTCAACGTTAATGAGCCGGTAGATAACTCATAACTTTGAACTTCTTTACCCACTGGTAAAGTGCTTCCCATACAAACATGAGGAGTTGAGTTCTATCTCCACCCAGCATGGTGGCACAGGACTGTAATCCCAGAACTGGGGACGCAGACACAAGTGAAACCCTGAGGCTCAGTAGCCAGCCAGTCTAGCTTACTGGGTGTGTTCCAGGCCAGTAAGAGACGCTGTCTCATAGAGAAGATGGATGGTGCCTGAAGGTGGACTACTGAGATTGTCCTCTGGCCTCCACATGCACATATACACACTTATACTACATATATACATATATGTATATATACACATATACATATATGTATATATGTATATGTGTATATATACATATACACATATACATGCATGTATATGTATATGTGTATATGTATATATGTATATATACACATATACATATATGTGTATATGTATATATATGTATATACACATATATATGTATATATATACATGTATACACATATACACACTTATACTACATATATACATATATATACACATATACATATATATATACTACATATATACTCCACATACATACACACAGAAAGAAAAAGAATGTTTGAAGTCTTCCTTAGCTACATAGCAAGTTCAAGCATAGCCTGGTACATATGAGGCTATGTCAGAAAGAGAGAGGGGGTAGACAGGGCGGGGGAGAGAAAGGGAGAGAAAGAAGAGAAGAAAATGAAGGCGGAGTTTGGTGTGGTGGTAAATGTCTTTAACCTTAGCACTCTAGAAGCAGAATTTTGTGAGTTCCTGGCCAGCTAGGGCTACAGGGAGACCCTGTCTGGAAAAAAAAAAAAACTCACAAGAAATGAGGAAGGAAAGGAAGGTGAGAGGGAGGTAAAGAAAGAGAAAGAAAGAAGGGAGGGAAGAAGGAAGAGAGGGATACAGGGAGAAAAGAAACAAAATAACCACACTCCGACACTAATATAAACAATGAGCTTAGTGCTATCTGTTGAGACTGAGGGGCAGGAAAGCATCCAGTTCAGCACTGCCGTGCCTACAGGAATTTTTGTATGCATCTCCATCACTATCATCTATAGTTATTTAGCAGGCTTCCAGCTTAGGCAAAGCTCTGTGCCAGGCTCACTTGCCCCAGTTAACACAGCAGCAATAGGTTTGCCCTAATTAGCCCTGACACAGTGCAAGACGAATAAAATGAGAAGCATCCGGCTCCCTGATCAGGTGGTCTTACTTGGTGCCTACAGTTTTCACAAGTTTGCACAGCAACCAGCTGCCCCAGAATGTAGCAGGAACTGAAACATAATATTTCTGTCCTCCTGTTTCATTATCACTGGCCAAGGGTGTCCACATTAAAGGAGCAGTGTGAAACGGACAATTCACACATCTTCTCAACGTTGTGGGTCCCTGCTGTTGCCAGCCAATGCTGGGCCTGCTGCTATTTCAGGGCACTTCCCACAACAAGAGGATCAGGCCTGCATCAACAGGTGGCACGTGCAGATGAGAAGGAAGCTGTGAGCTGCATGGACATTTCCTGAGCCCCCTATTAACATCCTTCAAGGATGTACTCTGAAAATTTGTGTGTTTGGAAGATTGGTCTATGATAGGGTGATACTGAGAAAATGCAGAAACTTAGATTTGAGACCAGTCTTAAACATAGCTCAGTGGTAGAGCACCTTCCTAGAACCCCCCCCCCCATTGAGGGGCTTGGGTGTGGCTCAGCAGTAGCATGCTTACCTAGCCATGCAGAAGGACTTGGGTTTCATCTCAACACCCCCAAAAAGGGTAGTGTGGGGAGATCACTAAGTTGTTCAGGAAACTGGCCTTGGAAAGAATTAAGCTCAGTCTCAAAAATGGTTCTTGTTAGAGTAAATTGATAGAAAGAGCAGGGCTGGCCAATCGTGGACTTTCTTTCCCCAGTCTTCATACTTTATATAATATCTGGCCTCAAGCATTTTGTTACAGTAATGAAAATGTATTGAAACAACAGGAACATGGGGGGAAAAAGAGAAAGGAAATGTTTGTGGAAGATTCGCCTGCTGGGACCTTCAGAAACGCAGCTAAATTAGTTGACTAGCACAAGGCCAAGGGCCCCAGTGGAATCTTTCTTATCCATTTTTTACATGATCAGACAATCCTTACAGAATGAGGTAGCATGAGGACCTTTCAGGCCTTTGGACATTTGTCACCTTCAGGCATAGGGTACTCAGTGATAAAGAAAGCCTTCTATTATTCCAGCCCAGCCATCGATCTGGAGCCCCCTTGGCCTTATAAAGACTCGGCTCCTCCCCATACTCTGGGCTACTCTTGCCTTTAATTGGAGAGAATTGTGGGAGTTCTGCCTTCACCCTCTGAGCAGTTGGTCTTCAGTTGGTCCTGATCCAATTATGTGGCCTCATTTCAACACTGAGTGCCTACAGGTACCACACCCTATTTGCATAAACAGCCCCTGGGGATAAACACCATTTCCTCCGAGATGCACTCCTTTTGCCAGCCTCCTCTCTCAAGATCAAGTCTCGAGTGATAAAATCCCAGCTCACTGGAGACCAAGTGTTCACTTGCGTGAGCCTGTGGGGGTCGTTTCTCATTCAGCCCCTGGTTTCCATTGGTTCATGACCATTTCATGATGCAAAATATATTTAGTCCAATTTCGAAAGTCTCCCATAGGCTTAAACAGTCATCTTGACCAAAAGTAACTTGGGGATGAAAGGGTCTGTTTGGCTTACAGGTTACAGCTCATCACTGAGGGAACTTAAGGCAGGAACCTGGAGACCAGAACCGAAGTGGAGACCATGGAGGAACACTGCTTTTTCTTCTGGCCTGCTCCACTATCTGTTATGCATCCCGGGCCCACCCACTTAGGGATGGCACAGTGGGCTAGGCCCTACTACATTAATTAGCAATCAGGTGAACACCTCAGACCTACCACAGACCAGTCTGATGTAGGAAATTTCTCAACTGATGTTCCCACTTCCCAGGTGACCCTAGTTTATACCAAGTTGACAAAAACCAGCACAAAGACTCAAGACAATCTCTTAACTGTGACGCCCTGTAAAATCAAAAAACAAATTACATACTTCCAACATACAATGGCACAGCATACAATTCTCATTCCAAGAGGGGAAAATGGGGTCATAGTGAGGAAATACTGGACCAAAGCAAGACTGAAACCCACCAGGTCAATCCAAACCCTCTAGCTCCATGCCCCATGTCTGGGGCTTCAGTTTCCAAGGGATGAACTGCATCAAGCCCTCCAGCTTTTCTGCCTGCAGTATTCATCTCTCTTGAGCTGGTTCTACTCCTTGGCAAAATGTCTCATAGTTGTGTCATCGCCAACAACTTGGGATCCCCACTGAAACCTAGTCTTCACCTTCACAGCTTCACCCTGGTCTGTCTGTGCCACCTCACAAAGATTGAGCCTGGGTTTCTAATTCAATATCACTTAGTCTCCTCATTTATCTCAATATCTCTAGCTCTGCCCATCTCTCCTCATCTGGGAATCTAGGGAGATTCCTCATGACATATTGTTGAGACAGTCTTTGCCTCCTGTCACTTGTCATTTTCCTTGATCCTGTTATATATTGAATACTCTTAGTAGAATTGGAAAGGGTTCCATGCACTGAATTGTGTGACTTTTCCTGGGAAGACATATACAAATATCTATTTGCCCCAGATAAGGTGCAGTAGGAACCACCCAGAAAAAAGAAAAGAAAAAGAAGTGCAGTCTGTGTCTGAGTGCATATACACAGTACTGCCTGTCAGGACATTGTAGCAAGGAGCACTAGATCAGGATATTGTGTTACTATATATGGGAAACAGAAACTGAACTGTAAAGGGAAAATAACAAAGGGTCTACAAGGCTGTGTCTTTCCTTGTTCAAAGCTCTAGTTTTGAGAACTATCTCACAGAGTCAGATGCAAGCATAAATAAACTGCTTCCCAGAGGAGAGAAATATGGTTTCTCATCTCTCTGCAGCAAGGGCATTGAAGACAGATCACAGAAATCATTCCACCCGAGTCTAGCTGAACCAGTGAGTTTATTGGGGCTTCTTATGGAACTATTTGTGACGGGGTACTTAACAGAAGCATGCATGGTTCATCTCTAAGGAGCTGAGCCCAGCCCAGCATTAGTGATAAAAAGCTTCAACCTCAGAGCCTCCTATACAGAGTGTCTGCTGATGGGACGATCTTCTCTACCCAGTAATTGCTATTGCTCTATGTCACCTAAAGAAAGGGCCTTGTGAATCTTGTTTTTGTTGTTGTTGTCGTGTTGTTGTTGTTTTTGTCTTTTTTGAAACAGGGTCTCCCTATAGCCCCAGCTGGCCTGGAACTCACTCTTTAGACCAGGCTGGCCTTGAACTCACAGAGATCCACCTGCCTCTGCCTCCCAAGTGCTAGGATTAAAGGTGTGTGCCACAGCACCCTGCACTAAAGACAGTTCTTAGACGCCATGTGGGTGCTGGGAATCGAACCCGGGTCCTCTGCAAGAGCAGTTGGTGCTCTTAACTGCTGAGCCATCTCTCTAGCCCCCAATGTTGTAAGTTTCAGGAATTTGCTGAACCTTGTGGGTTTTCTTGACTTCCTGAGCCTGTGAGTTTTGGTTATTTCCTGGGTCTGTGGGATAAATTATTTCTTCTTTGAAATGGGCTCATCACCTGGAGCAGCTGAGTACTTAATGGGAGAAGCTAAGTTTGCAGCCCAGCTGAATAGAGAGTTTCCCCACAGTGCTGACATTCATGTGATGCTGGCATTCCCACAGAAGGTGCATGAGACTTTGGAATTCTGGGACTTTGGGAGGGGCAGAGACCTATAAAAAGCCCACCACATGAGGCTGGACTCTCACCATGTACCAGCTCAGGCAGAGGGCATAGGGTTTCATGCTGGAACTCCAGGCAGCCATGTTGATCTGGGGAACCAGCCACTGACATGAGAGTGTTTAATTACCAGCCACTACCTTGTAGCCAATCTCAGTAGATTCTGGTCTACTCTGAGATTGGAGCATTCTCTATTTGTTTTGCCTTAATTACCAGGGAAACCAGAAAAGGGCAGAGGCAACAGAGGCAGGGTAGGGTTGCCGGGTGCTGTGCTCATGGCCAAGAGGCGGTGGGTGCCTCTGGCCACAAGAGGAAAATTCCTCTGTGTCAGGGTCTTAAGGACCTTCTTAAGGGCCTTCCAGGACAAAAAAGTTTTGAATTGGCAGGAAATAATTATGTAACCATTCTGCTCCTCATTGATTCTCTAGTTCTTTGTAACCAGGACCATGGAGGCAATATCTACAATATGCAGATTACTAAGTATGGGATTATTTATTTATTTATTCATTTATTTATATTTTTAGATCCTAACAGAACACAGCGTAACAATTCTGGTCTTCCCAGGTGTATTCATTTCAATTATGTGTAGTACACCAAGACAGAACGATTCGTGTGTCATTTCTTTAAAGAGTTGCTTTACCTTTAAATGTCTGTAGCTAAATGGCCAGTCCTTCAATGTGTAATTTAAATAAATATATCCACAAGTTTCTGTGAATTATCCTGAAACTTGTCAAGAGAAATAACCTCATAATTTTTTTAAATAAAGATTATTTACCTCAAATGTGGTAGTAGCATCTTGCCCAGCCATAAAGCAATAAAATTCTCAATAATCTTGACATTTGAATAAATGATGGAAACTTTCTATTTTAAGGGCATGCATCCCATAAGTTGGAATTAGTTCCTTAAAAGAAAAAAAAATGAAGCTCTTCCATAGAATTAAGTGATACAAATATTTGATACAGGCAGTACTTTTATAAAATATGCTGGAAATTTCTCCCTGTAATTTTTTAAATAAAAAGTCAAGTATGATCATAAAAAATGGTCTTCAGGGGCTGGAGAGATGGCCTAGTGGTTAAGAGCACCGACTGCTCTTGCGGAGGACCTGGGTTCAATCCCCAGCCCCCACATGGTGGCTGAAAACCGTCTTTGACTCCAGGGGAATCCAACACCCTTTTCTGACCTCCGAGGCATTGCACGACACAGGTGCACAAACCTACATGCAGACAGTACATTCATACACATATGAAAATAAAGAAAATTAAAAAAAAAAATCCTCAGTAAAACCCTCCAGGCAAGCTCTGTTGAATCAAGCCCCCACCCCAGTCATGGTGCACAGCTAGGTAGGAAAATGGAGAGGGCTAAGAGGCTCAGACTGCCTAAGAGAGTTACCCTTGGTTCTCAGGAAGCAGGCATACTTGCCTCACAAAGCCTAGGTGAAGTTCTGCCCCTATCTGTGTTGCTTTGGGATGTCACTATGAGATGTAACCGTGGGAACAGGATGTCCATCCAAGCTATTAACTTCAAGCAGCACGTCTAGTCGGTGGTATGGGAATTAACTTTAGTTTGACCTGGCCCTCTAAGAGACTCAGCCATACTCAATATGGAGTAGAAGTTGTACTTTATTGTGTGCAGGCCTCAGACTAGGCAAAATCTGCTCCAGAGAAACTGGCCCCAACCAGAAATACATACAGTTGTATTTAAATATTTTTAAATTATTTTTATGTTATGAGTGTATGAGTGAATTTCTTGCATGTGTGTAAGTACACCCATGTCAGGCAATGCCCATGGAGGTCAGAAGAGGGCGTCAGGTCCTCTGAAACTGGAGTTATGGTTATTAGCCACCACGTGGGTGCTAGGAACAAAACCTGGGTCCTTTGCAAGAGAACCCAGTGCTCTTAACCACTGAGCCATCTCTCCAGCCTCACATGTAGGTTTTTAAAGAAATTTTCATGTCATCTTTGGCAGTAGTCACATTGGTGGATTCGAGACTTCCAGCACAGAAATGTATGTGTCCCTTAAGTTATTATAGGATGTTTAAACTATCAGCACTTTATATAAAAGCAGATATGTCAGGCAAGTGTGGGGTAACTTCCCAGTAACATACTGATGTCAGTACAATCTTAGCTGTTTTAACAAATAAGACACATGGTAGCAGGTGCTTCCTGAAAAACCACTGCAAGAGGCAGCATTTTCTAAGGTGTTCTTAGTCTATGGTTTTGTGGCTGTCTGCCTTGTCTTAACTCAGCCTGTGACACAGCTCAGAGTGGCCTTTGTGATTTTAGAGTATGTAGAAGCTTCTAAAGTCCTCCCTATTACACACACACACACACACACACACACACACATCATTAAGCTATTATTAGGTTATTAGGAGTATAGAAAGTTCTTGCCAAATACCTTTGTTAGTACTTACTCATCTACCACATGCAACGCAGTTATACTGAGGTCATAGTTTATTAGTTTCACGTTAGGTAATTTTCCTCATCACTGGGATTCTTCACTTGTAGAAATTGGGCCTTCCAATCTGAGCAGGAAAGAGGCCATGATGATACAGCCTGGAATCTGAAATGAGTGTGGACCCCTCCTCCATCCCTGTGAATATTTCCTGTCCTCTTTGTCCTTGTCCATCTCTCTCCCCTTCCTCCCCACCCCCAAAGCTCTGAGGATGGCATGTATTGGAGATCTGCCTTGTAACAAGCTCTGGATGATGCTAAGACTCTCGAATTTGATAGCCTGGCTCTCTGGCTTTCTGAACACGCCACTTTCTCTCTCCTCACCATCCCTTTATTTCCCACATGACTCAATTTGAGAAGGGTGGCATTTCAGTGGCAGGTGAGATTTAAACACTGTGACAACTAACGTTTTTCTTCATTTCCAGTCCTGTCTATATTCTGATTGCAATTTTATAACATGCCAGAGGTCCCTTGGAAAACACTTAAATTTTTTTCATTTATATTCAAAATTATAAAATTACAGAAGGAATAGATTTTTTTGCAGGAATAGATTTTTTAAAATATTTCCTAGCATATAGATGACACTCATTGATTTATATTAACTAATGAATCATTTCCCTAAGTTTTACCTTTTTGGACACAGGGTCACACCATGTAGCCCATACTTCCCTCAAACTCACAAGGTAGCCCAGGCTGACCTCAAATTCATCATGTATCTCAGGCTAACCTAGAACTTACTATGTATTCTGATAGCAATAACCCTGCCCCTCCCAAATGCTGGGGTTACAGATGTGTGCCACCAGGCCCAGCTGAATTTTACCTTTAATTTAAACTCTGTGTGTGTTTGTGTGTGTGTGTGTGTGTGTGTGTGTGTGTGTGTGATACATTCAGTGGCACACATGTGCAGGTCAAAGGACAACTTTGAGCACTGGGACCTGCCTGACACTTTGTTTGAAAGAATATCTCTTGTTCACCACTGTGTATGTCAGGCAAGCTGGCCACTGAGTTCAGGTCTTGTTTCTACCCTGAATCACACCCCAGAAGCACTGGAATTACAGATGCATGCAATGATATCCAGACTTACATGATTTCTGGAGAGCCAAACTCCAATCCTTCCACTTATACAATAAACACTTTTTTTTTTTTTTTTTTTTTGGTCTTTTCGAGACAGGGTCTCCCTATATCCCCAGCTGTCCTGGAACTCACTCTGTAGACCAGACTCGCCTTGAGCTCACAAAGATCCGCCTGCCTCTGCCTACCAAGTGCTAGGATTAAAGGTGTGGGCCACCAGGCCCAACTTACAATAAACACATAAACACTTTTAACCCATCTCCCCAGCTCCTTAAATTTTACTTTTGATTGATAGGTCATAACTGTACATTTATGGGGTTAAAAGTGGAGTTTCAGTACCCTGTGTGGTACATTTGCAATCAGTATATAATCATCGTGTACAATTGTCATATATTGATTTTATACATCAGTATACATTGTGGAGGGAACAAATCAGGCTAATTAGGATGTCTGTTACTTCAAGTGTTTATCTTTTCCTTTAGTGAAAGCATTTGAATCTTTTAGCTTGAGAGATGCCTCAATCAGTAAAATGCTTGCCTCACAAGCAAGGGAAACTAAGTGGTGAGAACTCATCTAAGAAGCTGGGCACAGTGACTCCTGTTAATCCCAGGGACACAGAGACAGGCAGCTCCCTGGAAGCTTATGGGCCAGCCAGCCTCATCTGCTTGGTAAAGTTCCAGACCAATGAGAGGCTTGGTCTCAAACAAAAGGTGAAAAGCTCCTGAGGACAGACAGACACCGAGCTTGTCCTCTGAGGACAGACAGACACCGAGCTTATCCTCTGAGGACAGACACCGAGCTTGTCCTCTGAGGACAGACAGACACTGAGCTTGTCCTCTGAGGACAGACACCGAGCTTGTCCTCTGAGGACAGACACCTGAGCTTGTCCTCTGACCTCGGTATGCAGGCACCTGCACATATGCCTGCGCCCCCCCAATAAATCGTTTAACTATTTTGAGATAGATTGTAGATTGATATTCTTTTTTTAATTATTTATTTATTATTGTTTTTATGTGTATGAGTGTACTGTCTGCCTGTAGATTGGTGCACCCGTGTTGCGCAATGCTGCAGAGGTCAGAAGAGGGCATGGGATTCCCCTGGAACTGGAATTAAAGATGGTTCTTAGCTGCCATGTGGGTGCTGGGAATGGAACCTGGGTCCTCTGCAAGAGCAGTCGGTGCTCTTAACCTCTGAGCCATCTCTCCAGCCCCCTAGACTACTATTCTTTTTTGGGGGGGGTCTTTTCGAGACGGGGTCTCCTTGTAGCCCCAGCTGTCCTGGAAGTCACTCTGTAGACCAGGCTGGCCTTGAACTCACAAAGATCCACTTGCCTCTGCCTCCCAAGCGCTAGGATTAAAGGCATGTGCCACCACGCCCAGCTAGACTGCTCTTCTTAACCATGGTCACCATGCTATGTAGTCGAACTGGGCCTCCTGTCCATCTAAAATTCTGTACTTGTAATGGTTCATTTTTTTTTATTTTTGTATGTGTATAAATGTACTGTCTGCATGTAGGTTTGTGCACCCATGTCCTGCAATGCCGCGGAGGTCAGAAGAAGGTCTCGGATTCCCCTGGAACTGGAGTTCTCCTGGAATTGGAGTTACAGACGGTTCTTAGCCTCCATGTAGGTGCTGGGGATCGAACCCAGGTCCTTTGCAAGAGCAGTCGGTGCTCCCAAACGCTAGGCTATCTCTCCAGCCCCGGTTCATTTTGATTGTAAACCTGACACAATCTAGAATCACCTGGGAGGAGAGTATGGCTGAGGGATGGGCTACATCAGGTTGGCCCTGGGAGCATGTCTGCTGGAATATGTTTGATACATTAACTGAGATGAGAAGACCCAGCTTCAAAATGAACCAACCACTCCATTTCATGGGAAAGGGAGAGAGCAAGCTGAGCACTAGCATGCACATGTCTGTTGCTCTTCTGACTACAGACATACTGTGACCAGTTCTCACAGGCTCCTGCCAGTGTGACTCCCCTACAGTGATGGACTGTAACCTGGAACTGAGACCTGAAATGAACCCTTCCTCCCCTAAACTGCTTTTGTCAGAGTATTTCATCACAGCAACAGAAAAGGAAAGGAGATCATATTCATTAGTCTACAGCTTCTAGTCCCATCCCTTTTAACCTGAATGAATGCTCAATCCGCATATAATAGTGCCTAGTTTGCATACAATGCTGCATAATAAAATGGTGCTAAATTTGTCTGTGATGCAGATATTCTAGAATTCAGCAAATATAAAAATACAGCAGAGACCAGAGTAGAGCAACAATTGCACTCTATCCTCAGAATTGGAGTTTCTCTTTAGCTCATGCATTATTCAAAGTTTGATTTTTTTTCTTTCTTTTTTTTTAAGATTTATTTTATGGGCTTAGGAGATGATTCAGACCTTAAGAGATCCTACTTCTCTTCCAGGGAACCTGGTTCGGTTCTCAGCACCCATGTCTGGTCATTTATTACTGCCTGTAACTCCAGATCCAGGAGATCTGATGTCCTCTCTGGCCTTCATGGGCACTACACTAACATGCACACACACACACATAGACACACACACACACACACACACACACACACACATGCACATGCTTTTTAAAATAAAAATAATATGTTTCTGGGGCTGGAGAGATGGCCTAGCGGTTAAGAGCGCCGACCGCTCTTGCAGAGGACCCGGGTTCGATCCCCAGCACCCACATGGCGGCCGAAAACCGTCTGAAACTCCAATTCCAGGAGAACTCCAGTTCCAGGGGAATCCGACACCCTCTTCTGACCTCCGAGGCATTGCACGACACGGGTGCACAGACCTGCATGCAGACAGTACATTCATACACATACGGAAATAAAAAATAATAATAATAATAATAATAATATGTTTCTTAAAGAGTTATTTTATTATATTTATGTGTACGTGTGTGTGCATGTGCGCATACGTGCATGTGAGTGCACTGCCCATGGAGGCCAGAAGAGGACATTGGATCTCCTGGAGGTGGAGTTACAGGCAGTTGTGACTCAACCAACGAGGCTGCTGGGAAATGAACCTGGGTGCTCTGGAAGACCAGCAAGCACTCTTAACTGCTGAGCCATCTCTCCAGCAGCAGGACTTTGATTTTTCTTCCATTCTTCCTCTGTACCCCGCCCTCCTTCATGGGGAAAAAAAAATTGTGAGGCAACATAAGGATATTGTGTCCCAAATAAAGGTGAAATGACAGAGCTTTCCATGAAAGGCTTTGCATGATTGGAATTAAATGTCAAATACGATTTTCTGTTGGTAATTCCAAGTGTCTGTGTCAAAACCCAGAAAGACAGTGTGGCTGCAGCTGAATATGTGTGTGAATGGCAGTGTCACACGGCGGGGAAGGTTTATGATTCAGTACATTAACACTGCTCTCATCACGCTACCACTTAAGAGATCGTTTGCTCAAGCAAGAGATCATTAGATTGTGGCTGCCCACAATCAGGGGTCCCTGTCCCCTGAAGTTCCCCACAGGTGCTTTGGTGGTGTGCCCTGCACCCCTGTGGGGGTCTGCCATCAGGATTGGGTGACAAGTTGGGGACCTGAGCATGCCGTAGCTGACTGCAGCCGGCAATAGCTACCAGCTATGTCTGCTTACTGAGTCTCAGGGAAAATGCAGTTCTTATTGATCACCCCCTAGTATAAAATGGCCTTCCAGGCTGGGGATTTGATCCATTTTATTTCAACCTTCCACATGGGATGAAGAGGGGAAGGGTGCTGTCAGGAAGGTCACTGAATCATGTGTTTGATTTCTCCTGCTCTAGGAAAACAGCAACCAGGACTCAGAGAAATTCAGAAACTTGCCCAGTCACAGAATGTGATAGGCGGGAAGAGAAGACCCCTAACTGCTTGAGATTCACAAAGCAGCAGGGCCCATATTAGCTACGAAACTTCACTGTCCCATGTGATATGAAAAATTAATTTGATACTTTAATGGGAAGACTAAGTTATGAGAGTTAAGTGACTATAACAGGGGTTTGGAATGCAGTTCTGAATTAAAGTACTCACATAGAATAAGTTGAAGGGGTGTGGGATGTGTCTCAGTAGTAGAGTCCCTCCTTAGAGTCTCCTAATGAGGGGTTGGTGGTAGAGCTCAGTGGTAGAGCACCTGCCTAGAATCCCCCAGTGAGGGGCTAGGAGGGGTGGCTCAGCAGCAGAATACCTACCTAGCATATACAAGGCCCTGGATTCCATCACAAACACTGAGAAAAGTGTTAAATGACTTACATAAACCAGACTTCACAGAAGAAATGTGTTAGAACGAGGTGTCCTAATTCCCGGCTCACTGTTCTCTGCTGAGCACAGCATCTCCATCAGCCAACGCTGCCTGATTGTAGGATGCTCACAAGATGACGTTCGGGCTGGGCTTTTAGAGTTGACTGTTCCAGGTGAACTCTGACATCAAATGCATTCCTAAGGTGCCGTTTTCAACTGCCCTGCCAATCCCCAGCCTTGTCTGTATCAGAATCTTAATGCCTGCTTCCCTGTTTGAGTTATGGTAATTTATTGTAATAGTGTGTTTTGACCTTTTCAGTATTTTGTATTTTTATTGGATAGCTGTTTCACCTCTTCCCTGGGGGGTTAAACCAGGTTGAAAATGAGAGAGAGTGCAAGACCAACCAATCGAAATACAGAATATTAAAAAGGTCAACACACAAGAGCAAACTACTAATTTGGAAAACACACAAAGGTAAGCGGGAGGAAAGCTCTGAAGAGCCTGGTGGTCGCAGTAAAAGAGAGAAAACAGGAAAAAAAAAACACAAAAACCAGCAGCTCCTTTCAACCCACGACAAAGGCCAGTCATCGAGACACCCAAATCTGTCATCCAGCACTCAGAATGTGGAGGCAAGGTCATAGAAGGCTACATAGGGAGTTAGCATCCAGCCTGGGCTATGTGAAATCTGTCTCAAAAGAATCAGTCAATTTCCAAGCCCAGATATTAGTTCAGCCACTAGATGGGCACTCATCTGTGATCAGAATTCCAAGAAGCAGGATCATTGGAAAGCCTACCATTTCTGTTCCCATGTCATCACTGCAAATGGTAAAGAGGAGGACAGCCCAAAGGACTGAGCCTGAGGATGGAAGGGCCTTTAACATGACATCACTAGAAGACACGGTGAAGAGACTTCTATCTATAGACTGCTGCTTGAAGGTCTAGACCTGATACCTGTCCCTTTCTGTGAAGCCCTCCAGGAAGGGAACTCCCTCATACATCTTTCCAATTGAATCCTATGAATTAAAGCATTAAAAATAAGGATTATTTGAGTCTCACATGGTGGTATACACCTGTAATACCAGCACTCGGGAAATTGAGATAGGAGGATCAGGAGTTCAAGTCTAGCATGGGAGAGCATAGGGAGACCCTGTTTCCAAGAAAGAAAGAAAGAAAGAAAGAAAGAAAGAAAGAAAGAAAGAAAGAAAGAAGGAAGGAAGGAAGGAAGGAAGGAAGGAAGGAAGGAAGGAAGGAAGGAAGGAAGGAAGGAAGGAAGGAAGACCTCATTCTATGTACACCAAGGTCCACCCAAAAGAACTGAAAATATGTTCACACCAAAAACGGTATATCAATTTTAGCATCTAAACTGGAAACAATCCAAATGTCCATCCTCTACTGAGTTAAGTAAACAAAGTACACTACATTCATACAATGAGATACTACTCAGCAATAAAAGAGAGTGAAGTACTGTATTATAATTTGGTTGCTAAATGCCTTAAAGGCTCATGTGTTTAAGGCTTGGCCTCCCCAGTGCAACAGTGTTCAGATGTTGGACCTTTGGGATATGATTGTATCATGAAAGCTATAGCCTCATGAATGGATTAATCCAAACATGGATTCATAACTTAATAATGGACTATTGAGAGGTAGTGGAGCCTTTGAGGGAAAGACATCATTGTAGGAAGTTGGTTATTGGGTATACTTAGTCCCCAGCCCCTTCGCTCTGCTGCCCGGTCATCATAGATGAATAACTACATTCAGTGGGAGAGAACTAAGCAACTGTGGACTGAAACTTCTAAAACTAGGGGTCAAATTAAACCTTTCCTCCTGCTTATCCACAGGTATTTTGTTACAGTGACAGACAGGTGACTGACAAAATGGATATGTGTACTAAAGTGAAAAGCTATATTAACTTGCTTGGGCTATATAAACAAAGTGCCACAGACTAGGAGACTTAGAGACTTAGAAGCTAGATTGGGAATAGATCTCTTGTACGCGCTGGTACAGATGGTCCATTTATCATAATGTGGAAGTACTGTTTCTTCAAACTTTTAGTCATATGATGCCCACCTCCCTGTGTTCTTCAACACCAACTTTGCCTCCACTTACATAAATTTCCCTTCTTGGCACTTCCTTTCTTTCAAGCACATACATTCATGCGAAGGAGGAAGCCCCACTCTAGGAGACCTCAATATTTTTCAATTTGATTTATTCTTTATGTGCTTATGAGCAGTTTGATGGCGTGCCATTATATAAGTACATCTGTGTCCACCTGCAGATAGAAAGTCAGGATAAGATGCGTTTGGCAACCCATACTGCTAGCACCTGAAGAAGAGCGTAAGGGAGTGGCGTGTTGCCACCGCGGAACCTACATTGTGGTGCGTCTATGCTTTCCGAACACGCCCTTTGCAAGACTGCTGTCTCTCGCTTATACACACTAGCAACGGCCCCATCCATAAATGCCACTACAACCCTTTGTCCGTTTCGTCCCATAACCCCAAAGCCTTGGTAAAGAGAGACCGTCAGTTTTTATTTAAGCCAATAAGTGATCTCTTTAAAAGCAATATCCCAAGTTTACAGTAATGAAGGTCCAATACATTATGAGTATTGGAGTTATGATTCATTATATTATTCGGTGAGTTGTGCTATTGTGGTGAATGCAAAGCAAAACGGAAAGATGTAATCAGAGTCGGTCCCCGCATAAAATCATATATCACCCTACACAATAAAAAGCACTTTGTCGTAGTAAGAAAGTTTACTCAGATTCGCAATTGAAAATTTCTAGATAAAGACTAACACCGATTATGGAGGTACACGTGAAAAAGAGAGTCAAGTGGTCCAATTACCTAGGCGAGGTTGGGCTAGCGACAGGAGATTAAAAATTACTTCTGTCGTTTATTAGCCCAGGTTATCTGTATGGAGGGGGAACGGGAATATTGGGTGGGTACCTGGAGGAAGTAGTTTTTTAAAAAAGAAATCTCCTACGAGAAGGGATGTTGATGGTATGTGGTTCTATCTGAAGAACTGTAAATTAGGTAAAGAAGTTTGCCAATTAAAAATAATCCATTCGTATCTGGTTGTTACTAAACCTGAAAAGAAGTCTTCTATTTTTCTCGCGAAAGTAATACCACCCAGCACCCAAGATATTACAGTGATGAATCTCCTTTAGTTCCTGCGTCAGGGTAAAGCCTATGTAAATTCAGTGGGACGAGCCTTCTGAAAGACCCGAGTTTCTTCTTGTGACAAGGATGAATTGTGGGAAGATGAATCTTAGACACGGAGCGTAGTGGAGCGTGGTTGAGGGCTAGCTGACAGCCAATTTGGATGATCACAGTTGCTTTCAAAGATCCACTGGGAACAGGAGCAAAGCTGGCATCTCGAACTCTTCAAGTTGAGATTTATCCTGGGGAAATGATTGTGACTTAAAATTGGCAGTTCTTAATCATTATTATGTAATTCTTAACATCCACTATTTTCTGGGAATGGAAATCAAATGTGAGTGTCAGCAGCAGAACGCTTAATACTCGCAGCACTGCTAGTTGAATATGGCTTTTGGGCACTCATTGCTTCCTTGATCACACAGACTTGCCACGTCAACATCCTATGGTTTCTACTTTTGGTTCTTTGAGCTCTCAGCCACCAGCCATGCATTTTACTTACTTCCTTCTGTGTGTGCGGGGCTCCCATATCTGGATCCTAGAGACAATCAGTGATTCCCACCCAGATCGTTGCCTCTTGTCCTTGATGAGTTTCAGGCAGCAAGACAAGGAATTAGAATTTAATATATGTGGACACTTATAAACAGAGAACTGGGTTAACTGCAAAACAAATGATTAAACAAAAACTCTCTGAGAATTCGGGGTGGATAATAATATTATCGGGAGGAGAATCTATGATAACTTATGTACTTGGGTGGCCTGTGAGGATATAGACCGAATACCTTATGCCATTCTATAGCCGTTTTTTATAGTACTTACGATAGAATGTTATGGAGGGGTGTATAGATGGTTTGAAGGAAAGCAGGATCTATATATATACTCATTGTCAAAGGGATAAAGGGCACCAAGCAGAGAGCTTGGTGGGTTGAACTACATTCCGGTTGTTAAAGACTCGTTATAGTCGAGGTGACAAGGCCCTCGCCCTTCCACACACAGCACACACTACGCTCGGCTTCATGGCACGTATCCTCAAACCCTCAGCTCTTTCTGCTAGATTGATTTGGTTGTGTTGAGAGAGCTCCAGAAGACAGTATGAATTGCAAGGAAGCCGTTATCTATGTGTAAAATGGGAAGTGCAAGTCGACTATGTTGTGAAGCAGGTGTATGATAGTGAACCAGTAACCCAACAAAGGCTAAAGTGACTGAGGGTGTCTAGCGACAGGCTCTGGAGTGCAGTAAGAGTATTCAAGCCGGGGCAGAGGACGGCGCGAGCAGATGGCTATAATGAAGCACCAGAGCCTGGGGTGATTGCATGTTTTGTGTCCAGCTCTGACATCAGGGCCGAAAGAGGATAGGTGGGGAAAGAAACCAGGTTCCTGAGGACCTATTTGAAACATATCTACTCTCTCTCTGCTTAAAATTACATTCAGACGTTGCATCTTCTGAAATCAGCACTGGGGACTACTGACGTGGAACCACAGATAGGCAGCTTAACCATTTATGTATTGTAAGAACATCAGTCCTTGAGGATTACTTTATTGTTGAATGATACCTTGGCGCGTGAGAGGCGATGACTAGGCACATATTTGAAAGAAACAAGAACTTGATAAGAAAGAAGTGAGGACTGGGGGCTGAGAGATGGGCCTAGTCGTTAACTCCACCCGTATAGTCTTATGAGAATGTACTTATATCTGTCTTCTGGAGACTCACTTTTACGCTTAAAGATAAGAAAGGTGGGGGGGATTACAGAACAGATAGGACATAAGACCTTGTCACAAACGCACTGCAATGCAAATGCTTAAAACTAATTATGAAACAAGATTTTTTCCTCTAACAGGAAACAAAATCGTGCACCAACCTGTAACGGCGGCAGAGAACAGGAAAAGCATACAGGTTGAGTTGTAGCGATTAGGATATCCAGAAATAATCGATGGCACGGAAAGGCTGAAGCCCGGTGCTGAACATTCAAAGATAAATGAAAGCCGTCAGATCCTAAGGGGACAGCCGAATCCCGGCTCTGTGTGATCCTACAGTTGGACACACTTAGTTGATGAATGAGGTCTCTGAATTAAACTTAGCTGCCAAGGTCCGACGAGAAGGTTCGTGGAATAGTGAGACTTTCTTCGTGTTGCCCCCCTAGGTTAGAACAAGGAGATAATAGTTGTACGAGTGATGAGGTCGGGTTCGCCCCAACTGTTGAGATATTGGATGTAAAGTATACTATTGCTAGATGGCCGGAATAGTGATCTCTTAGGAGTTCTCTTTTATGAAAATATTTCCTGGTGGCCATAAGATACGATGAACTTTCTCCTAATTTGGCCCACACTCATGAGCTATGGAAACTGTGAACTGGATTACTCTCTGCTCAGAACCAAATANGCTCTTACAGAGAACCCAGGTTCGATCCCCAGCACCCACATGGCGGCCGAGAACCGTCTGAAACTCCAATTCCAGGAGAACTCCAGTTCCAGGGGAATCCGACACCCTCTTCTGACCTCCGAGGCATTGCACAACACGGGTGCACAGACTTGCATGCAGACAGTACATTTATACATATACATATACAAAAATAAATAAAATTTTAAAAATTAAAAAAAAAAAGATTAGATCCCAGGATATTTGGTATCAAAATTGCCTTTAAAGAGAATCTATATAAACCAGTCTAGTGATGTATACCCATAGTCCCAGCTGCGTGGGAGGCTAAGGCAGGTTCAAGACAAACCTGGAAATATGGTGAGATCCCTATCTCAATAAAACAGAGAGAGAGAGGGAGGAAGGAAGGAAGGAAGGAAGGAAGGAAGGAAGGAAGGAAGGAAGGAAGGAAGGAAGGAAGAAAGAAAGGAAGGGAAAGATAAAGAAAAAAATGCAAATGGGAAAAGTGAAAAGATTTGACTATGACTTTTTAAAATTCTCTCTTACACTAACTTATATTAAAATTTTTATTTTTATCTTTATATATGCATGTGCATCTGTATGGGGTTAGATACAAATGAGTGTAATGTATGATGAGGCCAGAAAGATCCCCTAGAAATGGAGCTCACAGGAGGTTGTGAACCGCTTGACATGTGTGCTGGGATCTAAACTTGGGTTCTCTGGAAGAGCAGTACATGCTCTTACCTGCTGAGTCACCTCTCCAGCTCCCTAATTTTCTATTTTCCAATTATACATATGTGTATGCGTGTGTCTATGTGTTGAATGCAGTGCCCATGGAGAGAACAGAAGAGGGCATCTGAGCTTGGATCTAGAGTTACAGGCCCTTGTGAGCAGCCCAGCCTCCGTTCTGAGAACCAAACTCAGGTTCTCACAAGAACAGGAAGCAGATCTTAACTGCTGAGCCTTCTCTCCAGCTCCAAGTTTTTTTTTGTTGTTTTTTTTTAATTTTTTTTTAATTTTATTTTTATTTCTGTATGTGTATGAATGTACTGTCTACATGCAAGTTTGTGCACCCGTGTTGTGCAATGCCGCGGAGGTCAGAAGAGGGTGTCGGATTCCCCTGGAACTGGAGTTCTTCTGGAATTGGAGTTTCAGACGGCTCTCGGCCGCCATGTGGGTGCTGGGGATCGAACCCGGGTCCTCTGTAAGAGCGGTCAGTGCTCTTAACCACTAGGCCATCTCTCCAGCCCCTCCAGCTCCAAGTTTTAAAGAATATTTAGGAGGCTTAGATAAGTGCTCCTTCTACCCAGCTAATACTCTCATTGGTTTCATTTTAATATCTTGATCCATTAATTTTCTTTTCTTGCTTGTACTTTTCTATTTTTTTTTTTTTGAGTCAGGGTCTCCTGCATCTCAGATTTATATTAAACTCACTATGTAGCTGAGCCTGACCTTGAACTCCTGATTTCCCTGCTTCTACCTCCAAAGTGCTGAGTTTACAGGTAGGGAACACTATGCCTGGCTTTGATCCTATTTAATTTCCTATTCCGTTGAAAGCATTTTTCTTATTCAATTATTACCTGCAACATCCTTATTTGTTAATAGATTTGAAAGCAATTCAAGCCATCTTACTAGAATACTTCCATCAACTTCACAAAATCGTGGGTTGTTTGCAAAATTTGTCATTTCTGTTTGCTTTTGATTTACATTGTAAGGCTCCAAAAATTGAAAATCATGTACAAACTGACCAAACATTCATATGACATTTTTGTGTGAAGCCGAACTGGGCTTGATCAGGGTCTCTGTAAAAATTTCCTCATGATGGTGAGAAGGCTCAGAGGCTATCCTGGTTTTGCCAAAACAACTTAGGGAGGAAGGACTTTATTTGACTTACAGGGTACAGTCCACCATTGACGAAAGCCAGGGCAGGAGCTTAAGACAGGAACTGAAGCAGAAGCTATGCTCCCTTCCCCAGGGATGGCACCACCCTCAGAGGCTCTGGGCCCTTCTACATCAATGAACAACCTAGAAATTCCCCCACAGATGTGTCCACAGGCAGCTCTTATGGATGAAATTCCTCAACTGAGGTTCCCTCTTCTCAGGTGACTCCAGTTGAAGTTGAAAATAAAATCTATGTAGAACATGATTTAATGAGAAGACTTTAAAAATTAGTACCAATTTCTTCCCACCACATAATGACATGTCTCCAGTCCATCCAGAAGAGGAACTGCACCAGAAGCCATCCACGTTGGATCCTGACCTGGGAACTGTAATACTTTTCTCTTTGCTGTGAAAAATTACCCAACAAAAGCAACTTAAGGGGAAGAAAAGGTTTCTTGTGGCTTAAGGGGAAGGTGCAGTCCATCATGGTGGGAAGGTGCAGTCCATCATGGTGGGAAGGTGCAGTCCATCATGGTGGAAGGCGTGGCAGCAGGAGGGAAGGCAGCTGCTCACATGGCATCCACAGTCAGGAAGAGAGAGATGAATGCTCGTGCTCAGCTCGCTTTCTTTTCATTCAGTCCAGGACCCCATCCTGTGGGATGCTGCTGCCCACAGTCAGGGTGGGTCTTCACACTTCAGTTGACCCAATCTACAAAGTCCCTCACAGACATGCCCAGAGGTCTGTTCCCTAAGTGATTCCAGATGCTGTCAATTTAACAATATCAACCATCACAGCCACTCAGTTTAAGCTGACTAATTAGAAGAATTACCACTGGAATGAGCATAGCCACCTCTCAGTGTGGTGCTTCAGGGTATGGTACCCAGTGCACAAAGGAGATTAAGTTAGAAATGGAAAAGAATACTTTTTTGATAATGAAGTTTCCAAAATCTCACCTACATTTTTACATTTAAAAATATTTTATTAGCATTGCTTTCTTTAAGAAATAACATGATTACATTGAAAAACTTTGTATATGTTGGAGAATTTGGAAAGGGAGTGTATGGCAAACTTACATTATAGCAACAGTGACAAATTTCACATTATTGTTGAAGCTTGGTAGTGCAGTTTTGTCAGTAAATAACATTCAAATATTATAGTATACATATAGAATTGTGGATTTACATGCTTTTTTTTTTTTGGTCTTTTCAAGACAGGGTCTCCCTGTAGCCCCAGCTGACCTGGAACTCATTCTGTAGACCAGGCTGGCCTTGAACTCACAAAGATCCGCCTACCTCTACTTCTTGAGTGCTAGATTAAAGGCGTGCGCCACCAGGCCCAGCTTAAAGATCAGGTCTTTTTTTTATGATTTTTTTTTTTTTATGTGTATGAATGTACTGTGTGCATGCAGGTTAGTGAGCCCGTGTCGTGCAATGCTGTGGAGGTCAGAAGAGGGTGTCAGATTTCCCTGGAACTGGAGTTAAAGATGGTTCTTAGCTGTGATGTGGGTGCTGGGAATCTAACCCTGGTCCTCTGCAAGACTAGGTGCTCTTACCTGCTGAGTCATCTCTCCAGCCCCGAATTTACATTCTAAGATATGATTACATACTTTTAGTTTGATAATTTTTTTCAGTTGAGTTTTATTGATTTTTTATGTGTTTCATACATAGTTTTTCAGGCAGTGTTAATTACCATTATACTGGCTTCTCCCTTGACACCCTCCCTCGCACCACCCCTCCCCAGAATTCACACCTTCTGTCATTCCTGCTAGAGTCCATTGTGCCAAATTACAATCTC